>NDFG01000007.1:2770269-3095283 GCA_002167245.1 Sporophila hypoxantha
CMRGRAAAAAACATCATGGAAATTCTGCTATGGAGAGATGGATGATCTCTTAAAAATATCACAATAAATATATTTATATTTAAATATAAAYATATATATTTATATTTATAAATATAACTATATATTTGTATTTATAAATAGAAGTATMTATTTATATTTATAAATATAATAAGTAGTATTATATAGAATAGTAGAGGTGAGGTCTAACAGGATATTTTGCTTTTTGGCCCTGGGATTCCAGCTCCAAAAGGAGATTACAAATCCCAGCTCTCAGATTCCTGTTGCAACCACARCATCAACAGGGTTTAAGGCTCTGAGTGAATTTGATGGAGCTCATAAGGAGGTGTGTAATTGCACAAAATGCTAAGGAGCACTTGGCAAGCTAAAACAGGGCCAGGGCTCTGAGGGGAGGCTCAGGAGTTCTTGTGGAATTTGTTTGTTCCCATAATGACTTCTGAGAGCTCAGAGTGCCCTGGGAGTGGCTTTTTGACAGGAGAGTACAAGCTGTGCTGCTCTAGGATGTAATCTTCAGTCCTCTTAGTGTCACTGTCCTTGTGATCAAGAAGGAGGCTGCCCAGGGGGTTAATCAGGGGTTTAATGGGAATTTTCCCCTGGAGAGATGGGAAAGGTGGGATAGAGATGGGATAGAGACCTGCCAGGTGAGGCTGCAGCAGCTCCTGAGCCCACTCAAGCTGCTTTARTTTCACCCTCGTTTAGATTAGCTGGGATAAAACTTAATTTAGGATAATGGGGAGATCGTATTAATAATGATTAACATTAAATCCCCCCGCGCCCTTTGCAGCATTGGTGCAGGATTTAAGTTCATAGAAGTTTATTTTTCCTTAAAAAGYTCTGGGAATGAATACACTGCTGAATGAGAGAGAATTAGGCAGGCTGAGAGCATCAGGAATAAACTGCTGCTGTCCCAGAGGTTCCACGAATAGGGATCACAGAATCATGGAATGGTTTGGAGGGACATTATGGATCACCTTGTTGGGACACCTTCCACCATCCCAGGCTGCTCCCAGCCCCATCCAGCCTGGCCTTGGGCACTGCCAGGGATCCAGGGGCAGCCACAGCTGCTCTGGGCACCCTGTTCCTCATAGTGAGGAATTCCTTCCCAAATTCCTTCCCAAATTCCTTCCCAAATTCCCAGCCATCCCTGCCCTCTGGCAGTTTGAAGCCARTCTCTGGCACTGCAAGCTCTTGTAAATGGTCTTTCTGTGTTTTAGAGGCAGGGATGAGTATCTCCCTTTGTGTCCAGAAAAAGGGAAAAGCACTTCATGGGAAACTATTCCTTAACAGGAAAAGAAAAGAAAAGCATTAATTTTTTTTTCTTTCTACCCTTTTTTTTTTTTTTTAATGAAACCCTTTTATATTCTGGGTTATTGCCATTACAATGTGCTGAGCCAGTGGACAGGACAAGGGACCTAGAAAARTGGAGAATGTGTGAAATAACACCAAGCTTTCCATAAGTTATTTCACCTCAAAATTCAAGAATGTCTCCATTTCCCTGATCCTGCCTGGACTTTGCTTATTGGATTTGGGCTGGCTTAGATGGGAGCCCAGAARCTTTGATCAATGTCAGAGCTGCTGTTGCATCTTTAGGACTGAARATCAAGGGAATGGAGGAAGCACAGCTTTGGCAGGATGCAGGGGAGTGGGACAGGGAGCTAAATTAATATAAAATATGTTCACACCTTAACTGCTGTTCCAGCAATTGCTCTGAGCAGGGCACAAACACAAAAAGCAGTTCCCAATTATTTGTGGTGGCTGGGAATGCACATCATCACTGAAATGTGAGCCTTCACCTGTTCTGCATTTGCTGAAGAATTTATCAACACTGACACTTCCTATTTAGGTCAGTCCCAACAGCATCCCTTTGCCTTTCAGAAATCATTTAATAATCAATCTGGGAGCTCTGTTAAACACAAGCTGGGAGTTCATTGTCATCTGGCAAAATCCCAGCCTGCACATTTGGATTTGGCTGTGCTGGAGAAGAAAATTCATCCTTTTGTCCACCAGAGAAGCTCAAAACAGGACAAGTTGCCAATTTTCATATCCAGCCAGAAATGGAGGTAAAAATACCCAGTATCATGCATGAGATGGTTTAAAAATCCACTTTTTTCATGTGAATTGGAAGTCTAGACTGTTCATTTGAAATACTGCRGCTACCACATCAATAAGAGATAAGAGAAATCTCAGTCCTTGCCTCCAAATTAATCAATTGCACATTGATCCAATAACASAGAAAATAATTTTGTAGTCTTTTCCATCTTTTCCTTATCACAAAATGATCAGCATTTGCACCAAATTCATGTGTTTCCTTATCTTATTTGCAGCTAAGAATGCCTTTTKAAATGTTAAATACTTTCAGACTTTTAAAAATGGGCAGAATGGATAAATGAGATTTTTTTATTCTCTGGAGGGAGACCTGAGCTCCTGTGTGGAGGCAGGGGRTGGTCATGGCACAGGGAGCAGCAGAAGTGTGGGGATGAACAGATCTGGAATGGGAATTGAACTGGAAAGGGAGGAAGGAGAGACCTRAAGATGGTGCCAGGACCCTGCTGGTGGCTCCAGCAATGCAGAGGGGCAAGTGTTGCTCACAGGGTTTAGGCAGAGCTTAGAGCCAGCCTAATAACTGATTTTTTCATGAATATTTGGGATTGATTTAAGGTTAGTGAAATCCCTTTTGGAAAGAGAAATGGGCCAAAACTTGTAGTGTCCCCAGGGGTTTGAAGCYCTTTTAAAACTCCAATCCCAGTGACTGTTGTTCTTCCCTTCTCCACCCCAGCCCTCCCTGGTGGCTCTTGTGTCCCTCTGCTCATTCCGCTCCTTGGGCCTTTTGAATCTGCTCTTTCTTCCTTTCCCTGATTAAAATCTGGGGAGTTTAAATTCAGAGAGTTGGGTTCCCAGTGTTGGTCCATGTGAGTCTTGGACTGAATTTTCTCTCCTACAGCCCCTGTTGCCCCCAGGGTTGTTAATCCTCACCCCAGGGTGGTCTCAGATGAGTGAAATTCAATTTCTGGTGCCCACAGGCTGCTTCAGGAAGGAGCAGCACCAAACCTGGGATCTGAGCTACAACCAGCAGCTTCCAAACCACTAACCCCAGCTGAGGGGCTGCTGAAATGAGGGGCTGCGCAGGGAACAATGATGTTGAGTTGTCCTGTCTATGTTGTTCAGACCCATGTTCCAACTCTCTGCCTTGACATGATAGAAAACTCCCGAAATTCCTTTCAAATCCATAACCAGCTATTCAGCAAGCTGGCATCATTCTTGCTCATCAGGAAATAGCTGGTGTCTAAACAGCTTAGGTAATAATTATTTAATATGTCGTTTTTTATTTTTTTAAATCATATACTGTAGCTCTGCCCTCATGGCCTGCTTAAAGCGAATACAGGTGTTCGTTAACAACGAAGTTACTTGTTAGGTTTTTTTTCTTCTCAGCAAACCGAGGCTGAGAGCTCTTGCAGTGAGGGCTGGCTAGGGAGCCTCTGGTTTGAGCCTCAGCCCCTGTCTCTGCTTGTCCTCCAGAACCTGTCCCTACTTCTGCCTTGTGGAGGAATCCCAAGATTCCAATTTCAAACCATTCCAGGCTACTCAGCGAAGCTGGCAGTCAGTTTGTACTCCTTCAGAAAATAGCTGGTTCTAACAGGTTAGAAATTATTTAACCTATCTTGCTTGGTGTTGTTTTAACCATCTTTCAATTACTGCTAAGCTCTGCCTTCCGTTCTCACGACCTGTAAAGGATCATTTGTACATGGTGCCTTTTGATCAGGACTGGAGATACTGTGTTGTTATTTTTTTTTCTCAGCTAGACCACAGCTGAGGGAGCTCAATATGGAGAGGAAGGGCGGCAGCAAGCACTGTGTGAGCGCTCAAGCCACGTGAACTCTGCTTGGTGTCCCAAGACCCTGCTTCCCTCTCTCGTGCTTGACATGAGAAAAAACTCCAAATTCCTTTTCAAACCACCCAGCCTACTCAGCAAGTCAGCATCATTTGTCTCCAGAATAGCTATAGCTTGCGAACCAGTTAGAATGAATTTTAATATCTGTGTAGTTATTAATTTTTTTAATCAATACTGTAGCTTTGTCGTGCCTCTCTCATTGTCTGAAGGAGATAAAGTGTTTTTTTTAACACGCTGGAATACTTGTGGTTTGTTTTTTTCTTCGGCAGCTGCTAAACCACAGCTAGGAGCTTCTTGGTACAGAGGGTCTGGCAGGGCCACTGGTTTAGCCCTCAGCCACCTGCTTGCCTTTGTTTCAGATCCCTGTCCCTCTCTGCCTTGACATGCGAGAAATCCCCAATAATTCCTTTAAACCATTCCAGCTAAGTTCAGCAAGCTAGCATCATTTGTGCTCTCAGAAATAGGCTGATTTTAACAGGTAAGATAGATGAATTTTACATATCTTGTTTTTAATTATTAATTTTTAATCAATACATGTAGCTCTGCCTTGCCCCTCACGACCTGTAAAGGAATGCAGGTGTTTTAACAGTGAATACTGTGTTGGCTTTTTTGTCTCAGGCTAAAACTGCAAGCTGAGGACTGCTCTTGGAGAAGGGGCTGCATGGCAATTGTATGTGAGCGTTCAACCGCGCTCTGCTTGCTCCAGACCCTGTCTCCCCTCTTATCATGCCTGGACAAATGAGATAAGTCTCCAGAATGGCCGTTTCATAAACCATCCCAGCTATTCAGCAAAGCTGGCATCTTTTGTTTAAATGCTGGTCTTTAACGAGCTTACGAACGATGAATTTTATTATATTCTGGATTTTATTTTGTTAATTCATCTGTGTACTGTAGTCTGCCGTGCCCTCATGGTCTGTAAAGGGGAATAATGGTGTTTTTTAACAGCTGGGAATACTGTTGTTGTTTTTCCCAGCCTCTGGTGATGAACCTTTGTGGTGAGAATTTCAGGTATCTAATTCTACTCTTGCTATGAAGAAAATCTGTTGCCTGCTTTTGTACCTCATGCTGTTCCTGAATTTTTACATCAGGAGACGGGAACAGATTCCACCACCCGCTCTGCTGTTGTAAGTCTGGGCTTTTTTATTATTTCTTATTTCCCTTGTGCTCCAAGGCTAAACAATGCTGCTTTAGAAAGTTTTCCACGTCAATAATGGTTCTTATTGCCTCTTTCCAAAAAGCCACCAGCCCAATTGGATGTGCTCCTGAGCTGTGAGTTTCAGGAGGGAATCAGGGATTATATTAATGTATTTTCTAATAATTTTCTTGTATTTATTTTTGCTACTTAAATATCCTAAACTTTCAGCTTGCTTTTCCAGCAAAAAAGAAGCTCTGCTCTCAGCTGCAGGAAATGATTCCACACAGTTTTCCTGCTTTGCTACAATTCACATTGAAACTCAAAAGAGGGACCTGGATTTCAGACTCTCCTCCCCGTATCTCTATCACTTTGTATTTCTTAGCACTCAGTTCCTTTACCTCATTCCTGAAATATTAATTTAGGCTGGAGTCTTCTGAGGAAAGCTTGGCAATGCAACAGTGACAGAATTTGCATTTTGTGTCTCATTATCCATGTTAGGATGAGCTCCCTTGTATTTTTTCCTGTGTCTGTCCCACACAGCTGTTCCCAAATGTTCACTTTAAATAATTTTATATGCCTGGAAGGATATTTCCAAAGTTATTTTTAAATGTTTCTGCTGCAGAGTGTAAATTGTTGTAGGGGCAGACAATTTTCTAAATCCAAGTGGATATTTCCTTTGCAGGTACAGAGTTTATTTCCTGTGAATCCTGGAGAGCACATGGAGCTGTAATTATTATTACAGCTGACACCAAAGGGAAGTAGAACACTTGAAAACATGTGCATTATTTATAAGGGTATTAATAATTTAATATAGGCTGCATTTTATAGGGTTATTTTCATACATTTACTATAGGGTGTACTAAATAGGGTTTATTTGTATATTTAGTATTAGTGTGTATTTATTCTTATATCTTATACTATCAGGGTGTATTATGTGTACCCGATTGCCTTCATTTAATATATCATTTATAGGGTCTATTAATATTTATTAGGGCATTTATTATCTTTACATTTAGTTAGTGCTATTTTAATAGGGTTTTGTTTATTTTATAAGGTTATTTTATAGATTTATAGGGTTTATTTTATTTATATATTTCTAATTAAGGGTGCATATATAGCGGTATTTTTTACTTGGGTATATAGGTTTATTGTAGTTAATTTAGATGGTGTATATTATATCTTATATAGGAGTTTTAATTTATACAGTTTATATAGGTGGCGCATTTATAGTGTTATTTATATATTTATATAGGGTGATTATAGGGTTATTTACTATATTTATTGATAGGTGCTTATTTGTAAGGTTATTTATACTATTTATATAGGGTGTATATATCAGGGTTATTATATATGATTATAAGTTATATCTAGTGTATTATATAGTGTATTGATTTATATATTTATATAGGTGTATTTATAGGGTTATTATATTATTTATATAGGATGCATTTATAGGTGTATTTATAAGAATTATATAGATTGCATTGTAGTAGTTAGTCTTTTAATAGTAGGTGTATATAGTACGGTTATTTATACATATTAATAGGGTGCGATTATATAGTGATTATTGATATAGGGTGTATTGCCTTAAAGTTGATTTATATGATTTACTATAGGGTGTATATATAGGATATTATAGCATTATATAGGCTGCTAGTTCTACTAGGGTTATTTATACATGTATATAGAAGGTGTATTATATAGCCGTTATTTGTTTTACATTTATATAGCTGCCATTGTAATAGGCGTTATTATACATTTATATAGGATGCATTTATAGGGTTATTTATATATTTCTATAGGGTGCATTTATAGGGTTATTTATATATTTATATAATGTGTATTTGTAAAGTTATTTATATATTTATATAGGGTGTATATATAGGGTTATTTATATATTTATATAGGGTGTATATATAGGGTTATTTATATATTTATATTGGGTGTATTTTATGTCAAGCTTCATGAAAGAAGATCTCAAGCTTTGATTTCTGGGGTTATTAAAATACCTTTAATTTCCAGATATTTTTAGCTGTTCCCCATTTAGATTTTTGAAAATTATGTTTTGAAGCATRGTTGGAGTTGATCTTGAAGGTTGGAAGGGACCTTAGAGCTCTTGTTCCACCTCCTACCATGGGCAGGGACATTTTCTACTGTCCCAGATTGCTCCAAGACCCATCCCAACACTTCCAGGGATCCAGGGGCAGCCACAGCTTCTCTGGGCACCCTGTGCCAGGGCCTGCCCACCCTCTGAGGGCAGAATTCCTTCCCAATATTTAATTGGCATTCCCTGGGATTTTTCAGGGTACTCCATTAATTCTCCACGGTGCTGAATGTTGAGAGTCCCATGAGAGACCTGTGCTGGGTCTCAGGGGTGAAATGATGATGGCGGGTGCAGCTGAAAGATACAAAACTCCTTAAATGATAAGGGACACGCTAAAATTACTCCTAAAAAAGCTGGAATGGAAAATTTGACGCCCAGCCACTGGCACAGGGAGCCCAATGTGCCCCATGCTCAGATTTTACACCAGTGCCTGCACGAGGAGCAGGGGAGAGCTGTGGCTGTGCTGCTAAAGAGAAGCAGAGCTCAGAACAGCTCTCCAGTAAATGCAGAGTGKAAAGCTCAGCTCTGTGGCTTGTTASTGCTGTGCTTTGCCTTTCTGCAGCCCCGTGAGCTCCCTGTGCCTCCTCCAAAGTTTTAAAAATGTTTCCTCAGGAAACTTTCCCGAAGTGTTTTATTAAAATCGTGCTCCTCCTGACACATTGATGAAGTTCTTCTCTAGTGGAAGCTCCAATGATTTTAATTTCATCAGGAAAACACATGAAAATCAAGCAAGAGGAAAACCATCAAACCCTAATAAATCTTTTAAAACAAATTAAAGTGATGGCTGCGCTGACATATTCAATTTCCAATAAAAAAGGATTTTCAGCAAGCCACAGGCATTACTCAAAGACTTAAATCTGCAAAACCAGGGTTCTGCTTGTTTGTTTGCACTTTTGAGTGCATTAAATCAGCTGGGGGGCTGATCTGTGGAACACTGCCCACACTGTGGTTCCCAGTGCTGGAAGTTGCTTATAAATAACAGATAAAGACAGAAAAATGACTTTTCAATGAACTTTCTGTGCACAAATGCTGTGAAGTTTCATGTTTGGGTCATCTGCCAGTCATAGAGTTAAGGATAAGGTGTAGGATTTGTGTAGTCACAGTTAAAGGATTTGTTCCTACATATTTCTACTSAGTAGTGTTGGATGCATCCTAAGTGACTTTGCTTTGTTGCCTGCTCAGTTAAACGTATAAGCACTAGGGAAAAAAAATCCCAATCCTAACTGGAAAATTTAATTTCTCCAAATGTCCTCTTTAAGGATTAATACACTACAGAAATTTTATTAATCATTAAATCACAAAGCAAGGTGTTGGTGCAAGTGTTTCAGTGTACAGACAGCAGTGCTGGGGGAAGAAAATCCTAAAATCCTTTTGGGTTCTCTGTGAGCCTCTGGTGCCTTGTGCAGGCTGGCCTGGAGCAGAGGCTGGGCAGAGTCCCAGAATAAAGCAGGGATTGATCCAAAGGATCTCCTCCATGGCTCCACCTTGGGCAGCACAAGAGCCCAGCCAGGGCTGCACCCAAGATGAACCAAAATGGCCCCAAAATGCACGAGCGCTCCCGGGGTCTCTCCCTGGGATCAGTTCTGCTCCATTTGCACCTTGCACTTCATTGTCCCATTCCAGCTTTAGCCCCTGCAGTCCCACCCTGCTTGTTTTTCTCTCTCCAGCCCACGGTGTTTGTGCTCTTGGGGCGAGATTTGGATCATTTGTCCTTGGTGCYCAGCTGGAGCAGGAATTGTTTTGTCTCCCTGCTCTGTGCACAGAGCTCACCATSCCCTSATRTGAAGCTCAGACCCACACACTAAAGCAGCACAGAAYSTGAAACATARAAAASCYRAAACCTGAGGCATCACCTGAAGGTGATGGGATTCCCCTGAAGGGRAATGTATGGATGRAAATGATGATTTAGGGCCAGGATTGTTGGTTTGTGTGTCTGCCCCTGCCTGGAGTCCAAGGAATCTCCTCATTTCCCCTTCTCTGATTCTCAGAGCTCATTCCCATTCCAGCTCACAAACCCCACATCCATCCTGCTTCCATGCTTTGCTTCCTTCACTTCTCTTGTCCTRTGTCACCTTTCTCATGTGGGGAACAAAGGGCTGATCCCAATGACTGAGTAAAGCCCAGAAAACAATGCACTGCTTTCCTAACAGCAGCCACAATYACTGACTTTACTCACTGCCTTAGCTTGATGTGCTGCTGATTAATTAGGCAGCATTTTTTCAAGCATGAAGCAGTTTTAAAATACCCTTTCAGGTCTAACAAGTGCTGCACGCTGGATGCCACAGTTTTTTACAGTTGAGTTTATTCAGCTTTTGATGATTTGTGCATCCTGTCCCACAGTCCACCTTTGGATCTCTACCTCATTGCCTTCAAAGCTTGGGCTGCTCTTTTTATAATGAAATAATTAATATTGGTGACAGAAAAACACAAGGCGTGAATACAGCAGGAAGAGGGTTATGGCCTCTAATTAAAATGAATACAGGAGTACAAAAGAAAATCCTCTTTTATAATTATCATCTATATTATACTTTTAATGAATGGAWCATCAGGAGGTGGGATGTTGTTGATTTCTYCAGAGCTGCACTCCTCGAGGCACTTCAGCTTTTTCCAGGTAAACTTTATTCAGCTTCTGGTGTGTAGGACATAAATCTTTATTGGGGATGGTGTGTCAGTAACAGCATCATAAAACTGAGTGTTGAATATTCCTGGTAATTTGTGGTGCTCTGCAAAGGTCAGCCCTCAGCTGTGGGAGAGGGGGAGCAGCTCCCAGCACGGGCACCAATTTATTTGGGAATTTCTGCCTGGTTAAATGGCTGTCAGGCATGACAGCTGCATTTATAGCAAGAGTTAATGCTCCAGAATCTRTCAGGACTCTCTGACTCTCCCGACCTCATCTTTAATTCAGTGCCAGATTTCCATTTTGGTGGGCACAGGACGAATGTATCACACGGACAGATTGATTCTTGGTGTTTGTATTAATGGTTTGTGCCCTGGTGGTGCTGATTTTGTTGTTGTTGATGTCCATCCTATTAACTAGCCCTGTAATGAAGGCATTCATTTAAAGCCCCTAMCACAGGGCAGTATAAACTTCCTCAAGAATTACTGTGGAGTTATAAGGTTTAGGCAAATGTTCAGTCTCTGTGTGTCCAAAGTCCACCCCATAATCAAAAGGAAGAAAAAATCCACAATTATTATCAAGAAAAAACACCCCCAATTAATATCAGCTCCCCAAACCAGACTTTTATTTTAACACACAGCATTCCTGCTCTGAGATTTGTTGGCATTTAGGGTTATTTTAAAAGTACCYCAGTTCCTTTATGAATATGCTGATTGTCTATTAGAAATCCTTCTTCCTCCAGGTTAAGAGAATTCGTTCTGTATCAGAAATTCCATATAGATTCTCATTTGTTACTGGCACAGAGCTTTTCCTTTCTTTAGAAGGACACACTTTGTCAGCAAGGAAATATTTTCTGGCAATAATTTAATTGGGAGGGAAAGAGGCTCTTTCTTCTCTTTTTTACTCCAACARAAAGGCTGCCCATGATTTTGTTTTGTGAACCATGGCACAGCCAGGRACTCAGTTCCATTTTATCCCATCTCCAAAGGCACTGCTGCTTTGAGTTCCACCTCAGAGCTCTCTGTCCCACCCCCCCCACTCATTATTTTGTTGTTGGAGTTAAATTGGAGTTTGATGGTTCAGTGTTTTAAAATCAGCAGCAAACCTCGAGCTGGAAGAGCATCCCTTCCCAAACTGAACTTGAAAGTGCTGAGAGCTGAGTTGTTTTTAATTATCTCCAATCCTGCTGAAAGCAGAGCTCACATTTCAGTGTCTGTGTTGTGGAAATTGTCTGGATTTTATTTACGTAGCTGCAGGTGAGGTGAGAATAAAAAGAACTTAAAAATAAGCTGAGCATTAACAGCTTGAAACAAGTTGAGTGCTAATTGTGYTACCAATGCCACCTCCATCTCCTTTTTGATAAGACAGAAAATTTTAAAAGCCCACACTTGTAGATCTGTTGTGAAGATTTTCAGAGCCACAGCAAAGTTCTAGACAGAGCAATGTGTTTGGATAAAAAAAATCATGGAGAGGCCACTTTATATACAAGTGATAAAGTGCCAATTGATTTAGGTTCGGCCTAATTGCTACTTTAAGGCTTTTTAAAATTTAGCTGGGAGTTAATAGGAAAATTTCCTCTGGCTGTGAAGGGAGTTTTGGTAGGTCCTGGGGAAAAAACAAATGCATATATATATATATATATATATATATATATATATATATGTGTGTCTGTGTGTATGTATATATATAGATATATATCTATATATATGTGAGAGAGAAGATGGAAAAAACATCAAAGCACAAGTTGGAGCACTGCTGGTGAAGCTGGCAGCTGGAATGGCTGCTGGAGAAGTTGCTCTGATGGATTTTCGTTGTGTGAGCTCTTGGCTGGGATTGTAGCAAACAGCGGGAAGGGAAACGCAAACGCTGGGAGCGCCAGAGCCGCAGAGGGAATCCAACCTCCAAATGTGTCCCTGCCTACAGGGCAGCTGGGTGGGATGGCTTTTGGGGCTCCCTAAAACCAGAGGCCAGGCAGAGTGAAGGCAATAAAAAGCAGTTCTGTTGATTGAAGCCCTTCAGGTACATCCAGGGCAGACCAAGTCCCCCAGGGCTGCACCCAAACTGCCCCACGGCTCACGGGTTTCACACTTTTATAACTTTGGGCCATTTGCACTTTGGGGGTTCATCCTCCAATTCCAGCTTCAGGTAATGAAGGCATTGAGCCCCAGTTTGCTGCCCCAGCTCACTTTTGTTTCCATCTCTGGGCCCTGAGGCAGTGAGGTGTCCTTGACTGCCAGGCCTGGAGAGGAATTGTTGTGTCTGCCCAAAATGGGGAAGCAGCAGCTGACCCTGGGTGTGGAGTTCAGAGTTATACACTAAAAAACTGCAGGGTTACAATTATATGGAAATATAAAAGCTGAAATCATAAGGCATCAGTGCCATGAAATTGGGCAGCTTGGCTTTAATCCAAGGTCTCAGTTTGGCTCTGCCCAAAAGAACAACACAAATCTGCAGAGAAACCTTTGGGAATAGMAAAAAACAACCTGAACCAAAGGGTGCTCACCTCCTGCTCACCAGAGTAATTTTGCCATGAATTATGGTTTTGTCGTGCCAAAGTGATGTGTTTTCACTGCTGTGATGATTCTGGAATCATTATTTATTGGTATTTTTAAGCTTTTGCTGTGGCATGCCAGTAAAGCTTGCAGGAGGTGGGGACATTTTTGGAAGTGCCACTGTCACATCGTAACTTGGTGACAATATATCTCCTACRGATGTGCCTGTGTTAATTTATTTATAGGTAATGCAAATAAATCCATTATGGGCTAAAAATAAATCAAGCAGGCTAGTCCAAATAGGTGTACATCCCTCCAAAAAAGAAAAATTATGGATTATTCAACATTAATCTTCTCTAAAACAAATTAGGAAGTTTTAATTATCAAATTAAATTATTATTTAATTATCAAATTTAATTAATTATCAAAACCTGTATTTATTCTGCTGTAAAATTTATCTATTGCCATTCACAAGTTGTTGCACTTGTTCCTAGGACTTCTGAACTAAGCTTAAATCTTAGCATTTAAAATCTCTTCCCAATGCTAACAGCGTTCTATGTATTTGCAAATTTTGTATTATGGCACCATAAAATCCATGAAGTGCTTCGAGCATTTAAACCGCACAAAAAAGYGACAGCAACTCATTACTTTGCCTCGAGTGTGATGGCTTTTCATGTCTCCAAAATGAAGAGCAGGAGAGGGAATTCCAGGTATTTATTCTTGGTCTCAATTGGGCCTTTTTCATCTGTACAATGGGTTACTTAATGGTATTTGAACTTTTATTTGGGGGAAGAATTCAGTGTTCTGCCTTGGTAAGGATTTTTTYCTTTGCCCACATGCTCTGGTGTGACACAGGCAAAAATAATAATATCAAACCATTGCCTTTTTGAAGGAGTCRTTATCTTTTTATTAATCATCTGATGGGAGGAATGCATTCATCTCACAGCAGCAATTTCTCACGCTCTGCTCCAGTGAATGGAGCTTTTGTGAGGCAGCAATTTTACCTTGACCTGTAACTCAGCTCTGAACCTCTCTCTCTGTAAGGAATTGTTCCCATTCCTTCTCTTCAGCATTCTGCATTTCACTGAGTGCCAGGAGCTTCAGAATTCAAAGAACTGCATTTCCTTGCCTGTGTTCAAACCTAATTCCATCCATAAAGGTATGAAAAAAATCAGGATTTATTTTCCATTCCTCAACTTTTATGCATCTGGATGTGCAGCATTAGCAGAAGGTGGAAAGTGGTTTTAGGGCAGGTGCTGAGAAGTTTTACACCTTCCTGAGAGGTTCTGGGGGATGGCAGGAGATGTTTCCCAGAGCAGCTGTGGCTGCCCCTGGATCCCTGGCAGTGCCCAAGGCCAGGCTGGACATTGGGGTTTGGAGCAGCCTGGGACAGTGGGAGGTGTCCCTGCTCATGGCAGCTGGATGAGCTTTAAAGTCCATCCCAATCCTCACCATTCCATGATTTTAAGAGTGGCTGTGAAGATTTAAATTCCTCTTTGCCTGCCCCTGGGAGCTCTGTGTTGGAATGTGCAGCACTTTATGGCCCATATGTTGTGTTTGTGCACTCTTGCAATGGAATAACAGCCAATGCTACAAGAATTCCATGATTAGTGGAGTCCACATCCCTGCTATTTACTCTTGAACTTCATGCACTTTTCACTTTTTGTTGCACGGTTGTTTAGGTATTAATTAATTGAGGTATTAAATTGTAGTGGATTTAATAACGAGCAGAATGGAAACGGTAAATTAAATTAATTGCTCTGCAGTAAAAACCACACAAACACATCCCTTCCATCTAGGTTTGATATAACCCAATTAAAAACAGGATAGAGCTCATCCCTTTGTCTTAATAAGCATGTTAAATTAGCTATTTCCTCCTCAGAGAAAAACACGCTTAGAAACAAACTCCAGAATGCTTGGGAATGGGAAAAGAGTTGATTTCTTGTCCCCTGCCATTTGTAATCTGTGCTTAAGTGGTGTGAAATGGGGCTAAGCCTTCCTGGCGCTGCCTTGGAGCGCTTCCTCCTCCCCTGTGCGCTCCAAATGTGTCTGGAACAAAAGCAGAGCAAGGCAGGACTAATCTCCATTTTCTCCACAGCCTTGGAAAATCTTTCCTAGTGATGTAAACTCCAAGCAAAGGCTGACATATGTTTAATCCCACAAATCTGGAACTTAGGGAGGAGGGATATTAAAAAAAAAAAAAAAAAAAGAAAGTGTATGGTGCTCCTATACTCCATGGGAAAAGGAAGTGGGAGATGTGTTTCTGTCTCCACATATAAAGTCAATTTCTTGGGTCCTTTTTTTAAAATTTGATTGCATTTTTGAAATTGGAAATCCCAGTGATCAGAGGCTGGGCTGCAAAATGTTTGAGTGGATACTCAGATGTRTTATCAAATATGTTTTTAGTGGTTCTAAAAATGAAGTTATTCAGCTGCTTTGCTGTGTTGTATTTACACCTGCAACCACATCTGGGGAAAACTCACCTGCCCATCTCCTGTAGGAACACTGAGGGATCATTCCCTGCCATTGATGCTGCAGCAATAAAAGCATTGCTATGACTAAAACCTTAATTTAAAAGTTCTCTAAGTCTGATTGTATTGATGTGATCATGATTTCAACCTGTTTGCCAGTTTGATTTGGAACTCATCCAAACTGCACCTCTTTTCCTTTTAATCGCCTGCTGTGCAGCCTAAAATAAATTTATTTTATTTACTTGCATCAGAATAAAGGGAGACACTGTGCTGTCATACCAGGTAAACTTCTTTTCCCTGTGGAATTGTGGATACCTGTGGTTCAGTGTGCTGTAATAAATAAAGCTTTGCTGAAGCAAGGTTATAAACCAGATTATTATTTTCTTAAGAGTGATAGAGACACACARGAGTCACCCAAGCAATAAAAAGAGGAAAATTCCGGATCCTAAGGCAGCTGGAAGCAGAGGTGTAAATGGAACAGGGAGTAGCCACTACAATGAAAGGTCATTTCTTTATAATATATAGCAAACTTTAGGGCTATAAATTGCTGCAGAGGCCTAATGGTGAGGCAGAGAACAAAAGAAATTGGAAGGACAGTATTGTAAGAAATAATAAAATAAACGAGGGTCACCAAATCTTTGGGGAGACTGATAGATTGAGAGAAATAGGAGCTTAACTGTGGTGCAGAACTGAGGCAACCCCAGATTTTAWACCTGTTTTGGAGGTAATTTGGCCATGGGAGCAGATCCTCAGGCAGGGAATGTTGGAGCCAGCCCTTTGGGTAGTRCTGACCTCCCAGGGGTTTATGGAGAGCTGGTTTTGGTGAGAACCCCCACTGAACTTGTTCATTTTCTTGTGATAATGTCGAGGCAGAACAAATCTTTCCTGAGGTGATGTTCTTTATAACAGAAGCTGCATTCCTAGGTTTTAGTCAGGTTCACATGGGGAGGATGAGGGTTCCTCCTCCTCCCTCCAACAGAAACAGCAAAATATCAGCTCTGTGCCCAGGGCAGGGAGAATTCTGTCTCCAGGGTCAGCTGCACTCCACAGCCTCACCTTGGAAAGCAGCAGCTTTGATTAAAAAAGGGCAAACCAGCAGGAGCCATTCCCATGGCCTGGAAAAATTTAATCTCCTTGRCTGTGATGCTAAAATTTTGTCCAGAGGAGTTTGTTGTGGTGCAGCSCTGAAATACTGGAGGGTTGTGTTGGTGCTTTCCTTTGCAGAAGACATGAAGGTTCTAATACAAAATTAAATTCTTCAGTGAGTGGCAGCAGTTTATTGATCTACAGAAACGTGTTGCAGTTAATAATTTTTTTTTTGTGAAAAGTATTTGGTTTATTATTAAACGTTATTGAAGTTTGGTGATTCATTCATCTTCTCTTTCCCAGTTTGTTGTGATCATGGCACAGCACAAGGGCCTGGAGTGACTGCACAAGAGGAAATGGATTTAAATTGAAAGGGAGCACGTTCAGATGGGATATTTGGGAAGAAATTCCTCCCTGTGAGGGTGGTGAGGAGCTGGGACAGAATTCCCAGAGAAGCTGTGGCTGGATCCCTGGCARTGTCCAAGGCCAGGTTGGAAAGGGCTTGGAGCAACCTGGGATGGTGGAAGGTGTCCCTGCCATGGCAGGGGGTGGAATTGGATGATTTTTAAGGTCCYTTCCAACCCAAACCATCCTGTGATTCTACTATTCAAATCATGTAAGTTCATATATTTTTATTCAAATCATGTAAGTTCATATRTTTTTATTTACCTGAACCACTTTTAGGGATCTGGACTTTTTCAATTCTCTCTTGCAGAACACTTCAGTCACAACACCTCTGCTCCAATGTCACATATTATATCTGACTCTTACTTTTCAGTGGAATGAAAGCATTTAAAATTGAAATTTGTAACCACTATAATCAGCCTGTGAAGGTAAATTCAGTTATTATCAGTGTTCCAGGGAAGAATTTGGCTCCTCAACATACAGTGGGTGTTCACAACAGAGTTGTTCAAYATGTGCATCACTCTAAGATCATTTATTAGCTTTGAGCTATATTTGAACTTCCAAAAAATGGGCAAATTTGTGGTGCTGTAATGGAAAGAGAAGAACAGCGGTCACTAATAAAGTGTGAAAATCCAACTTCTCATCTATTTCAGCCCAATCAGAACTGTCCTGGAGCAGAGTCCTCCCCTTCACCTGTCTAAATGTCAGAACCTCCAAGGGATCCCAGCTCAGCCTCAGGAGATGGGAATGAGCCAAAGTGGCACAAATATGAAACCAGAGTAAATAAATACCCACAGCACTGCAGAGCTGGGACAGGAACCATGATCAGAGCCATAATGTCCAGATCCAGAGGCACTCCTCGAAGAGCAGARTTGGTTTTGTTGCTTAAAATGACATAAAAAAGGTAAATTGCCTTGCCTGGCCATCGTGTTGTCTGATTTAAGAGCTGCTTAACTCCTGTCTGAAAGGCCAGTTCCAATTCTTGCCCATGTGATTCACCCAGAGCACAGGGAGCTGGGAGAGATAAAAAGCTTGTAGAGCAGTTAACACTATTTTATGTTGGAATTGATACACCAGGTGGCCAAGTAGCACAGATGCTTAATACACTCAATTTGTAAAGGAGATTTTAATCTTCACAAGTACATCTCTTTTCACTTTCASTCCCCAGCTCTGCTCGGTGAGAAGGAGAAATATTCAGCCAGGCTGAGGACACTAAACCAGCTTAAAGAAGCCTCCAGGCCCCGAGGTGGCCACTAAAGGACCTTGAAGTTTGCCTGTGAAAGCCCCTGATATTCAAGGGTRTAAATTCCAGTTTATCCCAGTAAATCACCACAGGATGTGAGGCAAAAAGCTGCACAAGGCTGCAAAGTGTCCTTGGAAATGGGGTTGTTTGGGATGGTCAGGACTGAAATTCATCTTCTGAGAGGAATCAGGGCTCACCCTGTGGCTGGCGAAGCTGGAGTGAAAAGGTGAGGAATATTTTGCTTTTATCAGCYTCCCTTGGTTTTTTTKTGTGTGTATAATTAAGGAGGAGCAMAGTYTGTAAACTCTAGGTTGAGATTTTAATTAACTTGGGGGTTTGTTTTTAAATATTGGTRAATTCAGCTACAATCTGGTAAAGTYTTWTGTTCTTGGCTATAACAAATGTATTTTTCTTTGGGATGTGTTATTTTAACAATGTTCAATGTTTAACAATGTTAAATTGTGAAATGTTCAACGTTTAACAATGTTTAACAATGTAGAACTGAATGTTCTCCAATACCATTCCCTCATGGCCACATTCCCACCCTCTGATAAGGTGGGGTCTGTATTTAGGAATTATTTCAGGATATTTCACACCCTTTTCAGATTTAACACTTGGTTCATGGCTGGAGGTTTAAATCTGGATTCTGCACCAGGAAAAGCTGGGCAGTGGGATTTGTGACCTTTGTTGCAAAGGTCCACACAAGGAAGGGATCTGTGATAAAAAATATATCTAAGGGTTGAGAGCCCAAGGGAAGAGTGGGCACCACTAAATTATTGGAAGGAAAGGAACAAAGTCCAGGCCCAGCAATTCCATGGGGACTGCCTTACATTTGGGAGCTGCAGTTACTCAAGGGTGCTGAATTCTGGGGTTCAAACTCCCAAAGGGAATTGGTACTTAGGAAAATGGCAGGAAAATTGGTGGGGTTGCTTGCCAGGGAAAGAGTTGCTGTGGTTGTTGGTCAAAAATCCCAAAATTAGGTCAGGTCAATGGAGTGACTGTCATCAGTCCAACGATGATGTCATCATCATCATCATCATCACTGACCAGCTCATCCAAAGTCCAGGCAGGTCAAGGGACTTATTGTCAGTGACTTCACCAGGATTTGTATCAAGCCCATGGTGAAAATGTAACTTCTATTGAACAAAATTCTGGTACAAAATACAAATACATTTTCATCCTTTTGCAAATGCACTGTATTTGGGTTGATTGAGAGCTGGTAAAAGCTGTATTTCTGTATTTTATCCCTGTCCCATTTGCAGTGCATGGCTGTGTCCCCCTCTGATTTAGGAAGGGGGACTTAGCCATTTCCCATGTAACATTTCCTTTGGTTTTGTCTGTCAGGGCCAGGAGTTGGACTTGATGGTTCTTGAGGGTCCCTTCCAACTCAGCTTTCTGGGATTTATTATGGCTAAAATGATGAATCTACCTCAATCTCCCCATTTTCCCTCCTCCTCTCAGGCTAAATGACACCTTTTGTTTGGCTCTGTACTGACTCTGGTGGGGACATTGCTCAGATTGTGAGTGATTTAATGAACATCACATCATTAAACCCAAAAAGCCCTCCTGAGGAAGCCCTGCAAGCTACGGGTGGAACTCCTGGAAACACAAGTGGTGAGTGCTTAATCCCATTATACTGGATRAGCTTCTCTAGGGTGGGTGTGTTCAGAGTCAGAGCTCCCTTAATTATAATTTTTTGGTTGATTTCTGGCTTGGATCCCCCTTCTTCTTTATTCCTTTCTGCTCCTCCAGTGACCTCAGCTCTGTAATTGCTTAAGGAAGAAGGAAAAAAATGAAGATTATTGAGGTCTGAGCTGCACAAAGTGCTCTTCCTTCTCCTGCTCCCCCAGTATTCCTGCTCCTGGGATCTCCAGTCCTCAGAATATTCTTTGGATGGAATCTAAGGGTCCGTTGTGTCAAATTCCCAGACTTCTAACCAAAAGAGGGCAGGGTTAGATGGGATTTTGGGCAGGAATTTCTGACTGGGAGGGTGGGGAGGGGCTGGGATGGAATTCCAGAATGTATCTGGACTGGCATGACGTGTSTGAGGCATTCAAAACTCTACTGAAGTGCTTGCCAAAGCAGGTTTGCTGTGCTGTTAAGGTGTTTCATGCACTGTGCAAGCTCTGGGGATGCAGCCTATGTAAATACCCACAGGTTAGGCAGCGCTTTGCATTCCTGCTTCCTGGAGCATGACAGGGAATCTCACCCGCTACCCACATGCAAATAAACACAATCATCACTCCTATCATCACGGATTTTCTGCTTTGCTTACCCAGCCCTCAGCTCTGAGGCATGCTCAGACCCCAATGGCTCCCGTAACACATGTGAGAAGTGGATTCATTTGTAATTTTGCTGTTTAAGCTGCTCTCCCGGTGCTGCATCACTGTTTATTTTCTTTTTTTTTTTTTTAAGGAACAAGTTGTTGTGGCTGCTGTTACACACATAACTCCAAAAAGCTTTGTGGTAATAATACAGATAAGCCAACACTGCTTGTAGGAAAAAACCCCAACGTTTATAATAGCTGGAGAACATTGCTATTTGTATTTCAAATTTCCCCTGTACACAGTGGCTGGGATTGATTTCACACCAGCCTTGGTGCTTGGGCTSTGCTATCTTTGCTCAAGCAGGGAGGAGAGGCATTTGAATGAGGCAGACCCTGTTGTTCTCCTGCAGTGCATTTGTCACATTTGCTCCTGTCTGAAATGAAAAGGAAGCAGAATGGGAAGGAAATTTCTCCATCTTTCTTTGAGCTCTGGGTAAAATCCCCGCAAGCAGCAGCGGCAGCTCTTGGGGTGACATTGGCTCCTGGCTTGGTGACAGGGTGGGGATGGCTCAGGGGACAGCTGGGGTGGGATTTGGGGGCTCTGCTCCTTGGCTCCTGCCAACATGGACCTCTGGAATGGGAGGGAGCTGAGGGAAGGGGCTGCTGTGGGGAGGTGGAACCACAGGAGGGTGTAAGTTGGAAAACACCCATAAGATCATCGAGTCCAATCGTTCCTCAAGGCCACCACTAACCCACGTCCCCAAGTGCCACATCCACACAGCTTTAAATCCYCCCAGGGATGGGGACTCCYCCACTGCCCTGGACAGCCCCTTTAGTGAAGACAGTTTTTGAACCCAAAAACCTTCCCTGGTGCAGCTTGAGGCCATTTCCTCTTGTCCTGTTGCTCGTTCCCTGGGAGAAATACCARCCCCACCTGGCTCCTTCAGGAATTGCAGAGTGAGAATCCCCAGGTTGGAAAAGCCCTCCAAGACCATYRAGTCCAACCTTCAGCCCATCTCCACCTTGTCACCATCCCAGAGCTCTGAGTGCCACMTYCAGKMMTTCCTKGGACACCTCYAGGGATGGGCACTCCAAACCTCCCTGGGCAGTCTGTTCCAAAGTTTATTCTCCTTTTCCATGGAGAAATTCCTGCTGATGTCCAACTGAGCCTGCCCTGACCCAGCCTGAGGCCGTTCCCTCTCCTCCTGTCCCTGTTCCCTGGGATAAGATCCCAGATCCCCCCGGCTGTCCCCTCCTGGCAGGAGCTGTGCAGGTCCCCCCTGATCCCCCTTTTCTCCAGGCTGAGCCCCTTCCCAGCTCCCCCATCAGACAAAAGGAACATGAGCCATATCCTGGGCCTGGTGTCCACTCTCAGCCTGGCTACAGCTGGGACACCTTTGGAGCATTTCCTCAGCTGGCAGGAGAGAGGGGACACCCCTGGGAGGAAAAGGGGATGAGCAGTGAGGGCTGGCTCTCTCTGGGCAGTGGGAATGCCCCAAAACTCCCGACAGAATCCAAATAATCCAGTTGCAGCTCCAGCTCTTGGTGCAGAATGGCAATGGAAAAAGGAGCAAACATGTCTGAGTAGGGAAAAGTCCATCATGACCCAGAGATGATTAAAAATACAGAATGAAAACTTACCTGGAGGGGCTTGTGASTGCATGAAGGGTCTTTGTGACAAATGATTTTATAATGGCTGGGGAAGAAATTATTTATTAGTTCATCAAACATAAAGGAATACTTAATGAGAGCATTCATTATAATCTTTGTTGTGGCACATAATTAGCAAGCTCTGCTTCTGTCTCAGTGCTGGGAGAGTAAAATGTGTGATTTATAATAATATTACAAGCCATGATATTTCCCYCCAAAATTAATGAATCCTAGCAGAGAGAAACAGGGAATGCATTTACAAAGATTTGAGTCTGGCTCTAAAGCAGCAAATTGTGAACCAGCAGCTGYTGTCTTGCAAGTCTTGTGCTTTTTGTCACAATTTGGGACGTTTCAGGCTAGTGGAAGTCACATTTCTAGCAATGATCATCATTGCTGAAGAGTTTGGGTTCTTTATGACACACAAAMCATTTCTGTTCAGCTTCCTTCTCCAGATTCCACTTTTAGTCCATCCTTCATTTCTAGAGATGAAGAGGACAGGGAAAYTTCTGATTTTATGAGGCATTAGGTGTCCAACCCCAAAATTCTGGGCCTTACAAAGAAACCTCTCCCTGAGCAGCAAATTGAACCTGACCTTTAAATCTGAGCCTTCATCATCCTCAGAAAATGTAACAATTCTTCTGTGGTTGTTTCAAACCTTTTGAGTGTTGACAGCTAAAAATTCCCAAATCCTAACTCACATCAATTTAAGGCTATTACCTGCTAATAGAATTTCACCTCCATCAGAGTCTACAGCACAGAATTCATGCTAAATAAACATTTTATGGGCTTCTAATTTTGCAAGTTCAATAATAGAACTGCCCAGGATCTTGTCAGTGTCATTGAATAATATTCGCATTTGTCTTTCTTTATTTATCTCTTTATTCTTCTAAATTCTGCCAAGGTGGCTATTTTTACTTCTTTTAACAGAGCCTAAAATACAGAATTCTGAATAGATATCACATACATGGATAAATAATATGGGATTTGTTTGGGTTGGGATTTTTAGTTTTTTTTTTTTGATGCATTATATTTCCCTTTTGAAAACACAGCAAAACAAATGTCCTCAAGTTGGGCTTGGGAGGTTCAAGTTGGATTTTAGGGAAAATCTCTTCCCTGGAGGAGTAGTTAAGCACTGGAAGAGGCTGCCTGGAGCAGTGCTGGAATCACCATCCCTGGAGGTGTTCAGAAAATGCATTGTAGCTGATGGGATATGATTCAGTGGGAATGGGGATATTCAGCCAAAGGTTGGACTTGGTGATCTTGGAGGTCTCTTCCAGCCTTAATGATAATTAAAGGCTTGAGAGCTTCCCTGGGCTTGTGTCAGTTGATCAGGCTTTGCAAAGATTCTGGCTGGCTTGAAATGTCTCCAAGTATTTAGSAGCACAAATAGAGCATCAAAAAATAATGTGGATTATTAGAAAGCCTAGCCCATCCTAATGTGCTTCCCAGCATTAGGAAAAATGCTGCAAGGTGATTAGGAATTCACAAAGARGATCCACAATTAATGTCATCTGCTAACAACTCACTCATGATTAGGTTTCAGATCCACAGCTGCTTGGGTGCTTAGCTGGGCTTTCATTTTTTTATCTTTTTTTTTTTTTTTTTAATCTGCAAATAATAATTGAGATAAATATTTTAAAATGTAAGTAGGGCAATATTTACTTTTGTGTTTCAAATGTAGGACTTGGGATAGTCAGCAATGTTTTCTGRCAGTTCCTATCCCACTGCAAAGGCTTTTGGTGTTTTCCTGTATCTTCATCTTCCCAGTGGGGTTTAGTTTGTTTGTACAAGGGTGTCCTCCTGGTCCAGGTGTGGGGCTCAGTCAAACCAAACCAGCTCAGAGACCTTTTGCTTGAAGAGAAATTTCTTTTATTTGGACATGGAGACAGCAAAATCTTTCCCTTCTCCAAAAATACCAAGGAAATTTAGCTTTGGGGACTGAAMAAAGCTTAGAAAAACCCAAAATAAAGGGGAGATCCTGATGAGTGCATTTGGATCCTACTAAATTCTGCATCCAGTCCCTCTAATGTTGGGGATTATTCATGGTATTAGGTCCTGTGTGCAGTAATTAATTTGCTTTATTTTGGAAATKGATTGGGGTTTGATTATTGCTAATAATAAAGATTAATAGCAAGGTGAATCATCTTATTCACTGGGAATTAGGGGACTCAAACTGAAGTACTTAAATATTATATATTTAAATATACATACTCTAAAAAAAAATCTGTTTTTTTTTTTAAATGAAAGCCTTAGGTCTAGCTTGTACCTGAAGCAAAAATTCTCCCAGATTTCAGCACACTTGAAGGAGAACTCCAGTGGATTTAGGAAGATATGAACTCAGTGCTGAGATGGATGGGATTAAGAGGTCAAACTGGAAAGAAACAGAGCAGAGTAGAGGCTGAACCTGACACAGCAATCCGTTGTTCTCATAGATTTTTAAGCAAGAAAATGCCATTATAAACATCTTTCCTGACCTCCTGTGTATTGCCAGGCAGGAAATTTAATCCCTGATTCCTGCATTAGGGGAAACCTCTGCTCTGTTTCATAAAATGCTTGTCTTGTTTGTTTTGCTGGGTGATATTTTACCTTCTCAGGGTGGAGAAAATCAGCCATTAGAAAGCCAATTTCTGCTCCCTTTGCTGGGGATTTCTTTGAAGCATTTTGATATCTGTTGTCTAAATAAAAGCTTCACAGCACAAACCCCACTGAAAACAGTGCAGTCACCACTCARTTCTTGGTTATTTTTTCCCTCTCTCTTCAGCTTACAAAAATCTTTCTTTGTTCAGAAGTCTGAGCCCACCTAAGCCTGGTTTGGCCAAAAATCCAAGATGAAAATCCTCACTCTAGTCCCAAGTGGGGCATTTAGTCCCACACAATCAAGGTAAGATAATATTTTTCTTTTGGAAACCCACCTCCAGCTCAGGAAGCTAGAGAGGTGAGGTTGGAATTCTGGCCAAAAGGTAAATCAGAGAGTAAAATAACCTGGGAAAACTGCTGAGAATGGTGTTTTGTAGGGACTTTTACATCTCCCAGTCATTACAAACCCAGAATTTGCTCCCCACATTGAGAAAATCTGGGTTTTTTTATATCCTGGCATACCTTCAGAGACTGGATTTGTCTGCCCTCACTTTATYATGACAAGAAGTGAAATCTCAGGGGAATTTAGGCACTTAGGCTGTTCTATTCAATCACTGTAAATATATTTATATGTAAAGTCTGAATTTCCTCCCAAAAAATGAAGTAGGAACTGTGCACAGTGTATTCAGGTAGAATACAAGGTGTAGAAATACTAAATTTCACTAAATCAGAATGCATTGCCCTGCAAAAATCCCTGAAAAGGATAATTTAAGAGTTTGGGGATTCTGAAGGTTGTTTAGATGAGTTTCTCCACAATCTGATTTGTGCTGCCCAAATTAATGGAATCACCACGTTCTGTGGTGCTTCTGCCATCACTGCTTTATCTTAATTATAACTAATTTGCAAAAGGTATTGGAGTGGAAAAACAAACAAAGCAATAAGAAAAATCTCAGCTAAATGCAATGCCAGAAAGATATAATTATATTATTGATTTCATTATCAAACATTAACTAATTTGGGTTTTTAAATCRGCTTTTCAGCCAAAGCATTGCTCTGAGAATATTGAGTAATCCTAATGTTTTGTTTTCCATTTTTTATTAGATTTTCCTCTGGAAGGAATTTTTGCATTACAAAGGGGGACAAAAATAATCTGAAATTATGTTTTAAGATTTTGAAAGTACATTTGCAATAGTTTTAATTGTTCTGAAMGAGAGTTTGGGTTTTATTTCTGTGCAGGAGCTGAACAAGAGACAGCAGAGGGGAAAGAGTAGGACAACTCTTCCCCAGGCCCTGTGGACACAGATACCTGTGGGATTCTGAAGGTGAAGGATGTGCCCATGTATCTTTTAACATATTTCTTTGTTAAAATCTCTGGTTTTTTATGAGTTTCATRGGACAGAGGTGTTTTTATGGTGCTCTAATGTGACCCAAGCTCTTGGCATTGTCAGAGGTGTTTGCTGATTTGTGCTGCTGCACCTCTCTCCTTTCAGGTCTCAGCTGAGAGCATTTCTGATGTGCTATAAATCACCTATAAATGTATTTTCAGACATTTTTCTGTCCTTCATTCATATCCTTCATTTTTCAGACAGTTTTCCATCCTTTTTGCAGACCATAAACAAGAGAGAAGCTTGCCCAAATGGAAGTTCTCCTTGGCTKTGCAGGATGGAGATCCATAACCTTTCCTGAGGGGTTCATGACAATCCAGGATGCTGGCAGGCCATCAGGGTGAGAAAATTCACCTGATTTAGTAATCTGGAGGTGATTAAATCTGCATACAACTGGTTGGAAGCTCTTGTGGTACATTTTGTGCCTCAGTTTGTTCTCCTGACCAGAGGGGCCTGGTTTGGGCCTTGGTGGATCCAATTTCCTGGGACATGAACAACCAAAACCCTTTTTGGTGCTTTGTGCTGGGTGTGAGCACCCACAAAGTGGTGATTAACCAGAAATGCAGGGGAATTTATCAGCAGGTTTTTCTCACAAACTGGGGGAGAGCACGCTCACCAGATCCAGGAAAGGGATGGGAGGCGCAGCAATGGGCTCAGGGGAGGTTTCAGGCCTGACTAGGCACAGGCGAAGATATACTGAAGGGATGGGGAGTGCACGGTCTTCGCGGCCTTTGATATGCGTGTTCCTTCGTGCTTGCACCAGTTTGAGTTCATAAAAGCTCATTGCAGTTAATCTGCATCCTCTGGGCACTGTCTGTGTGTCTCTGTGGCTGGGATGAGGCTGCAGTCATGCCTTGGCGAGGGGAGCGGAGCTTAAAGCTTCTGATGTCCATGAATTAAATGAATCAGTCTCTTCCAACACACTTTAAATTGATCTTTGATTGGACCACATGGCCCTTGGATAAGGCACCCTGGTATTAGTCAATTTGACTTGGAAAGATGATGATACAAATTCAAATGGAAAGATGATCTATATTGAGCAGCTGTGGTTCTGCAGAGTGATTTTTTTTTTCTTTTTTGTTCTTTTTTTTATTAGTATGCTGCTCTGTTTGTGAAGTCCTCTTTATGAATACTGATGTCTGAGCCCAGGGCTGTGTCCAGAATTGCAAACTTGGGCATTTGCATTAACGATCTGTGGCCTGTATTATTGCTTTAATCCTGCCTTCAAATTGCTCAGAATCYATAACACAAAATGCTCCTATATCCTCTGCTTAAAAGAACCTATTTATGTCTAACACAGTTACTCAGAGCTGCCTGCTGGTTTGAAGGGTCTGTCTTCAAGTAGTTTGAAATTCATATTGAAATTCGTGTGAAGGTCYTGAGAATGTACAATTGAGATCAAAGTCCTGAATTCCCAAGGGAAGGGGTTCTGTTCAGGCACCTGGACTGCAAGGGAGGCTCCTTGGGTGGAGTTTGATGTGCCCAGGGGAGAGTGGGCAAGTGGAGTAAATCTTTTCCTTGATTTCAGCAGGATTTGTGTGACCTTTGCACAAGTGACAATGTAAAACTGAGGTGTGGAATGATCTCCAGCTGATTTATTTTTGATTAACCATAAAGCAAATGCCAGTAATTTTTATGGGTGTGGGAAAGGTGAAACCTCACTGACCTATCTCAGATGTTCTTTAAACAAGGCTTATCCCCACAAAGTGTTTATTTGAAAATCCAATAATTACCTGATTTATTAACCAGATAAACCAATGCCTCTTCAATGTCAAGCCCCTTCTGCTTTCAGCCTCTCTCTCACAYGCAATCCACGACCAAACCTGATTTCTAACCCCAGCTGATTTCAGCCCATAATTAAAATTTCATGGCTAAATTATAAATAGCCCTTTCCCCCTATCCCCTGCCAAAGAAGATTTGTAATGGGACAACTGACAAGGCAGGACACTTGTGAATTTAGATGTGGAGGCTCCATTGTGTCAGCTCCATARTGCCATTGCCTTGTCAGCTGCATCAATAACAGAGGGCCAAGATCAATCTGTGATGAAGGGAGATGAGGGCAWTGATCCAACTCCAGGGCTGGGATTCTTCCCCAGGAACTGGAAGCTGGAATTGCTGTGGTCATGCTGGATGACCCTAGTTTGGAATAGCCAGCAGTAAATCAAATTAAACCTCCAGAGCAATGTGTTGCTCCTAAAGATTTCGATAAAAGCAGGTCATATTTCAGGGTTTGGAATGTAGTTTGTACCTCTAAGGCACAGAACGCAGCATTTTGTCTCTGTTTTGTTGTTTCTAAGCTTTGTGTTGTGTTTTTTCACGTGAGGTTACCTGGAGAGCTGTGGGTGAAACGGGGAGAAGTGAGAGCCTCAGGTGGGCTAACTGCACAAAAAAGCTGCTTGGGCTCTGCTCTGTGGGGACCTGCAGGTCATGGAGGGGATTGTCCACGTGGAGGAGCCCAAAGGAATCCTCTGAAGCCAAAAATGACACCTGAACATGCCCCTGATGCTTCCTGCTGCTTTTCCCATCTGAGACATGGCTCCACTGTTCCACATCCTGCAGAGTGTGTCAAAATCTGGATGCCTGCTCTGGAGAGATCCTTGTGGAGGGATCACAGGTTTAACAAGGTTAAAAGGATCTGTGTTGCCTGCAGGACCTTTCCCACCAGCCCCTCTTAGACAGAGTTTCATGCTCCATTTGCCTTTGGCAACGTGGCTTTATAGTTCCCATCCCAGCAGGGTCACTCCACCCTGCTCTAAAGAGCTCCAAAACATTACAAGCAGCTTGTTTTCCAGGTGATATCTTGGAGTTTGGTGTGTGGGAGAGGGGCTGAGCTRCTGGAATGCAGCAAACCACCGACAAGTACAACAGGGCTGTGTCTGTGCCAGTTGTTTTCTATAAAAATCACCCAGAGCTGTGGTTACAGCCTTTGCAGCAGCAAAGATGTGTTAGAAATTGGGWTCTCTGCTTCTAATCCTTCTTTAAAATTGGTGGTCTGGAGGTGGGAGAGAGGTTAATGATTGAATATTATAATTATATTATAGTGATAGAGGGGGAAAGTGAGGATGTGCTTGTCACCTGTGTCCCTGCAGACACTGTCACAAGCTTTTGAGGCAACATCCATCTTCCAGACCSCCCCTTGCTGGTTGTGTGGTTCCAGCTGTCTGTCATCAGTCAGGACTGGGTACAGACAGCACTGACAGCCAGCCAGGGACACCAGAGGGACACAAAGGAGATTGGAAGAGCTCTGCTGCCAGGAATGGCAGTTCTGCTCCTCACCTGAGCAGGGCTGGGGGCAGCTGGGAGCTGGGATGAAGCTGCCGATCTCCCCAGGATCCAGGAGAGCATCAGCAGGGCCAGGGGATTAGGGAATAAACCTCTGCAGCCACACAGGTTCCCTCCAGRGCAGGAGGAAAGTGGATTGTGGAGGGTTTTTCTTGATTTCTTTCTGCACTGTGACTCTAAAATTGCCCCTTTCAAGCGTGTCTTGGCTTGGGGCTGATGATAAGGAAAGAATGAGACTCACAGAACTTTGCATGTTTGTTGAGGATGTATTGGAAGTTGAGCCTGGGTGAAATGTGATGCAATATTTTTATTTCCAACTACTCATTGGAGTAGTTTTTTTAATTGACATGCTGCTTTTAATTGACAAAGAATTTTATGGTTCTTGCTATGGATGTGCCATTCCTACAGCTTTGTCCTTCACTGTACAGCTCACTCATCATAAGGATTTCTTTACTGAGTGACTCAGGTTAAACTACCATTAATTTAATAAAATTAATAGCCTAATTAACTAATAGTTATTTAGTAGCTGTTTAGCACTGCTTAATGCAGAAAACCTGTTTCAACCGACACAGGTTTAAAGTGACAGAAAAAAAAAAAGAGTTGCTCTAGAGAAAAATCTGATGGCATCTTTAAAAATTAAACTTAATACAAAGCATAGTTCATAATTATTTGTGTACTTTTAGACTGGAGGTGCCTGAACGTTCTGGTGTAGTGTCAAAGAATTAAAACCTGAATTAAATTAGTAATAAAATAACTAATTAGATAATTCTGATAGTGACGGTGTACCTGGCAGTGTGTTGTCCCACCACTGCCTGGGTTTTAATTGAAAAGAARCTCTTGGCACTGAAAGACCTTACAGAGCTAGAAGGGTTGGTAATGAGGAACCAAATTAAATCAGAAGTCAGCTTTTTCCAAATTTAATATCTTTCTAAAGTGAATTGGGATTAGTTTATCCACCCACTTGTTTAACTTGTGATTCTTGCTGAAATAGAATCATCACAGAACGGTTTGGGTCAAAGGGTTCAAAGCTCATCCCATTCTACATTTTCCTCTATCCAAGGTTGCTCCAAGCCCTGTCCAGCCTGGAYACTTCCAGGGATCCAGGGGCAGCCACAACTTTTCCTGGTAATCTATGATGAGGCTTCATCACTGTCTTGCTAAAGAATTTCTTCATCAATATCCTAAATTAACTAAAAACTACTCTGCGTGCAAGGATGGAGTATTGGTGAAGGTCATCAACCAAGTTTGCATTAAATAAGACTTTTCTAAATTTTTCCAACTGAAAAACTACTTTTTGTAAGAACAAAAAAATAAGATTTGTCAACATTTTTAGAGGCAAATCTGGATTTTTCAATGCCTCCTTTAAAATCTGCCTCTCCTCAGCAAACATCCCTCCTCCTGTGGATTGCCGCTGGAATTGGAAGCATTAAAAATAACCCAAAAAAGCATCTCAGAAAACTCCTTTTTTTCCCTCACTGAAAGGAGCCCTCCTGCTTGCTGTGACATTCCAAAGCCAACTGATATGAAACCCAACCCTGATAAGGGAGGAGAGGAAAACGTGTCCCAGCCCTGGCTCAGAGMGGGAATAAGTGAGGGATGGAAAGTCATGGCTTGATGAGCTCCGGCTGACTGAGCAACCACTGAGCTGTGCCCAGAGTCCTGATTTCCCCTTCCCTCAGAGGAATTTTCAGATGGATATAACCCCACCATCCTCACTGAAATAATGCCTCACTTATCAAGCTGTGGCTGGGAGGATTTTGTGCTTGGAACAGAGCTGCTCCTGCTAAAACGCAAATGGGAAAAGCCACTTTTTGTCAAGGGAGGAGGGGTAAATATGAATTTTTAATATTCAAATGAACTCGTAGATTGATTTTCTTCAGCAAATGAAACATCCCCATCCATTTTTTAAAAACTGTCATTTCAGAAAAATCACAATTTGTAAAATATTAGGGCGCACTTCTCATTTAAACACAATAAATATTTACGCTAAATAAAGCAAGACCTTCACAGTCTATTAAAGCAGAAATAATTCTGCTGCCACAGCAATTGTGTGAGGAGTTYCCATTGAGAAATGAGGAAAATCTCCCTGTTTTGGTTCACTTCAAAACAATATGGATAATTTTCTTCTTTCACWAGCGATTTTGCTGCTGAGATGTTTCTCACAATGGCAAGGCTGGAGTCACACCTGCCCTAAAGGGGTTTGTGGCAGCAATTCTGTGCAGTCCAGGGATCTGCAGGGGATTAATACCCCAAAAAATGCCCTCACAGCTGCACTTTCAGCTCATGTTTAACACAGAAGGTCATGTAAAGCATGATGTGATTATTATGTGACTTTTTAAATCCTAAAAGATATGGCAGCATTTTTTTAGTAATTTCTTTAATTAAATTTTCTTAGAATATTATCTCAAAATTCTTACATTTACTTAAAATTGTAGATTCAATAACATCTAACAATTAAATTATATATTATAATAAATAACAATTAATCTATATATTATAAACATCTAATAACAATTTTTAAACCCTGGTTTTAATTTTTGGTACATTGCAAGAAACCCAAGAAAGGGAATAAGGATGACTCAAGACTTGCCCTTGACAATAATAAATATTTTTTATTGCTTTTATGATTTTAATATTCCTAATGATTTAAAAATCTGTTCTGATGTTTTTCTGGAAGAGGCCAGATGGCCAAATAATGTGTAGCATGTAAATTAAATCAGCAGTCTGATCAAAATACTTATCCAAAAACCAAATACAGGCTGTGACAATAATTCCACAACCATTTTCAAAAGATAGATAGAAAAAAAGAGTATTGTGCCAAAAACTGTGCTTTGGGTATTCCTTAAAATTGCATTAGTGKTTTTCAGTGGAAGGAACATGGAAATTGATGTTTTGTGTAGTAGAGGGAAGTCTCTATATAATACAGAAACATAAATATTWTTAATTATTCCATTTTTTAGTAATGAGTATTTTAGTATTGGCTTTTTATGTTGAGTTGGAGGGGTGTGGTCTGTGCTTGGCAGTTCTGTCCTGTGCCAAAAGTGCAGGAAAAGTTCTGTGGATGTGGGGTTTTCCAGACTTCTTGCTTTAGAAGTTGTTCCCAAATGCTGCCATCAGCAAAGCAGCCCCAGCTCCAGTTAAACCAGTAGGCCAGTAATGCAAAYCAGTTCATAACTGTCCAGGCAGTCTCTGGAACTAAAATTAGGATTAAGGATATCCCARAAAGGAGTAAACCCAAGTGATTGTGGTTTCATATTATTAAGATTTTTTAGGGTGTCCCATACAGTCCTTTCCTTCCAAATTGCCAGCTTTAATTTTATTGTACAAAGGAGTGTTGCTGAGTCTCAAAAATCTGGTAAAATGAGGTTTTTCTGGAGCAAGAGGCCTCATCTCATTTTATCTCTCTTTCATTCTATCCAGCAGATCACTGGAGATTGTTCTTGATTTGCTCTTGCCAGAGATTGTCCCTCTTTATTAATATAATAATATATTTARGAGATTTAATKAGACCACATATTTTATTTYACTTCCCATGCTGTCAGCAASAAAAGGTGCAAGGAGAGCAGATSATAAAATATGTCAGCTTTGGGGGGGTCACTCCAYCAGCTYTGCCCTGCAGGGCASGGAGCAAAGTCATGGAAAATGGGCACAGWGGAGRAGGGAATGATGGATATTCTCATATTGGCTTAGATCTGCTTCTCTTTAAATCAAAATTTTAACTCAGGGAGACTAAATCTGGCTCTTTTGCAAACTGTGGAGAGCAGGATTCTCCCCATGTGGAAATCAAAGGAAGGAGTTGAAGTGGCACTGAAGTTTGGTGGCGATGGCTTAGGTGACAGCAATGCCTTCTAAAGTTCTGTACCTCTAGGTCAGCACTCCAAATCCAGTCTAGGTCATTACTGCCACAGAGTCGTTATCATCTCATGAATGTCATCAAATGGCACTCCAAATGTTAAGTATCCCATTCTGCAGCTRAGACATGAGGAATCTCTCTGTCAATTTCCAGGACGATCAGGGAATCGCTCGTCCTGTGGCTCTTCACCCGTAACCTCTCCTCTATCACATCCAATAAAAGCCATCACCTGCCAAGGGTGGTCGATATCCCGTGGCTAAGCTGCCATCCCCATTTTCTGTAGGATAGCCTGAATAATTTATTTGGTTTGTGTCCAATATGATTTTTGTCCTGTCATTGTCTCTCATTACATTTCYCCTTATTTGCTCGGTGGCAGAGGTGATTTGGTGTAGTAGATATTTATTGCCAAGGGGTAAATAATTAAACTCAAAAAGTGCTTTTCATCTCTGTGTTGTTATTTGCAGAGGTGGCTGGAGGGCAGCGTTGACTTTACCAATGATATTATGTCCATTTTATGTTTCAAGATGCAACTATTAGTCCAGTTCTAATAATGCTAAAACTTCAAAATTGATACAGGAAAGCCTTATCAAAAAAMCACTCAAAGTTAATTTATAAGAAAACTTTCTTTTATTTGGTGTCGTGCTCCCCCAACATCCTTCTGGATCCAAGTGTCACAGCTCCAGTCTTTGTGAAGAGGGATGGGGAAAGGACTTTCAGTGCTGGTCAGGGTGGGGATTTCTTCCTTTTCTGTTTAGGGTACATCTCTATTATCATTTACTTTAACTCCTTTTCCCTTTTATTATTCATGCTGCATCTCAGTTACTTTTGGAAAACTTCCCAACAGCTCCTCCAGCCCAGTGAGATGTGAAGGACAATGTTTTGTGACCTGGTGGCAACCTGAGCCTGTCAGACCTTGGCCATGTGCAGCCTCCACAGAGCAAGGACAGGAGAGACGTTTGCTGACCAGGGCTGAGGTTTTAAATAACACCAGCCCTGCTGGAACAGTCTCTGCTGAAGCTGGAGTCCTTTGTGAGGGTGACCCTCCTTTGGCCAAGAGGTCACTCCCCATTGCATGGAGAAAAATAAAAAGGACAGACAGTTGGAGAGAACAGTGAGGAGGAAGCCAAGGAACTGTCAAAATGTCTTTACCATATGAGCAAATTATTACTTCTTAATGCGCTTAAAAGACACAGAACTGAAATGAAAACTAGYAGGTCTCTTTTTTTCAGATAAAATAGAAAAACTTCACAGATTCTTTCTTTCTCTTTTCCTCCTTTTTTTTTTTTTTTTGACCCAGAGATGCTAAAATACTTTTTAAATAGGATTGTTCTCTCCAGCCTTACTTTTCCAGTTTCCTCTTAGCGCTGTTTTACAAAGGCTGGTGCTGGTGCCTGGTGCCAYTGGAACTTTCCTAGCCAGCCTGCTTTTCCCCCTCCAAAGTGCAAGAAAGGCTGAAAATGGAGAGCTATTCAAAGCCCTGCTCCAAATCCAGGTGGARAGTAGTGTGCCAGCTGCTGGAGAGGAAGGATGTCTAAGATAAGTGGTTGCTTCCCTCACAACTTAGAACAAACAAGGTCTAAAAGCCGAGGGCAAGACCCCTGTGCAAAGGGATGCTCAGGGAATGATTTCTGAGGCCAATTGTGCATGTACAATAAGGTTAAACCTGTGCACAGCTGGGGCTCTGGGTGGCAGCTCCCATGCAAGTGCAGAGGTGTTCCTGTAGTGTGGTGGTGTTCACAGGGGCCCCAGGACGAGGGAAGAGATGGAAATCTGACTCCATGTTTCAGAAGGCTGATTTATTATTTTATGATATATATTATATTAAAAGAAAATGATATGTTAAAACTATACTAAAAGAATAGAAGAAAAGGATTTCATCAGAAGGCTTGAAAGGAATAGAAAGGAATGGAATGATAATAAAATCTTGTGACAGACCAGAGAGTCTGAGCCAGCTGGACTGTGATTGGCCATTAATTAGAAACAACCACATGAGACCAATCACAGACCCACCTGTTGCATTCCACAGCAGCAGATAATCATTGTTTCTATTTCATTTCTGAGGCCTCTCAGCTTCTCAGCAGAAAAGATCCTAGCAAAAGGATTTTTCATAAAATGTGTCTGTGACACTGTAGGACCAGCACATCCATGGAATAATGAGTGCTCAGCTGCCTTTTCCCTTTTCCCACGTGTGTTTGCTCCAGCCCAAAAGGAGGTGAGTGCATGGACTGGTACAAACTGCTCTGGCTTCAGGAAAACACACAGGAAGGAAAGGAACCAACCTGGCTCAGCATTAAACCTGGGGAATGACAGATTTTCAGCCTGGCAGTGCTGAGGAAGGCACAGCAGGTAAAGAGGAGGGAGCAAGATTTGCCTGGACACATCCCCACCCAAGTTTCCCTTTTGTAGAAGGAAATGAAAGCAACAATTACAATTCAAAGATTTTTGAGATTACACTGGTTTCTGCTTCCAGGTTGTGTAAAACTGTTAAAAATCAGTTTGTCCTGCAGAACAGCTGGGTTCCTTTCTATTCATTGTGATAACAGGAGGGAATCTGATGTCCCCACTACCTCAGTTTCCCTCTCAAGGAGCCAGTCTCAGACCAGCTCTGCTACCTGTGAAATGTGATTAGAAGCTCTGCTAGGTCAGAGAGATCTTTCTTCCTCAAGTGTGAAAATATCTTCTTATGTAATAGACCATCAGAGTCACCAACTTCNTTCTTCCTCAAGTGTGAAAATATCTTCTTATGTAATAGACCATCAGAGTCACCAACTTCTCCAAACCATCTTCCYAAAGAAAAATAAATACATTTGAAAMAWTTTAGGAAAATCTTGTGGAAAACTGCATCTTGTGGTCCACCTACAAAGATCTCAGAGTATCTTGCAAATCTTTTCTRTTTCATGTATTTTTAAGGCACGACTTCTTTTGGCTTATTTTGTTTTCACTGGTGCAGCACCTTCTAAAAGGTTTTATACACATAAAAAAATGGAAATACAGGCAGCAGCTGAAGCAGTTTCCAAGGAAAAGTAAGAGGAGGATGATTTACTGAGAGCTGTAATGAGGAATAGACTCTCAGTTTCATAAATTCAGAGTAAGTCCTGGTGCATCTCCTTAACTGATGTCCTCTCCTGAAGTGCCACGCGACTCCGAGTCCATCCACCGGGGAAAACACGTGGATTGCTCTGGGTTATTTAATAATGCAGGCAGTGAGGAGGGGAAAATCACTGCAGGCAGAGAACTGCTCACAGCTCAGGCCTGAAATCCCCAAAAATGAATGGCAAAGTCCTGCCCTCCCTGCAATGCAATCGGGAAGATGAGTTGGCCTGCACAGCTCTTCTCATTAGATCCTGAGCAGCACTGAGGAATTATTGATGGAGATATCCATGGATTGCAGGATGAGAGCCTTGGAGGCAGAACTAGAACGTTCTTTTAACGCAGGAATTGCTGTTGCCTGTTGGAATTTCCAGGAAATTCGAGTGTCTTTGACAGTGTTTGATTCTCCACTGCCGATCAGAGGGAATGTGACAGTTTGCCTTGGGAATGCTCTCTGGAATAATTTTTTACATCACTGAGAAACATTTTGCCTGAAGATGTGAATTTCAAATTGTGCACTAAGAATCTCGAGATGTGGTGCTGGGTCTCGGGAAAAAGGGAAGAAAAAGGGAGAGCAATCCAGTAATGCAGATAAATAGAAGAAAATGAGATCTACATGAGAGGTTTGATTAAATTTGGAATCGGCTGCTGGACCAGAAAGATAGAAGTAAGTAAAAGCATGGAGTTAACTAAGGGAAAAATGAGTTTGGAGCAGGAACAGAACTCAAATTCATCTTTGCCAGCGAGGCAGGGAGCTGGAGTGACCCTGAGAGCTGCTGTGAGCYCCGTGCACGTGCGAGCCCCACGGCGGCACGAGAGCCCTGCGCAGAGGCAGCCCTGGTTTTTATTCTGGTGCATTTAACACAGAGCTGCCACGGACTGTGTGGCAATCTGTGACAAGTCTATAACTCAGCCTGCTGAGAAACCAAGGAACTGGCAGGGAAACTCAGGCTCCTGAGGCCAGGGTGGTTTTATATCTGAAGAAGCCTCAGTCTCTTCGTGGTGCAGAGCTGGATGTGTCATCAGATGTAGGTTAGCAGGTGACAGCCTTGATTTAGATGTGTTTTTTACAAACASAGGGATTYTTCCTGRCCATCAGGAAGCATTTCTTCATGGAAAAATGTTGTTAAACATTGGAAGGGGCAGCCCAGGTGGTTTGGAGCTCCCATCCCTGGAGGTGTGCAAGGAATGCCTGGACATGCCACTCCGTGCTCTGGACTGGTGACAAGGCAGGGGTTGGTCACAGGCTGGATTTGATGGTCTGGGAGGGCTTTCCCAACCTCAGTGATGGTGTGAATCTGTGATGGGACCTTGGTCAGTGGTGATGAAACCAGGGGTGACAGTTTTAGGGTCTCTGAATCAATAGATGGGTAAGTCACTGCTGTGTCATGGCATGGGGTTGTCCTGAAGCTCTTGTGCTTTTGGTCTTAAACTGAAGAACTCATCCTCTCTCCATGCGAGCCATGGCCACATCCCAGATCAAGGCTGTCCTGGGTCCCAGCAGGTGGCTGAGCTCCTCTGGAGGGTGTTCCCCCAGCCCAGATGAGAGGAACCAGCTGGGGAAGGATCCTGCTGRGATGTGCAGGGCCATAAAATAACTGAGGGTGGAAGGGAGCTCAGGAGGTGCCTGGGCTCAGCTCCTGCCTGGTGCTGTGAGCTCTCACTGCTAATGGTGGGGCTGCTCTCGTCACTGTTATGTGCCCAGAGGGGTCAATAAAACACTGAGGGAGAGCAGAATAATGCAGTGACACCTTGAGAAAAATCCCAGACATGTCACTGTCCCATTTGGGTGTTTCCCACTACTGAGACACTCAGCAGTGCCTTCCTGCAGGTATTTTCCATTATTCTGATCCTCTGTGGGCTCGTTTTTCTGCTCCCATRACCTATTTTTTTCCTTTCTGTCCAGYCACAACCACTTCATCTCCTTGTTTKAACATCYTAKTCTTTCTGTCCAGACTTTCTTTTTAAATTTTTTCCCCTGCTAGTTAACTGTAATTATACAGCTTTTTAATGAGTTTTGATGCATTTAAACGTGCTTTATGTGCCTTACAGCAAACCCCCTGCTGGTCTAATTTTATATAGTGTATTTAATTGAGACCCCTTTTGCAAGTACACTGTTTGTGTGTGGTGAGCACAGTCCCCAACCATAAATTCTGCTTTATTCCCACTCTTCAGATTAGATTTTTATTTGCATTACGTGAATGTTGTTTTTCCCACTAAAATCCTGTCACGTACATTTTAACCACTCCAGCAAATTAATTCTTGCAATATTTAATGCCATACAGAGAAACGCCTTTATGGAGCTTCTAATTGTTCATTTCAAGCATTCCAAAATTAGCTCCCTTTTATTAATTGGGGAGTCACTGCATTGTGGAGAAGACAGAAATCTCTCTTGCAAACCACATTAACTGGACAGGTGTTCTGAAATATGTTAAATATTACCCTGTGAGTGGTGACACAGTTCATCAATCATGTCAGTGCCACAGCCACTCTGGGATCTGCTGTGGGGTGAAGGTGCTGTGAGAGAGGCAGTGTCAGAAAGGATGAACTGACACTGCAGACAGCACTTTTATGTTTAGGGTAAAGGAAGAAAACATAATTTAAAATAACTGGAGAAATGTCATTATCCCCAACAGAGAATTATAGAATAGTTTGGGTCATCTAATTCAAGCACCCTGCCAAGGCAGGGACACCTCCAGTGTCCCAGGTGCTCCAAATCCTGTCCAGCCTGGCCTTGGACACTGCCAGGGATCCAGGGCAGCCACATCTTCGCCAGGGCCTCCCCACCTTCACAAGGAAGAATTCCTTCCCAAAATCCCATCTAAACCCATCATCCAGCTCAAAGCCATTCCCCCCTCTCCCATCACTGGACAACATTGAATGGAACCTTGCAGCGCTCAACAAGGCCATGAGAAAGGAGAGGACTTGGTTTTGGGTTTTCACTCTTGGTTTGGGTTTTCACTCTTGGTTTGGGCTTCACTCTTGGTTTGGGCTTCAATCTTGGTTTGGGCTTCACTCTTGGTTTGGGTTTTCACTCTTGGTTTGGGTTTCACTCTTGGTTTGGGCTTCACTCTTGGTTTAGGTTTCTTTCTTAGTTTATGTTTCTTTCTTGGTTTAGGTTTCACTGGTGGTTTGGGTTTTGCTCTTGGTTTGGGTTTCGCTCTTGATTTGTGCTTTCATTCTTGGTTTGGCTTTCACTCTTGGTTCTCCTTGGAGCTCAAACACTTTACAAAGAGTCAGGATCATTTTATGAGTGCAAACAGAAAGTTCTAGCAAAGCAGAAGCTGTCCAGGCAAAGTTTTCCTGAATATATTGACTATGTGTGGGTAAGAGGCAGATTAAGACWTTCTTTCCAGAGTGGTCCCCAAAAATAACCCACCTACCTCCTGGCAACAGTTCATTAACTGGGTCATCTCCATCCCTCTCTTCAAACAGATCTTATCAGCAACACTTCTGATGGGATAAGAGTGTTTTGGGATKAACATTTACATACAGAGAGATAAAAGGCCTTACATAACCCTAGGAGAAGAAAATACATCTCCCCCTGACAATTGCCAATGTTCCCTTGCTAAATCCTGCATAATGGGGTTTTCCTGCCATGTCAGCAGCTCCATGACAATAAAGCCAATGGCACAGGTATCCTGAGAGCCAATTTCAATGGCCACGAGGCAAGAAATGCCAAGTTCCCTTCCTTTTTTCCAGCTAGATGGATGATGTTTGAGCAGAGAACAAAATCTCTGCATTATGGTTCTTAACTAACCCATTCAAAATAGCCCCAGGAAATATCCAGAGCTCTTTGTTTTATAGCAGGGTGTTCAAGACTATTWAATCTTTTTTCAAATAGGAGGCAATAAAATTGAGGTTTTTGAAGCCTTCCAAGAACCCAATCAGGGCACGTACTGACAAAATCCCACGTGTTTAAAATCATGGGCACAAAAAGAGCACTCCAACAATTAAATTTCAGTTTTTAGGTGCTGGGTGTCTGAGAAGCCTGCTTGCTGAGTCAGCACTTTTGATGTTGTCCTCCCCCATCCAGGTTTTCCATAGGATTTGCATAAACCAACTGCTGGATGTGGCCAAGAGGAGCTGTGAGAGCATCTTGTTCAGCTTYCTTCCTGAAATACCTGTCCCCACTGTGTGTCCTGCAGTGCCCTCAGAGGGATGAGTTGGGATTGGATGTGGGGTGGCCTTGGAAAACAGAACTCTGTGTCATGACTGGAATGAAGAGTGCTGCTTCCTGAAGGATGATCCTAATTGATCCTAACTTCATCCCACAGAGGTCTGTTGTGGTCCTGAGGAGTTCTGTGGAAGTCTTTTAGGAAATATGGAGCTTAAATATGGTCATTTGGKGATGGTCAGACTTACTGTGGGCAGGTGTGACCTTTTGGGCTTCGTGCTTCTCCCAAGTCAAGAACTCTCAATCCACTCAAGTCAAACTCRCTCAGGATGGAAAAATCTCTCTGGGATTTGTCCATAAAAAACTGAGCAATGAATTCATTCAACCACATCATGGAAAATAAGAAGTTTCTGGTGGTATGAGAAYACTTTGATTAGCTGTACAGTCAGCCAAGAAAAAACCCCAACCATAATAGTGACAAAATCTACTGAGGTTTATTTTTGCTGTGAGCACTTCAATTTTCTGCAAAAGCCACAAGCAAACAAGACTTTTGAACCATTTCAATCTACTCTAAGTCAGAAAGCACAGTCTCTGTTGGCATCTGTATTTTATTATTGTGTCAAAAATTAGGTGAGAAGGAGAAGCCTGAATTAACAAAAAGCCTGTGTGTCTTATGTGTTACAGGAATCATTTTTGCCTGGCTCTAAACAGGCAGCTCCAAACCCCAGCAGGATTTTGGTGTTAGCTCACAGAAGAGTCAATGTTTGCTCAGTTCTCTCTTCAAACACTTCCAGCATTTTGACCACTCATTTGAAATCCTCCAGCGTTCCTTTGAARGGTTTTGCTTTCCCCTGGTGTTGAAACAAACATTGGACATCTTTGTGACTCTTTTCAGCCGGTTTTCCTGCGGTGCCATCCCAGCTCTGTGGGATTCCTAATGGGGGAAAAAGGATTCAGGACCAGCTTGCACATTGAGTTGTGATGCACTCGRTATTTGCAGCAACGGGGGAATGTTCCCTGAGCCCATGGAAAGTCCACAGAATCTCCTCTGTTTATGGTTAAAGACCATCCAGGCCAGAAAACGTTCTCCAGTTTGTGTGGGACAGAAGTCCAAACCCCACAGGAGATGCTCAGAGGACAGGAAGGACATTGTGATCATGTCATGATGCAGCAGCAGCAGGAAAGGTTTAGGAGTCCAAAAGACTTGAGAAAGGTCAGYGAGGCCAGAGGAATCCTCGTACAGTATTTTCATTCCATGCTTTAAAGCTGGATTGGAATGTTAAATATTCCACATTGGAGCAGCGTCCTTTCTCAGAAGTGGGGAGGTTTTGATCATGTTTGTTCCTAATTTTGATCAGAGTTATTTCCCATTCCTTCTGCCCAAAGTGTTTTGCTTGCTTGCACTTACATCAGTTTTTGGTGCTTCTGACACCACCAGCWTCAAAAGCACAGTGAAAGTTTTAATCCAGCAGGATAAAATTGATAACTTTTATAATGACATAATTATTACTGGGAGTATTAAAGAATGACTGCATTTCTTTAAAGCAATGTTATTTTTAGCCCTGACTCTACAGTGACACATTGGATGACAGTATCCTTGATATTATTTTAAAATTCAATTTAATATGTAACCCATTATGTGTGAGCTCCCATTCCTGACAGGTTACCTGCCATAGTTTCCTTATTCAAATCCCACTGTAACTTCCAAGTTAGTGACTTGGCCTTCTCCACACTTGAAATTAAAATCAGAATTTAAATTTCTGAAAGTTTTTTGGGGGTTGGGGGGAGTTTGCCCATTTTACAGTTTTTGTATCTTCTCCATGGACATTTGTTGGGAAGGTGAGAAGTCCTGTGCACCCAACAGGAGGTGAGTTCTCCAAAATTGCTCTGTTACCCACAGGGCTCTTGGCTTACTCACARCATAACTCACTGCTCCTGTGAGTAAGAGCCTGCTGGCACTAATCTGCAATCAAGAAAATYCCTCTGGGCTGGTTCACCTGGGGAAAAGGGGCTTGAGCATCACCAAAAATTGAGGAGGGAGTGAYCCAGAAAGGCATAAAAAAGGCTCCTCTTAGCCTAGCGTTTCTATTTTTAAGTGGATAACTGTGTTGAGCTTTAGACTTCTTTTTTTCCAGTGGCTGAGTATTTGAGGTTCCTTTCCAGCCATKTCAGAGCTGTAGAGAAAAGGAAAATAAATCCAGTGGAAACAAATCAAACCAGAATATACATCCAAGATATCTCCTCTCCACGTTTTTCAGCTGAAACCCTGCACTAGGTAAGGTTGTTTACTAATCATGTCCTAAAACATGCTTGAAAGCTTTTATTTATAATTGAATTTGTTCTAATGTTGCAAAGTAGCCAGATATAAAATAAGATGTTTATTAAATCTGTAAAAGCTCACATCATTGGGTGGCAGGGCTGTGAAAGCAGGATGTGTTCAGCAGTGCTTGTGGGGGAGTGCAGCTGGAAATTCCTGTCAGAAATTCCAGAATCAGAGTGTGATTCCTACATGGAGCAGTGGATGCTCAGCAAGAGCAGAGCTGGAAAATCCCCTCAGGTTCCTGGGAGTTTTCTCCAATTGCAGCTCAGCACAAGAGAACCTGAGATTTTCCCTGGGGCTCCCTGTGAGATTGTTAYCAACCATGTTCCTGCATGGATGCACCAAGGAGGTGCTGCAGATGTTCCATCAGCCATGGGCAGGGCATGATTTCAGGGCAAAAAGAACCAAACAGAAAAATCAGAATAATATTTATGAAGGGCCTGCCTTTCACAAGCTCAGGGGAAAAATCAGCTGCGTTCTAAACTGAAAAATTACTCCCCATCTTCTGTTAGCTGGAGTAATGAGGGTGGAGAGAGATTTGGATGTCGCTGCCTAAATCCCAAGGTAATTTATCCAGTGGTTAACAATGTTCAGAGGAAAATACCTCTGCAAAGGATGTAAATCAAAGCAGAGCTAAGAGGGAAAAGCTGCCTATCTTCTATAACGAGTTTCTGAATKGGAGTTACAGATGTTTTAGCATAAGTATGAAATTATTGGAATAAGGGAGACATGGCTGAGTGAGAAAAGTGATTGGGGATTTAAAACATCAGGAGTTTCTGGGAAGGATGCACTAAATGAAATTGGAGGTGTTATTGGCAAGGGATTATAGAGGCTTGCAGAGAAATGATGGGTATATTTAGGTGACATGGAAAAGAGTTTTGCTTTGAAATTAAGAGCAGTGAAAATGGAGAGYTTGTTTTGGTATTTTGTCTCCAAGGGAAGAAAGTCAGGTCGTTATTTGAAAAGTATATTAAGAAAACAGACTAGTGCACCAATTACTGCAAAAGTGCATCTWTGTTGATAGTGCATCAATTACTGCTTGATAATGTGTATGTTGATAAAGGAATAAAATTGGAATATGGATTTGCCCCTGGAATATTCTGTTCACTGGGAAGAGCTGTGGGGTTGAACACTGCAAGTGAAACAAGGAAAACACTCCTCCWGTTTGTAAATGCAAACTCAATATTATCCTGAACTCTTTGCTTTTGGAAATGTCAGCACTTGGTACTAAAATCCCCAACCCCAAACCTGCAGCAAGGCACTGCCTGCAAATTTCCCAGTCCCACATTCTCAGCTGATCCTTAATGAGCCACTTAGTGGTTTGTATGAACTGTGGCTGCYTCCCTAGGGAATTTCACATCTGCCAGAGCTGGGTGGAGCACAGATTAATTAATTATTTATTAATTGCAGATGAGCTCTGTTTGGCTTGTCAAGGGAAAAATTTCTCACTTCCTTTGCTTCCCATTTTTCTGTAAGTTCCACTTTCTCTGCTCCAACTCTTCCACCATTTGATTTCCCTGTTTGCCTTTTAAATGGCTCCTYGTGGAGCAGGCCATTGATTTCTCCTGCATCCTCTGAATTTCACCTCTTTTCCTGCCTTTTTTCATCTCTTTTCTGTGCCTGCGTCACTCTGGTGAAACAATTGCCACCAAATTGGCACCAAAGTCAGCTGGTACCTCCCTGTCCCTAAACCTGCTCCTGTCAGRCTCAAAACATCCCTTTCCTTTTCTTCTTTTCTGTTTTATCTTGTTCTAAACTGATTCCTATCAGATGATTGCCCAATCCATCTGTCCACCAGGCTCCTTTCTAATCTCAGAGAGATTTGCTACCACTTTAATTTCATGTTGCAGCCACTTCATTGTCTTGCTTTGAGAATTAATCTCTCCAAGCACTTTAACTTCTCCTTTTCTTTATTRCTGCTCTCTCTTGCTTATTATTTCCTCCAACATGCATCAAATTCCCAAATAAAAACCTGACACTGGCCTTTCAAGAGCTGTAAATATTGATAGTCTGAGTTTTCCTTTCCTTGGGTGTTGATTCATGTGATGGCTCTTATCAAAACTTCTGTGGTTCTTCCCCCTGAAATATCTCTGTAGGTGGTGGCAGAGGAACAGCTTTAAAAATAGAGATCACAGCCTTGGGAAGAGGTGAAATTACTGATATTGGGGACTCACTAGGAAAAACTCCCCTGAAAATATTGTTWAGGCTTGGAACAGACTATGCAGGGCAGTGGTGGAGTCACCATCCCTGGAGGAATTTCAAAAATRTTTGGATGTGGTCCTTGGGGACACAGTTTGTGCTGGGACTTCTTGATCTTGAAGGTCTTTTCCAGCCTAAATAATTCCATGAGTCCCAAAGTTTTGAGTTTCAGAATTCTGCACCATYTCTGTTTACTGCCTGAGATAATTGGAGCAATAAATATGAGAAATCTCATAAAGTGTGCTCTGAAATACAGAAGATATTTGAGTGTGGTGTGGGACAGGCACTTTAATCCATGGAATGGGAATGGGAGCAATGAAAAGCTTTCAGAACCTTCTTCTGTGCCATGGCTCAATCAATATTATTGAAAATCAAAGGGCAGAATTACCCAACACAGAAATATYGCTCAAAAAGAAAGATACTTTTTGTTCAGCTTGAAAAAAAAACATTTAATCCAAAAGAAACAGGATTTTGAGGCTGTTTTTTTGGCAAACMAATCCATATTTCTGCATGCAGGTGCTTTCTTTTGACAGGTTTTAKTTAACAGGTGTTTAGGGGAAAAAATGGAGTTGTTAATGTGGCAGGTGCATAGGGAGGTGCTCCCTGGGTGTGACAAAAGTCCTGCAGACAACAAGTGGAGTAAAATCCCAAGTTAATATGGGATGCGGGGCTGCAGTCCAGCTGGAATGGAACCCCAACCACGAGGTTAACTTGAATTTTTTTATTGATTTTTTTAACACAAAAATTAGAAATTCAAACCATCATGGAAACAAGGAACTCTCTCCCCATTACATGATTTTATTGAGGTGATTTAGAGGACAGACTGTGGATCAATACAGCAGCTTTTTGTTGGCACAACAACTTTTGTTGATTGATAAATTGTCTGATATTTCCCAATTTAAAAGGGGATAGTTGAAGGTGTCCCTGACCCTGGCAGGGGGTGGCATGAGGTGATCTTTAAGCTCCCTTTAAACCCAAAAAATTCTCTGCCTGKTCTGTCTCTGCCAACCTAGGCTAAGTCTTAGTACTGAAATTTTTAAAATCAAAAGTAAAATTACCCAAATTCTGATTGCAGGGCCAAATACCCTCTTGCCTAATGTTTGTTATATATGATTGCCTCCAACCAATAAAAGAATATCATCATTAACTTTATTTAATGGTCGCCACCAACTGCAAACTGATTTAATTATAACCACGAGGCGAGTGCACTAGTTAGACTGATTATTTATCAGCCAGAGGTTGATGGCTTTAATAGGGCAGTAATCTCCTAATGAATGCACTTTAATTGTCTATATGGAGAGGCTGTGGAATTGTTATTTAAAGTGCAGAACAAGCCCTGAATTGCCAAGGCCCAGACAGAACAGGCGAAACGCTGCTTCCCAAAGAAGTTCCTTTCTGGAGTGAATTAAACTTGAACCAGGGTCAACCACCTGCAGTAAAACCCAGTTTTTATGGCCTCTTTGGTTTTTGAAATGTTATTCTTCTTTCCCCCCCCCGTTTATGGTGTGTGTATGAGTGTTTCTTGATTTACAATGGAATGTTTTATTAAAAACKACGCTGGCGGTGTCTCTGCACCTGCAGAATACTGAAACTGGAGGGATTATTCACWGGCACACTCTGAAAAGCCAAAAAGTCAGCCCAGCCTCACCTCCTGCTCTCCTTGGGAACAATAACTGCCCGTGGATTTTAGGCAGGCTGCAGTAGAATGCCATGAATTTATTATTTCATAGTGATTTATGCTGGTAAATATTTTATTAAGAGTTTGAATTTATATTTTTCAATAGGCATACCCAGTGCTAGARCTCCTTCAGGATATTGGTGTTTTGCTTGTTTATTAAGTTCAGTTTGTGTCTTTAGAGGGTTTCAGAGTGGTTTGGGTTGGAATTGATCAACATCATTTGGATGGTGGTCAGTGACCACAGAGAGCATCACAAAAAATCAAAATTTAGTTTTTTGGGGCAGTTCTGTCAGGWTATTCAGGCTGTGTGATTTCTGTACCAATGCCAGGATTCAGGAATATCCCATTCCCATAGTGTGTGTAAAGAATTAGACTTGGAGAATCATTCCTGACTCTTGTCTTTTCCTTTACTTCAGGATCTTTAAAACTCAGCCCTTTTCATCTTTTCCATGGCCCAATCAAACAAATAAGAGAGYAAAGCTTGCCCATGGAATCTTAGAATAATCTTTATATAGAAAACAATCAATATGCAAATTAACAGCGGGAATGGGCTGTTAACAAACACAGCATTAAAAACTAATTAGAGATGCATAAGGCTCAAAAGGCAAAAATAACACTGGAGCCCACAAACACTGCAGGTTTTGAGGCAGGGGAAGGGCCCTCTGTGGTTTCTTGGCTTCCTTGTGCTCCAAACTTTCTTCCAGCCCTCTGTTCCYATTTAATACTGGCACATGGTCACAGCAACAGACTTCATTTCTTCCCCCATTAAAGCATCCAGATTCAAAAATAAAAATATGAAAAGCACGGAGTGAGTAGGTGGAAGTGCTTTGTTGTGGAGCCAAACAGAAAGATGGACATTCTGTAATTTTCTGACACAGTGGGAGCTCTGCACGGGGTGGGGAAAAAAGAGCTCTTGAAGCCACATTTCCCTTTATCAGTTCCTGTGCCTTGAGTGCACTTTCTAGTTAAAACTTTTAAATTACTTTAATTACAGCAACTCAAAAGGGCTGCTGCAGGAATGATTCCCACGCCAGTGAAGAGGTCATTARAAGTTGTGGCACTGCAGCTAATTTGTGAACAATGCAGAGTGAGAGGGGCTCCAACTGCAATAATTACATTGCAAGATCCATTTGCATTTCCCAGCCTGTCCGTGCAGCCCCTGGCAAAGCCCTCCCTCAAATCCYTCTGCAACATGGACACCAAGCTGTCATTATCAGAGATTAATAATTGGGAGCCTCRCATCAACCTGCTGATGTGATCCTGAAATCAATCCCTGGCAGGCCTTTGCTTGGATTCACCTGGAATTTTGTGAGCTGAGCTCTGTTGTAGTGGAATTCCCCAAAGAAATGCTGTCCTTTCAGTGATCAAATAACAAAACTCAGTTGCCTTCCCACAGGTTGGAAGGCTTAATTTTAGTTTTCTTWAAGAAACTAAAGATATTTTGCATATATAACCACYTAAGTCAGAGAGCTCCYATAAATATTTGGGKTTTTTTTTTCTCCAGGAAYTTTGGCCTGTATTTATTTCCTCGTGTTATGACATAAAACTGCTTTTCCTAAACATTAGAAGCCCTTTTCACCCTCCTATTTTTACAGCCATATGTTCCAAAGCAGTAAATTCCAGCTTGGTTGAACACTTAATGTGGTGTTGGCAGCAGGAGCTGGGCTTTWTTTAAGCCCTTGTGATACTTAACACCAGCAAAGCCCTTAAGTGTGACAGAAGAAATCAAGCCTGAAAAGCTGATTTTTGCTCCATCTTGTAGATGATGCTTTCCACCTTGAAAACAAGCTGTGAAATATTAAATTTAAACATTGAAGGTTTCTTTCCAGTCATCCTTTGCTCAGCAACAGTTGTGGTGTTAACACAGGTGTTCCCATGATAAGGGGAGGTTTTAAAGGGGGCTGGTTTTAAATTTACCCAAAAATTTGGAGGCCTGYGAGTTGGTTTCCTGTGAGAGAGCTTTTCCTAAGATTTAATGATGGCAGATTTAATCCCATCCAGGTTTAATTCCAGCAGGAAATATCCCATTGCAGGCACGTGGGCATCCAGGGTGTCCCATACAGGAAAGAAATGCCTGATAATGAGGGATGACAGGGAGGAGGAGAGATTTTGGGAATATTTCATGGTTCCAAAATTGAGAAATGCCTTTGTTATATAAAAATAAATAAATATAAAAAAATATAAAAATGCATATATACATTATATATATAATATTATATATATGCACAATATATACAATTTATGTATATATACTACAATATATTATATAATATTGTATATACAATATATGTGTATATATACATATATATACTCTATATATGCATTTATTTTTAATATATATTTATCTATATAAATGTATTATATATGTTTATTTATATTTTATATAATTATATATTTATATATTTTTATATTTTATATTTTTATGTATTTTAATATATTTATATAATTTTATATACACATAAATGTCTTTTAATATATTWATATTAAATTATATTAGCTTCTTCCTGCCTGGGCAGTGCCTCCAGTGTGTCCCTTGGATTGTGGGGTCCAGCACATCTCCATCCCAAGGGATCAGGAGAATTCTCTAAAAACAAACTCCCCTTTTGTTCCACTCTGTAGGAATTCAGTGTTGTTTTCCTACAATCCCAGTCTGAAAAGGACTTCACAAGATTTTGAAGCTACCTGAGATTTTCAGGTTTAAGATTTTATTTATTTCTCAGCACCTTAAGCAAACAGRTTTTCTTGCCAGACCCTACGTATTTCTTTCTCTTTTTTTTTAATATAAAGTAGTCACCATATTTTATTATTTCTTTATTGAGAGTAATAAAACACAGCCCTGGAATGGATGAGGAGGAATACAAAAACAATTGCAAAGAAAAAGCACAATATAAATGTAAATCAGGCACGTTTTTACTTTTCAGAGCTGTGCTGGGCTTTTCAGCAGCTGGTCCATTGTGGTAATCCTTTCCAAATTGTTTAATTTTTTTCCTAAATCCATGGATTCGTTGCTCTGCATCCTTATCCTCCACAAAGTTTCTTTCATGGAGATCCCACTAATGCCAACCAATATCCTGGAGATCTCTGGATGTCTTGGTGGAGCAAACATTTATCTGGAGTGGGGAGAAGATGATTTAAAGAGAAAAGAAAAACTGTACCATTTCATCCCACTCTCCGCAGTAAATAATCAGTCAAAAAAACCTAAATATCTTATGGGGGGATCAGAAAAAGTTGAAAAAAAAATCCAGATCTCAATATATTTTTTTATTTATTACTTGAACAAGTTCAGTAGAAAATACTTCTGAAAACTTTTACTTGTGTAGTGTTGGGAGTTTTTTTATTTCTTCCTGAGATGTCTTTATAAAAAAGTTATAAAGCCCAGCTGCAGAAATCAGGAGAAGTGAAAATAGTTTAGTTTTCCATTAGAAACGTCYGTGGTCAGAGCCTTCAGTGAAATCCTCTTCTGAAGAAGGCTGTGAAAAACCAACTTCTGTAAAACACTTTGAGGGGAACGAGGAGCAATGAAAGGAGAGACAAAGCCCGTTTCATGTTTCATACCCAACTTTTYAATGCATTTTTCATTCTCAAGTCCCTTTCAGGTGAATATTTCTGCTTTCTTAAGTCAATCCTGACCCTTCTTTTGTGTCCATTTAATTAAAGCTGACCAGGGAAAAGACCATTATTGAACAGAGGAGCAGCCAGTGAGGGTTTTCTGCAACCAAACCTTTTGTTCCCTGACAAAACTGATGGAAATAGGAAGGGCAGCATCCCTTTGGATRAGGCTTGAGCCATGACTTGTCTTATAAAAATTATTATATTTAATATAAGCGCTACAGATGTTCAAATACAACATGGGGTTGGAAGATTGCTTTTTCCTGGTCTGTCTCTGCACTTAAAATTCTGCCATTATAACAGAATCAGCCCCAAATTAGTCATTAAGAGAGAGGAATGTTTGCATTTAAAGATCTTTTTTGTTATGTAATGTGGTTCACCCCTTCAGCCATGGACAGGGTCATTTGTGTTCCCTCAATTCTGTTTTCCTGTGGTGTTTGAAATAAAAAGTGATTTTAAAATAAGTCAAATTTAAAGAGCGTGGTTGGGAAATGKTGGGGAAGTTTCTTGCCACTCAGGAGTAGTAAGAAATGCATGTTCTGGCTGAATTTTGGCATCATTCCAAAGATAAAATTGAGAGCTTAAAAATGATGTGGAAGTGGAGGTGAAGTTTGGAGCGGTTGCAGACGTTGGAGTTTGAGTTTGAGACATCAGCAATTTTTGGAGACAGGAAAATGGAGTKACAGGTGGGATGTGCTGAAATGGAATAAGGAGATTAGTGAGGTCTTGAGCATGAMAATGAAATATAATTGAAAACTCTCAGATCTGTGGGAAGTGTGAGTTGGGTTCCTGATGCCTTGTGCAGGCTGCYCTGGAGCAGAGGCTGGGCAGAGTCCCAGAATAAAGCAGGGATTGATCCAAAGCATCTCCTCCATGGATCCACCTTGGGCAGCTCACTTATACACATCTAGATGTGTATAAGAGACAGTCATTGTCCCATTCCAGCTTTAGCCCCTGCAGTCCCACCCTGCTTGTTTTTCTCTCTSCAGCCCACGGTGTTTGTGCTCYTGGGCTGAGATTTGGATCATTTGTCCTTGGTGCCCAGCTGGAGCAGGAATTGTTTTGTCTCCCTGCTCTGTGCACAGAGCTCACCATCCCCTCATGTGAAACTCAGACCCACACACTAAGGCAGCACAGAAACTGAAACATAGAAAAGCCAAAACCTGAGGCATCACTTCCTCTGGAGAGAAGGGYTGGGCCTGGGGTGAGAATGGCCATGCTCATGGTGCCAGCAGAGGAAGGATTTGGGAAGGCTGGATAGCAAGGATCCACCTGTAAGAAGTCTTTTAATTTTTTTTTTTTTCAATGAAAATCCCATTTTGGAAGTATGTATTTCCATTATCCCATTATGGAAATATGCAGAAATATGTAACTAAAAAATGCAGCCCMATCATTGCTAGGAATTCCCCTTGGAGGAGTTTTGTCTCAATTCAATGTTCACACCTCCAAGAGGGCCAAACACAATTTTTTCAGGACAATGTGGTTGTATAGTCATGGAACAAATACAGGAGATAACAGGCAGCATTATCAGAAAGGTCAGGAGCAAATTAAATAAAAGATTGGAGCTGTCAGGACTTTAGATTGTTGTGTGGAAGAGACAAGGGATGTAAAATATATTGAGTAGGGACATGATTTAATGCTGGTGGTTGTGATTTCCATGCTAAGGATGATATTTGTGCTTGGAAGGAGTGATTTTTTTTCCTCAACAAATCCACTTTTAAACACCTTTCTCACCTGTATTTTAGTATTTATGACATCCCCGTTCCCTCTTTCTTTGGAAAAATTTGTTTCAGTCACTGTTAATTGTCTAGATACAATAAAATACTTTACAAGGTCCTTTCCTACCCAGCAGCTTCTGTGAAAGCACACAAGGGAAATGGATGAGTGACCATGTTTAAACTGTTCAATGGAGGAGCTAAAAGTGTTCTTAATTCCAGTTATAAAAATTAAAAAGGGGAAAAAGGAGCACTCAAAGCCAGCACTTCTGATGTTTGATTTTTCATTTTATAAAATAAAAATSCCCACAAACACCCACCAGAACAGTCAGCAGAGGCCCAGTTACCCTCATGCACCAAACCTTTTCCAACCAAACCAGAGAAATTCCCAACATCAGAACATTCTTGGAAGTTCTTTAGACTTGAGCACTGCAGTATCTCAGGAGAGAAATGGGTTTGCCCCAGGTCAGAAGAGATGAAGRATGCTTGAAACAAATCTCCTGGAAAAATGAAACTTTTCCTTTTGCTCTGTGATTTTTTTASAACTTAACATAAAATTTTCTCCACTAAAGGGATGTCTTGACTGCAGCAGTCAGTGACTGAATCATTGAATTATTTCTTAAGGTGCTTGGAGCTTCCCCACCTGGAAACTGTCAGTCAAAAGCCATTAAAATATGTGCACTCCATCTTCTCAATCCCAATTTGATAATTTAAAATAAAACTAAACCTCACTGTCCTATTTTCAGCATATCATTTAGTTTTCCATTTGTCTTCCTGACTTGCTATTTTAAACTTTTTTTTTTTTGATAGTTAGGGTGCAATAAGGTATCAGGACTTTGATCTTATTTAATGGAGACTGCTGAGGAGATGGTGCTTTCCAGTAGTCAGTAAACATAAATCAAGACTCATGGGTGAGGGACCAAACCTTGGTTTAAGCTCAGTTTCTACATTTTTTTAATTAATAGGGCGGTGAAAAAGATAATGAATTTGGGAAGGAATTGTTCCCTGCTGAGGTTGGTGAGGCCCTGGAATTCCCAGAGAAGCTGTGGCTGCTCCATCCCTGGATGTGTCCAAGGCCAGGCTGGAATTGGGGCTTGGAGTRACCTGGGATAGGGAAGGTGTCCCTGCCCATRGCAGGGRTGGRAYRGGATGAKCTTYAAGGTCCCTTCCAACCCAAACCATTCCAGGATTCCATAAATTGAGGATCACGTGCACYAGGTGGAAAAGTCAGTACTGCTCTCTTTGGGAGGATTGACAAGATTTTCTTGGGACAGAACCTGCTGTGCTGGGGACTGAGGAAATCTGGATCTCCATTGGGATGTCCATTGGAATCTCCATTGGGATGCCCATTGGGATGTCCATTGGGATGTCCATTGGGATGTCCATTGGGATGTCCATTGGAATCTCCATTGGGATGCCCATTGGGATGCCCATTGGGATGCCCATTGGGATGCCCATTGGGATGCCCATTGGGATGTCCATTGGGATGTCCATTGGGATGTCCATTGGGATGTCCATTGGGATGTCCATTGGGATGTCCATTTGGATATCTCTTTTCTCCATGTTCAATCAAAAACTTTTTTTTGTAAGAAATGGCTGGATACGTGGATGCACATGATTATGTGAAGGAAAACAAAATTGCAGCTTCATAAATTAGCAGGAATCTGTGCAAGAGGAGTTTGGCTTCTTTGACATGCCAAATAAGTTGTTGAGTGCAATTCTTGCACTAATTTTTGGTAGATAGCCATTGCAGCCACATCCTTTGTGTTTCCTGGAGCTCTGCTCTGTCTCTGGTTCTGTCTGCACTTTGAGGGGGCAAAGAGCACACGAAGGATTATCCCAAAAGAGCATTTCCACTCTTTAATGTATCAGAAGAAGCAGCTTTAATAGCAGTGTGGMTAGCAGGGGCTGCTCTGGAGCCTTTATAAACACGAGGAGGTGGGATGGAATATTTTGTATACAAAGCTGAAATAGCATTGCCACCCAAAGCGCAGCACTTACACCCAGAGTGCTCTCTAATCCATTTTAAATTGAATAGGAATACTTCAGGGAAAACACCATCTCTTTTCATCAGTGTGTTGTCTCATTTAGAACACTCTCTGATCSTATAAAAGCCCCCATTTTCTGGCTCAGCCTGTTCCACACATGGGGTTGGATTTGCTGTGCATGGATATTTGCTGCCAATGGGTTTTAGCTTTTGTCACGGGGTTGATACATTCAATAAAAATTGCACTTTGGGGTTTATGATGTGGCATGGGAAGGGCTTCAGCCTCGTGAACCAGACACATCTAAAATGTTGTTCTTTAGGCTTAACTTTGTTGTCAAAAGTAGATATTAGTAGATATCAGTAGATATTAGTAGATATCAATAGATATTCTTAGATAGCAATAGATGATATTAGTAGGTATTAATAGATGATATTAGTAGGTATTAATAGATGATATTAGTAGGTATTAATAGATGATATTAGTAGATATTAGTAGATATCAATAGATTATATTAGTAGATATCAACAGATGATATTAGTAGATATCAACAGATGATATTAGTAGATATCAACAGATGATATTAGTAGATCTCAATAGATGATATTAGTAGATATTCCAATATTTACGAATATCTACGAATATCTACGTAGATATTCGTAGATATTCCTAGATTATATTAGTAGATATTCATAGATATTAATAGATATTAGTAGATATTAATAGAACCCCTATGCATTTGTTAATCAGGTAATATATCCTTGGATGCACTGCCTCATGTTTTGAGCACTTTGCATTTTTCTGGTGGCACAGAGTTTGTGCCAGGGCTCAGAGAAGTCACCATTTCTGTAAGGAAGTTTTAGATTCTCTGTGAGATGTGCTTTTTTGTGGGGTTGGGATTGACACAGTGCAGGAGAAAAGCCACATCCAGCTGGGAGAGATGGRAAGGAACGTGCAGGCACAGCGTGGCAAGTCCTGGCTAAATATCACTGATTTTTACTTTATTTTTACATGAAGAAGTTGCTGTTAGCACAAACTCTTCTCTGCTCAGAGCTTGTTTTATTTCCACCAGATTTGCTCCCAGCATGGAAGCTCTCAGTGRAGCCAAGCTCATCTTCTGGCAGGGGTGTGGAATTGTTGAGGTTTCCAATACTCAGATTTAACCCAGGGGATGTTCAGGAGCACTCAAAGCAGACACAGCTCTGGGGTGAAGGGCTTTGCACCACACCACTGCAGCGTTTGTCACCTTAGCACAGACAAAAGCTGCTCTTCTCCATCAATTTTGACCAGGTTTGGGTGTTGTGGGATTGTCAGGCTTTGATGGATGTTGCCTCCACTCCCCCAAGGGCKTTGGTGAGGAACAAAATGTTTTAGAGAGAGAGAGAGAAAGCTGGAGCAGGGACAAGTGCTGCTTCCTTCCAAAAGGAAATAAATCCAGGGCTCACCCAGCCCATCCATCACYGCTGTCCCTCAGTGTCTGCTGGGAGAAACTTCCCAGTTTTCCACTGTGAAACTCCCTGGTCAGGCAGGAGGAGGTGGGAATGCAGTTTAATGGAGATGGAAGCTCCCCATCCCTCCYGAGGGATTCAGCAGCAGCAAAATCCTTCTTTTCCTCCTTCGTGTCATCATTCAGGCTGTGTCCTAGGCAATGTGGGGTTTKCCCYGCTGGTAAAACTRCCCCAAATTACCCCAAAATAAAGTAGGATGTTCAAAATTAAATWATGCGTTATTTGGCTTTGCTGCCAAAATACAAAATCAAGGAAATTCAAAAAAATTACCAGCAATGCTGGATTTTCAATTAGGATTTCCTTCTCCTTGGTGGTTTTTTTCTGTTTTTTTTTTGTTTGTTTTGCTTGTTTTTTGTGGTTTTTTTGTGTTTTTTCTGGTTTTTTGTGGTTTTTTTGTGGGGTTTTTTTGTGTTTTTTTTGTGGTTTTTTTGTGGTTTTTTTGTGGTTTTTTGTGGTTTTTGTGGGGTTTTTTTTGTGGTTTTTTTGTGGTTTTTTTGTGGTTTTTTTGTGGTTTTTTGTTTTTTTTTGTTATACTCAGCAGAAGATACAGAGAGGGAATTTGACATTTTTGGGATAAATGTGATGCTGCCCCAAACTGAGGCCTGTGGAAATGAAATKAATTTCTCACAGAACTTTGTATTATTTCTGGTCAAACTGGAAGTGGAAAATGTTTGGGTTATGTTTTGTAATTGCCAGATTAGACAGTACTTCTGTGTGGGATTRAAATTATTATTTTAGAGTCAGAGCCAACCAAAACTGGAGCCACAGAGGGCAAGAGCAGAGAGTTTGCTGAACTGGGCAAGTTTCCTCTGGGGTTTTTTTCTTTTAATATCTTTGAAATTGAAAGGAAAAAATCCCAGAGGGATTTTTAAAAATTATTTAATTCTTTAATTTTTAAATAATTGTTAAAATTTTAAAATTTTAAATAATTTTTTTGTTTAGAATATTTTTTAATTTTTAAATAATAATTTTTAAAGAAATTAATTTAATTTTTTAATTTTTAAATTCTTTTCAATTTTTCAGAGCTCAGGTGAGCTCTGCCTTCCACGTGGGGTGAGCCCCAGCCACGCTGCCCACATCCCTGTCCCCACAAAGCTGTTGGCAGCTCCCCAGCAGGTTTGTCCCCTGTTTTTATCCTAAAATGAAAGGATTTAGAGACCCAGCTCCCTGCATTCCTGTGCATGTGGTATTTTCTTTTATTGAAATGAATGTCTTGGCTCTGTACATGGATATTCCCCATTCCTGTGAAGAATGGGAGGCTGGGATGATTCATTAGAAAGGTTTTGCAAGAGTGATTGCCCAATGCCAACTTTTCCTTAAAAAATTCTCTAAAATTTTGTTTTTTTCCTTAAAAAGACTTTGGAAGGCAATTAACTTTTTATCTATTTATTATTGTCTCATCTTGGAATGGGAACTATAAAAACTTTGATAAATGGGTTCAAAAGTTTGTCCAGCTTTAAAACTGCCTTTATAAATCTCAGTTTTCTGCTGTTCTGAGGCCCTGGCACAGATTCCCAGAGCAGCTGGGGCTGCCCCTGGATCTCTGGGRGTGCCCAAGGCCAGGCTGGACAGGGCCTGGAGCAGCCTGGGACASTGGGAGGGGTCCCTGGATGACTGGATGATTTTTAAGGTCCCTTCCAACCCAAATARTTCCATGATTTTCCATTGCTTTGGACTGATACACAAGTATTTATAATATTTAACATCCAGGAGTTATTTCATTGTTTTATTCACATTTTTTGGCTTTGAAATTAATTAGATTTTTTCCTTTTTTTTCCCTGTTTGCTTGATTATTCAGGATCTGCTGTGTGAAATGACAGAGCTGTGGTCAGGTTGGCAGCCAGGCTTTGCCCTGGGAGCAGCCACTTCTCCATGACAACAGAGAGTTCTTGTTTCCTGTAGCTGTTTAAAGAAATATTTCTTGAAGCCATCCTGATGTTAATAAGCACAGTTTTCATGGAATTAAGCAGAATCAATTCACGTGGACACAGGAAAAAATCCCAATTAATTGCAGCCTGATAAATTTGGGTCTCCCTCTTTTTCTCCCTGTGGAAGGAGCATTGGGAATCAAACTGGGATGTGGCTTTTCCCCAGCTCCTCCTTGCTTGTTAATAAGCACAGTTTTCATGGAATTAGCAGAATCAATTCACGTGGACACACGAAAAAATCCCAATTAATTGCAGCCTGATAAATTTGGATATCCCTCTTTTTTTCTCTGTGGAAGGAGCATTGGGAGGCAAACCGGGACGTGGCTTCTCCCCAGCCCCTCCTTGCTTGTTAAGAAGCACAGTTTTCATGGAATTAGCAGAATAAATTCACGTGGACACAGGAAAAAATCCCCATTAATTGCAGCCTGATAAATTTGGATATCCCTCTTTTTCTCCCTGTGGAAGGAGCATTGGGAGGCAAACCGGGACGTGGCTTCTCCCCAGCCCCTCCTTGCACCAGGGCTCCATGGAGTGCATGCAGGGAGTGATTTTTCATTTGGAAGCAAACAATAAAACGACATCTCAGCAGCTGCAGTGACCTCCAGCTCGCCCGTCACGGGCCATCAGTCCCTGAGCACCTGTCACATCCCGGGACCGCGCCGGAAAAATGTCACAGTGTCAACACATTCACCATGGGAAACCTCTCTGCTCGTGTCTCCTCTTGCTTTATGTGCCCATCAGTCAAGCCCAAAGTGTTAGGATTCCTGCAGGTGCCTTGGAAGTGGGGCAGAGATGTTTGGGAGCAGGATGCTCGTTTCCTTTACGCGCTTCCATGCAGCCCTGAAGAAGTAATCACTTTACAGRAGCTAATAAAGAATGGATTAAGCTCCAGCTTTGAAGAACTCRTCTCCAAAGGGCCCTGAAACCACTGTCTAAAAGCAATATTAGCAGTRTTAGGAGCTGAAAAATTACACCAACAGATCTAGGTCAGTGCTTTATAGGGGGAAACAATAGGAGTGATGTCAGGAATATTACCCAAAATCTGCCTCTGGTAGTCCAGGRGGATTTCAGTCATCAACTGTGCTTTCATTGGAGAGTTTGGGGCATGGCYGTGTCAATCTGCACCCTCATGTCTGGGATTGGGCTCAGCAGGGGAGGTTCTGCCCCAGGGYTGTGTTTCAAAGCACTGAGGTGGAGATTTCCCTGCGTGTTTGTTACCCAGGCGTGAGGGAATGAAAACCTGGACCAGGGGAGGTTCAGACTGGATATCAGGGGAAAATTCTTCATGGAAAGGAATGCTGAGCACTGGCACAGCTGCCCAGGGCACTGGTGGGGTCACCAGCCCTGGAGGGGTCTCAGAGCCATGAGGATGTGGCACTGGGGACGTTCAGGGTGGCCTTGGAGGTGTTKCCCAACCTTAGTGGCTCCATGGTTRTTGTGAACCCCAGTTCCMTCTAGAATGGCTCCCTCTRGAACAGCACCACACTGTGACCCTGCTGGTGACACCCAGGGACAGCCCCTGCACAGTTKGTCACATTTTGCACCAGTGGTCAGTCCCCAGCTGAGGATGCTGATACAAACCCTCCATGGACAGGGAGAAGAACCAGCAGAGAGGAGGGTGGGCAGGTTTCTATATCCCCTCCYGTGTCCTGCTCAAAACACCTGCAGAAACAAGGTATGTGTTGCTTTAAAGTTCTGTTTGGGGTTTTTTGCATCTTTTTGTTGAAAGGGAAGAGCTCTGGGAGGTGCTGAGTGCTGTGAATGCATTACTTGCATTGATATTWAATATTAGAGACTAAAAGCTCATTGGTGTGTACAACATCCAGCAACATCAGCCTGAAGATTTGTAGTGAAGGCACAAAATTATGGGTTTGATGTCTGGAGGTTTTATCAAGTCACTCTGAAGCCTCCTGTGCTTCAGAGGAATAGAAATAATATTATTTATAATAATCTGCATTACAGCACTGAGGCCTGGGAAGGACCTGGTCACAAAGGGAGGTAATGCAGACARAGTTTTAATCCTGATAAAACTAATATTTTATGTTGTATAAATCTAAGATTTTGCACTCTTTAGAAAGCACAATTTTAATAATAAGATAATGGAGAAAAACAAAGATGACTGGAGTGTCTGTGACAAAATTATGAAAACATTCTTTTCTYTTGTGAATGCTGATGGATACCAGGAAACCACCTCTCTAGCAGCTGGGTAATTTGATTTTGTGTACTATTACAAAAGATAATTAAGCATCTGAGAGGAGGAAAAAAGGAACCAAAGGAAAAAAAAAAAGCCAGAATGAAACTAGTTGTACAGCTACAGGAAAGCTATTTAAGRAAAAAATCAATTATTCCCTGAAACATGAGAAGCTTCATTTCAGAAATTGCAACAAAAGGAACTGCTGGTAACCACCCCAATACATCTCCATTTCTCAAAATAGTACAAGCACTTGCAGAGAGAAGCCAAGTCATTCATTATAGAGCACCCCCAGGAGGGAGATTTTCTCCAAGTGAACTTCACTTTCCTCTTTTGCAGAGAAAAGCAACCCTGAAATAAAGACAAGGGCTCAGAAAGAAAACTTGAGTGGCCTTAAAAGTTCAAACATTTATGGGCAGTGTGGGGATTTTGTGGGTCAGATTGTTCATCTACCTATGCAGAAGTTTTTAAATCCTGGGGTTTAGGCAAAAACTCTCTCTGTAGGATGGTAATACATCATTATTTTAAATAATTGACTGTACTAATTAACTGATTAAAGCACTCAGGTGAGTGGTGTTAAAGGATGGAGAGGAAGAGGTTTCACCAGGTTTGATTCACCACTAGAGACTGTTGCTCCTGCAAAATGAAAGCATTTTATGCAAAAGACTGGATATAATTCCTGGAAAAGCAGCCAATACATACGGTAGCATTTTCACAATAAATAGATTTTCCACAAGAGAAATTACAGTTTTGCAAAATTGGCAAGTCAGACACAGAAAAGAGCCCTCTCAAAATTGATTTTTTTTTTATCCTGCCATTACTTTTTGATAACAAGACAACAAATTGCTGTGTCCTGCTAATTTATAATTTGGCTTCTGAAGATTTCACTTTGGTAAAGGATTAGCAGAGCTGGTGTGCAGCACTCAGCAAGGTAAGGAGACTTTGCTTTTAGCTGTTTTCAAAGGGATTTGGTGTCTGCCAGAGCTGTCCCTCTGCAGGGAATGGGAATCTCAGGGAGCTGGAAATGGGCCCTTGCCAGCAGAGATTAACCCTGCACCTCTGCTTGGCACATCAGCTCGATGGACAAGAGAACTTTGATCAGTTTATGCACAATTCAGAGCCTCTCATGAGCTCATTTTGAAGCACTTGTTCACCATGAACAGGGAAATAATCTCAATTTCTGCGCTGCTCCTCCCTGTATTTTCCTCGTGTTGTGTATCCCATAAAGAAAAGAGGGGAAAGTTGAGAAGCAGCACTCAAAAGTATTTGCTGCTTGTTTTTTCTTACCACCTCTCTGAGGAATCCTCTTTTTTGTGTGAGTAAATCTGGTGGGGTTTAAATTGATTTTTTTTTTTCTTTATCTTTTTGATAATAAATTCCTTGTGTCATACCCATGGATAAACTCCTAGTGGTGTTCTGGGAAAGCACAGGAAAATTACAAATTACAGTTGTGGTGTAATTRTAAAGTGCATTTTGTCATGCAGTGGGAAGGGAATAAAACAACAAGTTCAGCTTTAATTTTTGAATTTTTTTTTTCAAATATTTAGTTGAGCAACAGTCTGATAGGCTAAATATTTATAATTAAACACACCGACTTTGCATTTTCAGAGTAAGGAGTGTAACAAGGATGATGTTTGGTAGGTCTTGATGTTCTGAGGGTGTTTATTTGGAAAGTTCCTTTCCTGGGGAAAKGGGAGAGTGAGGATTTCTCCATTAGCAAAAGGCTCTATTTTTATTTATTTCTTGTCTGTATTTTCATGAGCATGGTGAGCACAGCCCTGCTTGTTCCTTGCACCATTCACACAACAGTTCTGGGATCTGTAAACCTGTAATTAATGATCACATCAGCAAAAGTAACAATTAGCTAATTCTTGAGTAATTTGTTGTTAAGGAGGTGTTTTTTTTGCCACACCTTTTCATAAATGTATTTTATAAACAAGAGCAGATTAACAGTGGGCAGTTTTAGGCATTCCTGCATGTAGGTTTATGCTCCTGAAATAATGTTTTTGTATTTTTAAAGATCATATTTATCCAACTGGGATGTATCTTTAAGTTCAGAATTGACCTTTAACTCCAAAAAAAAAAAAAAATCAAACCTTGAGAGGTTGAGAAATTTAAATATTCTGCTGCTGGAGGATATTTGTGTCTAGGTTTGCCATCATTTACCATGTGTCASTTGTCGTGTCCCAAGGAACTGAAAGGAAGGAAGTGACAAGCTGTGGTGACAAGTCTGGAATGAAAAGATGGTGGGATGAGCAAACAAAACTAAATGCAGACATAGCTGCTCTTTTCTGTGCTGCTCAGAGCTGGAATCACTCAGGCTGRAAACCCAAATTGTGCCTCTGGGTCCTGTGGGCAGGGAGCCCTGGGGATGGSAAAGGCAGAGAGGATCTTGTTGAACAGGCAGAGAAAAGGGGGGTGTGGATTGCACTGAAATGCAAAATGCCCCCAGAGCTTCTTCCCCCTYCCTCTGTGTTTTCCTCTGAACTTGGGAGTATTTGAAGAGGCAGTCATTAGTTATTTTAACCGTGATTTGGTTGAAAACTTCAGCCTTCCTATGCAGAAATAACTGGGGAAAACATCAAAATAGAACCTGAACTTAAACAAATGGAGTAAAAGCAGAATTTTCATAGAATCCCAGGATGGTTTGGGTTGGAAGGGACCTTAAAGCCCATCCAGTGCCACCCCTGCCATGGCAGGGACACCTCTCACTGTCCCCAGTGTCCARCCTGGCCTTGGGCACTGCCAGGGATCCAGGGGCAGCCMCAGCTGCTCTGGGAATCCCATCCCAGCCCTYCCCACCCTSCAGGGAACAATTCCTKCCCAAATCCCATCTAATATCCAATCCATCTTCTCACTTCTGACATGAGTTTGACCTACAGTCACCTTATAGTACCCCTAATCCACCCTCACAGTTTTTTATATTTTCCTGTATAAATAGGATTTCAACTTAGAGGTGCTAAGGATTTCAACTTAGAGGTGCAACATTTTATTAATTTATTATTAGGATTATTATTAACATTTATTATTAGGGTTCAAAGCTCCCTGGATCTACCCACAATCCCCAATGACAGAAAGCAAGCCRGAAAGGAAAGGAAAGTCAAGACAAGTGGAAGATATTTCATATAATAGGATAGAAAAAACTGCTTAAAGCCAGGTGCCAGCCTTTCTGACAAAGGGAAATGAATTAAAAACAATGAGTCACTTGAAGCCCAGTGTAAGTTAATTGTACTTTGGGTTCAAATAACCCCAAAGTCACTCATAGGTGATGGTAAATAATGTGTCCCTCAGCAGAAATCATGGATTGCTGCTCATTCCAGGCATTGAAGGGTCGATTTGGAATTATTTTGCAGCTCTGTATGTGCAGCTTGCCCCGTGTGGATTTGAGTTATCCCCACCTCCTCCCAATGCAAGTGTACATTACTGAAATGCTTTTTTTCTTACCCAGTCCAATAGATCAGGAAGGGTAAGGTCACCTCAAGCTCTGCTTTACAATTCTTTCCAGGGTATAATTGAACATTTTGTTAAAAAACTGACATTTGAGGAAGGAGCAGCATTCGCTCCACTCTTGAAACAGATGCAATGTGAATTTATTTGGTTCTCAGGGCTGTTCTTATCAATGCCTAATTCATTTCTCCACCATGTGGGAAGATGAAGAGAAGCTCTTTATTCTCCAGGTTCCACCTCTCCTAATCCATTCCAGCTTCCTGCCTTGAAGCAGGTCGTGTTTGCACGTCCAGGGATTGATCCCAATTTGTTAGAACAAGACAGMATTCCCCCCTCATCCCTGGCTGCTGATTTATAAATGGGTTTTATGGGCCCATCTGATCTGTGCATGCTGTTCTTGCATTTCAAGAGGCTTTAATACATTTATTTTGACGGCAACTTTTTGTTTAATAATAATATGTCAGTCTCACATCCTGCCTTGCATAAATAATTCCTTCCAACAGCGTGTTGCTCGCACARGAAAGTGTTCTTCAAATTATTCTTTAGTAGATGTCTCTGGAAATTCCTTTCACTCCACACTGAGAGCTTTTCATGTGCATGTTTTATATTTGAATTATATATATTTGAATTATATATTATACATATATATTATATATATATATTTGAATTATATATTATACATATATATATTATATATATATATTTGAATTATATATTATACATATATATATATTATATATATATATTTGAATTATATATTATACATATATATATTATATATATATATTTGAATTATATATTATACATATATAATACATATATATAATACAATATATATATATTGTATATATATTATATTATGTTAGGTGGGGAAATCATTTCTAGTGCTCATTTTGGGGCTGCTGGCCTCTGATTCTGGGCACATTTTGAGTCATGGAATATTTCTAAAAAATATAATTTTCTAAAAAAAAAAAAATATTTATTATTTTACTTGTTATTCAAGCCAATTGGTCAATGGGTGTTGGCCACCTTTATTTAGGGAGCACAGAGAATTTCAGGTTCTTTGGAAAACCTCATTATTTACTGCTCCTGATCCAACATTTTGACCATGGAAAAATTAACCCATGAGCTATAACACACTTGGCATCTGTAGAAGAAATGTTTCAGAAAATTCTGATTTCAGCTCTCCTGGTTTTAAGTGCAATTAAGAGCTATTAATTCCCATCTTTAATTACGTAATTGTTATAATTTAAAGCAGCTTTCAGCAATCTCCAGCTTGCACTGTGAGGCCATCTGAAGAGGTTGGGGGAAGTTTGCCTTATTTTTGACCACATGTGTGGAGAAGTTCAGAAGAAGCTGCTGGGGGTGAATTTTTATCAAAATGATGGACTGGGGTCTCGTTGTTCCTTTGGGGAWAAAAGGGAAATTTTGGATGTAAAAMTTTRTAAGGTATTATGAGATGTTACTTCTTCAAACCACAAATATTTGCAATTTTAAGCAGATTTTTGCTGTCTGGAGCTGAGTGAGGCCCTTCTGGAGCTACCCCAGGGTTTGTCATGACCTTCTCCTCTTCCTCCTTGGGATAACAGCAGGGCTCAGCTGCTGCTCCTCAGTCCCTCCTGGAAAACTTCATCTTGCTTCCACTTGTGCCCTGACATCCTCCAAGGGAAGCTTTAGGTAGGTCAGACTCAAGAACTTGGCTTATATTTRTAATTCTGAGACTTTTGCTGTTTTTAAGGGTCCAGACAATGTCTCTGCAGCCGTTTCTCAGTAGATGCTTCCCAGTTTTTCCTCACAGTTGTGAAAAGGAGAAAGATTTTTAAGGCACCAAAGATTTCAGTGAGTCTCTGCAACTTTAGGAGCTGGGAGGGGACATTTGAAACCTTTTATTTATTTATTTATTTTTAGTTTTCCTTGGCAAAGCTGATGTCATTTTAGGATTTCTTGCTGTTTATGTTCTCCAGGATGGATTAAAAAAATTGAAAACTGGTGGGGGGGGAAAGCAGGACGTCCTTCCACCCTACCCAAAATACATCCAGAGGAGATATTKTTGTGCACTGCAGCTCTCAGAGCACAAATTTAGGGGGAAGGATGTGAATCCAGGATGGGATGATGCTCTCAAACACAAGAACTCTGCAYGTAGCAGGACTTTGGTTTTTATGGAAGTCATCTCTGAAGGTTTTCCATCAGAACCCATATCCCTGTGCACAAAAGCTGTTGAAAAATRGTTTTTTGTTCAGTGAATTCTTGTMTTTGCTGTTTGCAGGGTTTGTTATTCATAGTTCAGGGAGAATAWATATTAAATAAATTAAAATACTCTGGTTACAGAGTTTATAGCTTGTTATCTAAATAAACACAGAAAACCTGCAGTGGCACAGCTGAATAAGAACTTTTCTCTCAAAATTGCCTTTAATTTCATAACAGTGAAATAATAATAATAATAATAATAATAATAAATCTCTCTCACTGCCATCAGTCACACTTAAATCACTGTGAATATTTTATTAAAAGGAAAGATTGCAACAAAGTAATTTTAAGGCAGCAGAATTGAAGTCAGTTCTTGTGGGAATGGACTACTGTTCTTTCCTTCAGTCTATGATTAATTTTTAAATAAATGAAACTACACAGGCATGAGACCTTAGAGGCTTCTGATTTTCTCCTCTCTGAAATGTTCTGATTAAACAGCGAGACAGAAGGATTCCAGAGATCCAGATTTGAAAACTATTGTAAATATTGCAGTTTGTTCCACACTGGAAACGTGTGATCCAATGGGCCTGGGATGAATATTTCATTATTCCACCTTGGCATCAGGGCTGGGTGATAGCAGGGCCTGAAACTGGGAGGGATTGGAGTGGGAGCTGGGGGTGAATCCAAGGTGCTGGAACACAGCAAATCTACCCCATTACCCTAAGGGGYAGATCTGGGGTAATTTAGGGGTAATAAGTAATAAATAAGGGGTAATTTAGGTTGGAAAAGCCCTCTAAGATCAAATCCAGCCATCTCCCACCCCTGCCCCATGTCCCCAGGTGCCACATCCACACAGCTCTGGGATCCCTCCAGGGATTTCCCTGTAGCCATGATATTTTTATGAAAAATCCTTTCCTTAGGATTTTTCCTCCTGAGAAGCTGAGAGGCCTCAGGAACAAAATGTAACCAATGGTTATCTGCTGCTGTGGAATGCAACAGGTGCATCTGTGATTGGTCTCATGTGGTTGTTTCTAATTAATGGCCAATCACAGTCAGCTGGCTCGGACTCTCTGATCAGTCACAAGATTTTATTATCATTCATTCCAATTCTATTCCTTGCTAGCCTTGTGATGAAATCCTTTCTTCTATTATTTTAGTATAGCTTAAATATAATATATATCATAAAATAATAAATCAGCCTTCTGAACCATGGAGTCAGATCCTCGTCTCTCCCCTCATCCTCAGACCCCTGTGAGCACTGTCACATTTCCCTCCACCACTGCCCTGTCCCAGCCCTTCTGCTGAACAGATTTTTCCAGATATCCAAACTAAACCTCCCCTGGTGCAACCTGAGGCCATTTCCTCTCCTCCTGACCCTTTTTCCCTGAGACAACAGCCTGACCCCACTCAGCTCCAGCCTCCTCCCAGGCAGTTTTAGRTGCTCACTCCCTCTCAGCCTCCTTTGCTCACACCTGGGCACATCCAGCTCCAAATATCCAGAATAAACACCCTCTGCTGTTTATTATCTCACAGAATGCAGAAAAACCCTGGTTCTGTGTCTGTTTTTGCCTCCCTGCCCAGCCTCTCTCTGCTGTGGGGTTTGGCAGGAGCTCTTTGTGCAGCACCATTCACTAGGGGGGCTCTGGGTTCATTTTTGGGGGCAGGTGAGGCTTTGATTTAAGCCCAAATTCAAGCCTTGGTGACTCACTCTGGTGTCTGAGCTCTGTAAATTTAGAAAATGCAGTCCATAATCCTCAGCCCAGCAGCTGTTTACTCCATCTGATGAGGATCTCTGGTGCTTTGGCTGCAATAGAATATATAAAAAATACCTTAAGTGGCTTAGGTAATTGTGCCAAATCCTGTTTGATTAATGCACTTCATCTCCCCATTGCTCCACTTGCAGCTTTGGACCATTCTCAAATAAAAAAGTCTCAACAGAAACTAATTTTAGTGTGGATTTGACATCTCCTGACAGTGGGTCCCTCACAGCCTCTTAAAGCTTAATTTGCTTTCCTGTCTTAGAATACTTAAAAAATCCAAACCCCCAAAGCTCTCACAGAGGACATTTTTCCCCTTTTTCTCTTTCCCCCAGAAAACAATTATTGTCCATGACTAATTCAATCCTGTTGGTTTTTAAATTCTGGAGCAAATAGGTAAAGCCAAAGGGAGAAAAGCTTATTTATTTATTTATTTATTTATTTATTTATTTATTTATTTATTGCTGTTGCCAACCTTCTGTGATATTTTTCATCCTTAATCATCCCTGCATGAAATCAGGAACAGAACGGGGCTGATCTGCTAAATGAGCCCAAGTGGTGCAGGGCTSCTGGCCACCAGATGAAAGTGGTGTTATGTGATAGAGCTGATCTATTTTAGCAGATTTTTGTGTGGATTAGAGGCTGTAAATCTGTTCTGGGCTGGGTTTTGTTCTGTTCAATATGCTTTGCATCCAGGCTGCATTATTCCACACACCTCCCATCACAGATGGGATCAGATTCCTTCAGCCTAATGTGGTTTGTWGCCTTTTGGACATCTATTAAGTCTAGATTTTTATTTTTTTCCTAGCAGAATCTGCCTTTTTATGGAATTAATTAGATCAGACAACATCTACTGAATGATGTGGTGGTTTTGTGTGACTGTGATAAGAATGGAGTTGGCTCAATATTAAGAAAATTTAAATATCTGCCCCTCAGGCGGTGGAAACAATACAAACTTCCGAGGGCTCCCTGCATGGATCCCGTGCTTTAGACATCTGCTCTGAGAGCAGAAAAGCCTGGAGAAGTGATTAATGCTGTGTCAAGGATTTGCAAAGTTTTTGCTCAGAGTCGAGCACTTGTGACAATGAATCTTTTTGCTAAGCTGGAAAGGGTAGAACAATCTGGGGGAAAAAAAGATAATTCTCATGACCACCAACCTCAACACCCCAAACTGTGCTGCTTGAGAAGTTACTTACAAAAAAATTAACAATTTTGTCATCCCAGGAGCTTTGAAATGGCAGGAAATATGTGATGGAACCACAGTTCCACCACGCACAGGCTGTGAGTGCAGAGCTCCTGGTGTCTTGATGGTTTCTGGATTTCTTATTGTGATATATACAGAGAGTTCCAGATAAATCTCACTGTGCATTCACTGCATTATTATCAGATAAAAATGGGTAGATATATTATCAGATATATAAATTAAATTAACAGATATATAAATGGGCAGTGCTGCACTGAGAATGGGGGTTCAGGAAAGGTTTGGACAAAGCCCTCAGGCACAGGGTGGGATTTTTGGGATTGTCCTGTGCAGGGCCAGGAGTTGGACATAAATGATCCTTGTGRATCYWTTCCARTTCAGGATATTCCAGGATTTATGACCTCCATATCATGAGGGAACACAGCAGGAGGTTCTCAACCCACGGCCTGCTGGTTTCAGATATTTTCTTGTGGAACAGGGAAAATGGAATTCAGGAAGGTGTTTGAAATGGGAAACAGTGGTACCAAACTGGAGATCCATGAGTGTGGTTTAGGTTGTCCTTCCCAGAGGCACCTGCTGCCAAAGCATCACCTCTGTGGGGATGCAGGATTGTCTCCAACCACCCCACCTGTCACAGACACATTTTCTGAAAAATCCTTTCCTTAAGATTTTTCCTCCTGAGAAGCTGAGAGGCCTCAGGAACAAAATGTAAACAATGGTTATCTGCTGCTGTGGGATGCAACAGGTGGATCTGGGATTGGTCTCATGTGGTTGTTTCTAATTAATGGCCAATCACAGCCCAGCTGGCTCGGACTCTCTGTCCCAGACACAAGCCTTTGTTATTCATTCTTTCTTTTGCTATTCTTAGTTAGCCTTGTGATGAAATCCTTTCTTCTATTCTTTTAGTATAGTTTTAATATAATATATGTCTCTTATACACATCTAGATGTGTATAAGAGACAGCCTCTGACCCCTGTGAACACTGTCACACCCACCCATCTCCAGTCTGTGTCATTCCATGAGTACAACTGCCATGGAGTTAATTAGCCATCAGCTAATGGGGAAAACAGAGAGAAAATGTGGGGTTTTAGGCTCAGCAGCCACTCACCATCAGTGAGTCTAACAGGGCTGTGGGGATGGGGRCAGCCAGGACAGGGGACACACTCCTGGCTGTGTCCTGTGGTGGTGTTCTCAGGGGTCTGAGGATGAGGGAAGAGATGAGAATGTTGACTCCATGTTTCAGAAGGCTGATTTATTATTTTATGATATAGATTATATTAAAACTATACTAAAAGAATAGAAGAAAAGGATTTCCTCAGAAGGCTAGCTAAGAATAGAAAAGGAAAGAATGATAACAAAGGCTTGTGTCTCGGACAGAGAGTCCGAGCCAGCTGGGCTGTGATTGGCCATTAATTAGAAACAGCCACATGAGACCAATCACAGATGCACCTGTTGCATTCCACAGCAGCAGATAATCAATGTTTATGTTTTGTTCCTGAGGCCTCTCAGCTTCTCAGGAGAAAAGATCCTAAGGAAAGGATTTTCCATAAAGTGTGTCTGTGACAGTGTCCAGCCAAGATTTCCCAGCTGCAGTGGAGCTGTGCCCCAAAACACACCTTGGGGACAGCAACAGCAAAGAGGTGAAGTCATTGATGACTAAAAAAACCTCAAACAACCCCCCAAAAATGACTATTTGATCAAAGTACAGAGTAAATAAGCTCTTATTTACTTATTTACAGAGCTTATTTTTACTCTGTTTACTCTGTTGCCCAAGCACCACCAGAAAATATCCAAAGCACACCGGTTATCCACAGGGGCACAGAARTGCTTTGTTGCCAGTGTTCAGTGAGTGACAAATCAAATCCAGGCATCTCCAGTTGGGAGAATCATCTGCCATCTGCTCTTCATCCACTTGGGAAGTCYTTTCATACTGGGATGGGAGAGATAAGATCCAAATGATGGGGAGGCTACAGACAGAGGAGCATTGTGTGTCTTTTAATCCCTAAGAAATCCCATAAAAAAGCTTTTGACTTTGAATTTGGTACAAAAGTGGATGTCAGGCTCTGCAATAGAGCRTTTCTGTTTGAGGTGATGAATCTTGAAAGGAGAGAAAAAAAAAGAAAAAGCCATTTTTCTTCTTGGCCACRTTGATCAGTTGGATCCATTTAATGAAAGTTGGAGGGTTGGCCTATGGACAGAGGAGGATGGATGGACAGATATCCAGCAGAGGATTGATGGCCTGGAAGGGAATTCAGCCAAGGGAATTCAGTTCCACTGAGATTGCTCCTGAAAGGGACAAGAAATTTCCTCTCGGAGACATCTCCCAAAGCAGCAAAAACGGAGACAGCAGAATGGAGAGATTTGGTACAAATCATTAATAAGCACAAAAAAATGCTACAAAATATTCATTGTGAGGCTGCTGATTTAATTCCAGTTGTGGGGAAACATCTGTTTGTCTTTGCTCAGGCGTGGGAAGCACTGGGAAGCATCAGAAATAATTCCAGAGTTGTTACATTTGCCATTCCATTGTAGTTCTGGCTTTGTTCTTTGATGAAGCACATTCAGAATCACAGCAGATGCCAGCTTGCAGCAGAATGTTTGGAGGATTAAGTCTTATTCTGATCAGGTTTGAAATAAAACAGGTAAAGGGTTTCTGAACTCCTGGTAAATCCCTTCATAATTAAAAARAGGGGAATTTGTTTCAAGCCTAATTTGAAGGATTTCTTCAGGATGATACTGCTGTAGTTCACYACTCACTTTTATTATAATTAATAATGTAATTACAATCAAAAGGGATCTGAGCAGGAATACTGATAAGAAATGAGGATTTWGATAACATTGGGCATCATGGGAAAACTTGTTGGCACATGAAAAAAATCAAGGACTTTTGTGCCTCATTTTTGACATTGTTTGGCCAGACCTTCAAGGCCCAGAGGTTAAAATAAATTCCCTTATTTTAAAATTAAAATAGTTAAAATAAATTCCCTTATTTTATAGAAAGTAACAGAACCAAGAGACTTCACAGCTCATGTCCAACACAGAAACAAATTTAGAAGTTGCTATTTGAAGAGGCTATGGCAAATTCCATTTAAATGGTTCCCATGAATTTTCTAAGTGAGGTTTGTTTTGGTGATACCTTTGCCCTGACTTTCTTTTTGTTCTGCAGAAATATTTCTTTGGGGGTTTTTTTGCTTTGTTTTGGGTTTTTTATGGAAGGTTTCTGTTCAATGATTACTCCAAGCCCTTGAAAGGACACAAATTGCCAGGTCCAAGCRTGTCTGTGGAAATCATGATTGATGGACAAGGGAATAAGCTCCAGCCTCCACCCTGGCTCAGAGATGAAGCTGAAGTCCTGAGACATGAACTGTTTGCTTGTGCAGTCAGGATGGGGCTGAGATGTCAGGAGGAATATTTGGGTTGTTTTCCCTGATTTTTATGACTCTTTTCCATGTCTTGTGTTTGAATGCAGCTGGAGGATTTCAGGGAATTAAAGTCTTGCTCAAGTAGTGGATTCAGCAGGAGAGAGAATTTAGTGAGGAATCACAAAATAAAATATATAAAATATAAAATAATAAAATAATAAAATAAAATAATATAAAATATAAAATTTAAAAATAAAATATGTGTAAAATTTAAATAATTTAAAATAAAGATAATATAAGAAGTATAAAATATAAAATTTGAAATATAACATACAGGTGCATGACCAGGGAAGTCAGCAGTGATGGAAAGCTGCTCCTGCAGATAAAAGAATTGGGTCAAAGGAGAGAGAGCTGGCAAAGACAAAGTTTTGAGCACCCTTATCAGGAAAAAAAGGAGCTGGATTGGCTGTCAGAAAGGGAGAGAAGGAGATTAGAAAATCAAATGGCAAGGCCTCTCCTGCTCCTCCTTGTCAGGGTTCAGCTGAGCACCCTCCTGAATTTCTATTGGCATTATCTTTGGACATGTGGAGTAAGTGTTAAATGCACCTGCTACTGAATTGTTGGGAAATTTCCCTTTAAATGGGGGGATTCTATCCTCATTCCCAAACACAATTACTTCAGAATAGTTTGGGATATAAACCAGGTCCTAAATAGTCAAACCCACAAGCTTACTGTCTTTTCTGTCCCAGGAAATGCCATCAGAGCTTGTTKCAAAGTTTGCAAAAGTCCTGACGTTCTAAATCTCTAAAACAAAATTTTCAAAATCCTTCTATTAAGTAGCACCTCAGACTCAATTAGAATACAAAAATGAACTTCTGGRAAAGGTCTACARATTTGGCTCAGCCACTTTGTTTATYGCCTKCCCAATATGGAAGATMAATTCCATTTTATATTTGCAAAAGGTTATTTTAGCTTCACCAACAACCCAAAAAACGGGCGCTTTTTACACTATTGAGGTTGTACTACATTTAGGGCATTTTCTTCCTGCAGGTGAAGGGCTGTGACAAATCTGAAACTGAAAATAGCTGCACAATGGCTGGGATAACAGAGAAATAACACCAGGAGCCTGCCATGGATCTCTGTGGCCATGGCCAGTGCTCAGATCTGTAATTGTGGGGGAAGAGCTTTCAAAGGACTCCAGCTGGTGTGAAACTCCATGGGCATGGAAAGCTCTGGCTGGAGGAAAGGGCAGCTGATTTTAGCTGGAAACTTTTCTGTTTCACCTGAATTATTGCTCCATAAGTTGAGATTTTATTTCATTTAAATTGATTTTTTTTTTTTGTCTGTATGTATCTTTTAAAATCAYGTATTTTTACTCGAGTTAAAAAACACACACAGGTTAAAAACCTCATAAAAGATATCAAAAGGYTTTGGGKTTTTTTCTCTTATAAACAATATCMCTCACCTGCTAATATTAAATACAGATTTTTGTTCAGGAGCTCTCCCACCCAGAAATTGCTGGAGGTTTGGAGTTTATTGTATAGAATTATTTTTCTTCTAATGGCATCATTTTCTAGGACATTTTCCTAATGTTTAGGGATTRACTCTGGTTCTGGATAATTTTAGGACAGTTTAATGTATGAAAATACAGAATTATGGAAATATTCAGGTTGGAAAAGAGCTTTAAGATCATCAAATCCAACCATCAATGAGCAGCTGGACAAATTAACACCAAATCAAACCTTGTCCCCAGGTRCCACATCCACAGAGARGGGCTGGAGCCCCATCCATCCATCTGGAATTTCACTAGAAATGAAACAGAAATTGCATTGTAGGGTCAAGCATGGCCTCTTTTTCTGTAGGGAAGTATTTCTGCTCAGTGTGAAGAGCATTTGTTTGGCAAAATTGCATCAATTCTGCTCTCATTTCCAAGGCAGGGATAAGGCAAGTGGGTAAAATATTGTGGGACCTTCAGAAATTGGATTTTTTTCCTTCTTTCATTCAGCCTCGTTAGTGTTAAACCCTCCAGTGCCCCTCTCCAATTGCCAGATTGATTGGAAAATGCACATTTTGATAAAAACACTGTCTGTTGTTTCATCTGGCTCTTAATTTCTAATTCTTGGGGAAAAGTGKCTCTTTTTATTGCTTCGTTTGGAAWGGCTCCAATTTAACCCTGGAAGGAAGAGCTGGATGAAATACAGGCAATATGGACCAATATCAACTGGGTTTTCTGTAAAAATCCACTGAAAATTCACCTTGCARTCTCTCTCCTGCACCCAGATGGCAGCAGGATGCTCTCTATCTCACAGGACAGTGCTTTGGAGAGAATGTTCAACATCCCCACTCAGGCTGATTCTGATTATTTAAACCACTTTTAATAAAAACAAACACCACCTCCAACCTAATAGTTGTAAGGCAGCTTCATGACCTTGGTAAAGCTGGGTTAAATACAGCTGAGAATTCTCCCACCACAAAAATCTATACAGAAGTGGAATAAACAGCTTTGGATGTCCAATTTTGGGTTTTTTGGGTGTTTTTTTTGGTTTTTTTTTTTTGGTTTGGGTTTTTTTTTAGGAGGAGGAAGGATCTGAATGTTTAGGGCTGTAATACATCCTTGTGGGATTTAGGTTCAATTATCTGCTTTTTCCTGGATTTYTTCTACCTCCCCAAGTAATTTAGCTCATATCCACACTTAGCCCAGGTCTATTTAGTTATGGAGACCTTGATTTAATGAGTGCTGAGCTGCCCAGGCAAGGACAAAGGAATTGCTGAGGCTTAACAGTGCTGAGCATGAGCTAAATACTGCTCTGGTCAATGAGATCCTGGCTTTTGGGAGGCCTTTAAGGAGTTGCTGATGGAAATTTGAAGTTCTGGGTGTTAATTTTGGAACTTAATTAGATGGGATGTTTGGAGGAAGTTGTTCCCTGGGAGGGTGGGGAGGCSCTGGRATGGAATTCCCAGAGAAACTGTGGCTGTYCCATCCCTGGAATGTCCAAGGGCAGGTTGGACAGGGTTTGGAGCAGCCTGGGACAGTGGAAGGTGTCCCTGGGGCTGGAACTGGATTTCTTCTATCTCCCCAAGTAATTTAGCTCATATCCACTCTTAGCCCAGGTCTATTTAGTCATGGAGACCTGGATTTAATGAGCTTTGGTGAACTGGATGAGCTCTAAGATCCCTCCCATCCCAAACCAGTCTGTGATTTTATTTTGATACAATAATTCCCATTCTGCATGCTTATTTCATTTGTTTCTCCCCTCCTTATCCACCTTTTGTCCCACTGCATAATTTTTCTAGGATTTAAAAGGAGGAGTGACAAGGAGGTGGACAAGGGGATTGAGAGACCGAGTTTGTCCTGTAGTGTCTGAACTCTGGCAAGGGGAAATTGTCTTTATAGGATGGTGCCAGTGCCTGGAGCAGGGACAGGCAGCTCTTATTCCCTCACCTGGAAGATCATCTTGGGACAAAAGCCACTCCATGATGCAGGGAATGATCTCAGCTGCTAAAGGTTGCAGAGTTTCAAGGCCACTCTTCCAGAGCTGTGGGAGAGGCACATTTGGGGCGCAGCACGGGGATGATCCATCACTGCTGACAAATGCAGCTTTYCCTGTTAGGATGTGCAGGGGTGCATGGCAGACATCTGCTCCCACCACAGCAGCAGCCACCACTTGTTTTCCCAGCTCTTTAAAAGAGGAATCTGCCAGAAGCTGACTAGAATTGCCTGCTGTGGTCACTTTAGTGCTCGTGATCTGGGGAGGAACGCATCTCTSGACAGATGAATTCAGAAATGACGGATTTTTGGCATTTAGATCCATCACAGGAACCTGATAAATCAGGTTCTTTGGGAAGTGCAGGGCATGCAGAACGCTCTCACACCTTGCAGATGTGACCAAACCAGCCTGTGCTGTGCTGCTGCAGTGAATCCCCAAATTCCAGCCTGCCCACGCTGCTTTTATCAGCACTGAACTCCCAGCAGTCTCACACTCCCAGGTACCCCCTGAGCTGCTGCTGTGGCACTGAAGTGCTTCACTATGGAATTCTTTTTATAAACCACCTTTCCTGCTTAAGTCTTCTATTTTAAGACACTTAAATTCAGTGTATATAAATAGAAAGTTCTCTCTATACAATCTATATATAGTTTATTCTATTTATATATCTATATATATCTTTATACACCCTAATTAGTTTAGTTTTTCTCTCTTTATAGAAACTATTTTTATAGTTTACCCAGAAATTCTGTCTTTATAGAAACTATTTCTATAGATAGTTTACACAGATATCCTCTGTTTATATAAATTATTTCATATAGAGAGAATATGAACTCTATTTAAAGAGTTCTATCTATGTGCCATGTGTGGAAATAGGTGATGTCATACAGATGATACTTTTTATTTTTATTCTTATTATTTTAAAATTTTTTTTGTTTTTAAAAATTATTTTTATGTTGTAAATTATTCTTATTTTTAAATTATTTTTATTTTTTGTTTTTTTAATATTTTTATTTTTAAATTATTTTTATTTTTATGATTATTTGTATTTTTAAATTATTTTTATTTTTTGTTTTTTAAAAATATTTTCATTTTTTATTTTTTTAGGATTATTTTTATTTTTAAGATTATTTTTATTTTTTGTTTTTTTAAGCTTATTTTTATTTTTGGGATGCTCTGGCTCTCAGGAAGGTTGGGTTTGGCACCAGGGCAGGAGCTGTGGATGCCACCTGTGACCCATAGCTGGGATCTGTCCCCTCCTCGACATTTGGCGTCCCCACAAAAGCCCAGGGTGGTCCTGGAGAGGCTCCCAAGCAGCTCAGGATTTTGCAGAGTTTCCATGAAAGTTCTGAGGGCAGTGGGGATTTATTTCCTTTTCCACAGCCATCTGTAGGACAGGGGGGAACAGCTGCTCCTGCAGCAGGTGCCAGCTCCCAGATTTCCTGGGAGAGAAGCTAACGAGGTTTTAGGAGGTCTGGCTGGCAGGCCCACATTGGCACTGGATGGTTCTGGCTTTGCTCTATTAAGCAGGCACTGTGGTTATTAAAAATCAGGGGTTAAACATCTGGAATAAAATCTCTCCCTTGCAGATTGTGTAGAGACTGGGGATGGCCACAGAGAAGAACCTGCACGGGAAAGTTGTTATCGGTAAAAGTTAAGTTAAGTTAAATTAGGGTATAGTTCAATTATATTGTATTAATTATACAATATAACTAATATACAATTATAGTTATATTATATTATATTAATTATATAATATATAATTATATAATATATTAATTATATTTTATTAATTATATAATATATATTATATTAATTATACAATTATAGTTATATTAATTGTATTATGTTAAGGGGAGGGGCTTATTAGAATGTGCTAAGAGAAGGGTCCAGGGTTTGGTCCAACAGGGGTCTGGCAGGGCAAGGCAAGGTCGAAGAGAGATTGGACGGAAGACCTGACCAATCATTCGAAGCTCTGCAGAAACAATTGGTCCAGAATGAACGGCGTTAAAGACCAATGGGAAGCCTGGAAGTGGACCAATCATCATGCAGCTCCAAAATGGACCAATCCTGGACTCAAAGGGGGCTATAAATGGGGGAAGTTCGCTTGGGTTGGGGTTCTTCTTTTTTGGATGCAGATTTGTGTTTGGGAAGAGCCCAGTGCACTTGGGGTTAGCACACTGTTTTGGTTTTTGGCTCGCTGTGTGGGTGCCTGGGCTTATCCTGGGTACTCCGTTCCTTGTAGCTATTTTAATAAATGAGAACCTCTTTCTCCAGAGAAAGTTTGGCCTCGTTCATATTCATAACAAATCTGTGTGCTAAAGGCAGGTTCTGATCATGATTTKAGGAGTTTAGTCACAATTTAATCTGGGGAAGCAAGGGGAGAAGCGAAGTGGAGAGATAAAAATAGATAAATATGAGTAAGCCATGAGTCTGAAAGGCAAGGAAGCAGCTCTGGTGCACAAAACCATGGGCAAGCCTCAGCTGCCAGGGTAGAACCCAGAGCAGGCATGAAATGGTGCACTTGTTCAGAAATCCCTGCTTWTGGGAAGAATTATCAAATCCCTGCTTTTGGGAAGAATTAACAAATTCTGGAGCCCAATTTCCAGTGCTTAGGCTGGAGCAGCCTTGTTGGATGAACTGGGCTTGGTCCAGCTTCTGGTGCTCCTCAGTGGCTGAAGGTCTCAGTCCAAATATCCTGTTGATTATTGTTTTTTAAAACAAATTTTCTGGTGCTTTGCTTCTGTTTATCCAAAAATTCAGCATCCTAGTTATGTCCTCTTTTTTTTTTTTTTTTTTTTTGTAAAGACAAATTTTTCACAGCTTTCTCTAATCCATGGAATTATTTCATTTGTCTTCCAGGTTCCAGGGATCACCCTGAGCATCCAGACCATAACCAGGTAATTGATTATTGATTGCCACTAATCAACCCTCCAGATTATACAGGCCAAAGACAACACTGTAATATAGAATATTTTATCTCCAACACTTAGCCAGACTCAAATGAACTAAAATATTTCGCTCAGAGAACCAATGGGCTGGTGATTTTGCAGTTAATGCAGTGAAATGTAATTAAATCAAAGGAAGTTCTTGTTTTCATTCCCACATTTTTCACTAATAATGACAATAARTACATTAATTTGTTATCATYCTCATTCGCTGAATTGTCACATCYTTTCATTAGGTCAARTCYAAGATACTGCACTGAAAAGAACAGATCTGTCAAAATTTGACATTTCAGTTTTGTTGATCTTCTGAGAAATATTTATCTGGTAAACATTGATGAACGTTCTGTCTATTTTAATCATCATTCTCAGCTATCTTGGACAAATATTTCAGTGACTGCTGTGGCTGAAATGCAGATAAAAACCCCCAMATAATTTCTCTGAGGGTGTTCATAACCCAATCACTCAGGGCTTGGGACCTTCCCATTGAGCTTTTTTCAGTCCCATGACAGAAATCACTYAAAGCTGAAGGCCTGGATCAAATAATTCCCAAATTCTACTTGTGGTTTATTACATAAATTGCAAGAGTTTCTTGGAATATTTAGACATTAGGACTAATTTCTCTCAGAGTCCACTTATAAAATGATGTTAGAAATAGTTGTAACAACAGAATATTTGATACTGAGAGTTGCCTGGAGGCTTGGAAATGATTCATTGGAGGGAGGCATTTCCCAAAAGAAAAGAAGMTTTTTTTTCCTCCCAACAGAATGTAAAGGTCAGCCCATTTCAGAAATATTTTAGTTATTAGTGGAGATGCTTAAAAGCTTGAAGGAAAAATGTGAATGTGTCATTCCCAGTTTAGAGTTGCCCTCCAGCTCATTTAATGTTAAGACGGTCTCACTTTCATGGTATTGTACAGAAGATTTGAAGATAGAAATGTCACAACCAAAGGAATTMATTATCTYTGTCCTTAAATTTGGGTGGAATTCYRTGCATTTTTCCATCCTGACCAGGGATTATTTGAATAGGGCTTCATCTGGTGATGGTTGAAGCAGCAAAGCCGAGACCAAGCACAGCTTTTGGGAAAACCAATTTATAGCCCAGCTCAGCAGCAGTTTTTTACAGCTCCTGCTGCAGTGTTGTGATGTTCAAAGTCGTTGTTTTCCCAGAATTTGTAAGAAATTCAGCAGAGCACTAATTCCACCAGCCTGAACCTGCTTTTTTCCACAGCTGCTGCCCCATAACTCTTTTTCTCTGGAGGCTTTGGAAATGCTGCTGTTCTGGAGGCTGAATTAAAAACTCTCCAGGGAATACAGACATTTTATCTGGGAGTCAAAGGAGAGGATGGGGAGGAACAAAAGTCTTGAGGCAAGTCCTTGAGTTCATTGAGCTGTGCTTAAGAAGAATTAATTTCTTGAGAAATAACACCTGAAAAGCAATGCAAACAAACAACTTATTGAAAAAAAAATACTTTACCTGTGATGAGAATTATATCTGCTTCAGTGAACCTGAGCAGGTTCCTTTGTTATTAATGCCTCCTGACTAATTTAGTTGCTAATACCTGCTAATTCCATTTTTATCAGCTYGGAAGAAAAACCAAACCCCGTCATGAAAACGCTGCCTGTAGCCAAATAAACTCTCTGGTGACACATTTAAAACAGGTTACATGAAACCTCGAGCTTGGTGGAGATTAAAAGGAAGTGGSAAAATTCTCTGAGAGTCACAAAAGGTCTCGGTGCTTAACAGGACTCAGGGAAACAAAACTTTTGGGTTCTGAAATAGATAAAGGACGGGGGGTGACGTGTCAGGGCCTTCCCATCCTCATAGCCAAGAATTCCTTCCCAATATCCCATTTATGCCTTCCCCCACAGCCAAGAACTCCTTCCCAAAATCCCATTTATCCCTGCTCCTCATAGTCAATAATTCCTTCCCAATATCCCATTTATCCTTCTTCCCAAATATCCCATTTATCCCTGCTCCTCACAGCCAAGAATTCCTTCCTGAAATCCCATTTATTCCTGCTCCTCACAGTCAAGAATTCCTTTCCAATATTCCATTTTTCCATGCTCTTCATAGCCAAGAATTCCTTCCCAATATCCCATTTATTCTCCTTCCCAATATCCTGACTATCCTGTTTATCCCTACCTACCCTCACAGCCAAGAATTCCTTCCTGAAATCCCATTTATCCCTGCTCCTTATAGCCGAGAATTCCTTCCCAAAATGCCATTTATCCCTGCTCCTTATAGCTGAGAATTCCTTCCCAATATCCCATTTATCCTTCTTCCCAAATATCCCATTTATCCCTGCTCCTCACAGCCAAGAATTCCTTCCTGAAATCCCATTTATCCCTGTTCCTTATAGCCAAGAATTCCTTCCCAATATCCCATTTATCCCCGTTCCTCACAGCCAAGAATTCCTTCCTGAAATCCCATTTATCCCTGTTCCTTATAGCCAAGAATTCCTTCACAATATCCCATTTATCCTTCTTCCAAATATCCCATTTATCCCTGTTCCTCACAGCCAAGAATTCCTTCCCAATATCCCATTTATCCTTCTTCCCGAAATCCCATTTATCCCTGCTCCTTATAGCCAAGAATTCCTTCCCAAAATCCCATTTATCCTTCTTCCCAAATATCCCATTTATCCCTGCTCCTCACAGTCAAGAATTCCTCCCCAAAATCCCACCTACCCCTCCCCTCTGGCAGTTTGAAACCATCCCCYTTGTCCCCTTCATGCCCTTGGAAAAGGTTTCTATCTTTCCTGACCTTAATTCTGTTATTTTGGGATTTTAACCCTCATCTAATTCGTTCTTGGAGATGAAAGAGAAATCTTTACCCACATGAACACCTGAAACTGAAGAACTGCCTTCACTGCCTTTCCAAAGCCTCTGCAGAGCCAGAATTTTTAAATCAGCTCTGATCCCCTCTGTTTCTCCAGGTGGAGCACACAAGCCATGGAATTTTGTCTTGGAAAGGGATGACCAGACCACAGAGATCTCCTAATTCAACAGGTTTTTTTTATAATTGCTTTTTATTTCCAGAAAAACATGGAGCTTTGGTGTTGATCCACCCTGGACAGGCAGTTCTGGACAGAATTCTGCTGGATTTCAGGTGAGTGCTGCAATAGAAATTCAGGTTTCATATTTCTTATATATTCTTTATTTTATATATTCTTTATATATTTATATATATTTATTTTTATATAATTTATGTTATTCTTTGTTCTCTTATTCTTTATAATTTATATATACAATATATTTATTTTATATATTTATTTTATATATTTATAGCTTTATTTTATATATTTATATATTCTTTGTCTCTATTCTTTATATATTTATATAATACTTATTTTATATATTTACTTTATAATATTTATAGCTTTATTTTATACATTTATATATTCTTTGTTCTCTATTCTTTATATATTTATATATATACTTATTTTATATATTTATTTATATATTTATAGTTTTATATATATTTTAATATATCATATATTTATTTTATATATTTATATATTATATATATTCTTTGTTCTCTATTCTTTTTTTATTATTATTTCTTTTTTTTTTAAATATTTTCTTCATTGTCTGTTTGTGTCAAATCCAGGGAACTGCASTCACCTGCAGGAAGCACAGGGCTGGGAAGTTTTCTGGTGACCCAATCCTATCTCCTTTCTTTTCTTTTTCAATTAATCCCAAGAGCTGAACCAAAGCTGGCTCCTTCCAAAAGCAGAGCCTGAATTCCTCACCCCCATGCCATAATCCCTGTCTCTTATACACATCTAGATGTGTATAAGAGACAGCTGGCTCCTTCCAAAAGCAGAGCCTGAATTCCTCACCCCCATGCCATAATCCCAAAATCCCAAAGGAAGGGGAGCTGTTACCACATCCCAGTTTTGTCCTTTCCAAGCTCTGTGGAAATTTCTTTTCTTCTTCATTTCCACAGCTGGGCAAGCTCTGCTYGCCTCAAACTGAGCTGAAGAACAACCTTGAGCTGGTTCTTGCAGCAGAACATCTGATATCTGCCCTTGGATGGGACTTGGCAGAAGGAAAAACTCCCAAAGAATGGAGGGATTTTCCTACAGGAAGGTTTGAGAGCACCAGGACTGGGGGTTGAGGGGAAAAACCTCCCTGGTATTGGCAGGAAGGTGAGAGTGAGGTTTTGCTGGAATCCCAGCAAAACTGTGGGTGATTTTCCCACTGCAGGTGAGAAAAATTCTYTTCTGTGCCTCGATTGGGAGGGAGCAAAAAATGGGAARTGGGAAAYCTAAGGAAGGYTSTGRGGAAGATGGAGAGAGASAATTTCTGAGAGAATGGGGGGACAGGACACAGGGAATGGATTCACACTGCCAAACAGGGATAGGTGGGATTTGGGAAGGGATTCCTGGCTGGGAGGGTGGGCAGGAGCTGGGCTGGAATTCCCAGAGCAGCTGTGGCTGCCCCTGGATCCCTGGCAGTGCCCAAGGCCAGCCTGGATTGGGATTGGAGCRGCCTGGGACAGTGAAAGGTGTCCCTGCTACAGCAAGAATGGGACAAAATGATCATTAATGCTCTTTTCAACCCAACCCATTCTGATTTTACCATCAAATAAAAAAGATGTGGGGAAAASTCAGGCCTTTCCTGACTTTCTCACACCCCTTCAGATCCAGCACAGTTCATCTCCTAGGAAATAAATGTATCACCAGTCAAAGCTGGCAGCTCTGTTTACAGCCTGCAATTCCTGCAGGCCCCATAAATGTGGRAAGAATTAAGTGTTAATATCTGTCTGCACGAGGAGAGCAGCAGCACATCAGCTCTGAATTGTTGTGTGAAGGTAATTATTGACACAAGTCTTCAGCTGGGTCTTAATGTATTTATGAATAATTCTTTTACAAGCACTGTTGCTCTCCCATTATTGTGATTTTATTCTTTGTTCAGCTGGTAGATGATAACCTTGGAGAAGATACTTGTAATAACAAACTTTGGCYGTTGTTTTTAAATGTGGAATACATATTTAAAACATCAGTTATTAAGCCTAGCATTCATCAGCATTGATTTCTCCAGGAAATAGAATTTGCCTGATCTGCTAGCACAGGAATAAAAGAGGACTGAACATTTTTTTAGACAGCTCTCAGCAAATTATTATATTATTACATTTCCTTCATCCCTTCTAATCAGAAATGAAAGTGTACAGAGGTTGTTAACACCCAAGTAGTGARGGTTACAATAATTTCTTTGGAAGTTTAACTTGGAATAAATGGATTTAGGCTCAGGTAAACACTCAACACGAGCTAAATGAARTCTTTTTGAGCTAAATTTACTCTTTTTGAGCTAAATTAAGTCTTTTTGCTGGATAGCAGAGCCAAGGAAGCAAATATCACAGAGTAAACTTCCCACAGTCAATAAACGMTAAGTAACCTGTCAAATGTAAGCAAAAGAGGGGGAAATTAGGCAATGTTGGGATTTACAAACTGGAGCAACGAGGCAGGAGAGTGAGAAAATTAATGCCAACACCTCACAGAAATTACCAGTGGCTTCAGCTGAGTCTCTCACAAGTAAATGTCAGYTGAGCCAGAGGCAGCAAACACCTCTGGAACCTGAATATTGGAATTCCTTTGAAGGCAAATACCTCCAGTACAGAGAGAAAGGTGCCAGACCTGGARATTGAGTCAGGAATTAATGAGCCACAGCTGAGGAGGGGCAAAGCCAGCCCTGGAGCTCTCCGTGCTGAGGTTCCACCCCTGGGGTAAATCACTGCCATTGGGGCAAGATTCCATTTTTCAGTTGGGCAATTTCAGTTGAATTTTGCCCAGTTTTCAATTAGGCCAAGATTTAATTTAACTGCTCCGTTGACACAAACAGATCCTCACCAGGAATCCTTTTGCATTCCTATCTTGTTAAGGCAAGCTAGGACCCACAAAAAGCATTTCCTCCTATTTCATCTGCTCCTTAGAAAGCTTTTCTTACACTTTAAAATGCATTTCTGTACTTTCATCTGCATCATCCATCTTTTCTCCCAAAAAATGTATTTTTTTCCTGGAAAATTCAGGTCAGATATTCCCAATCCCTGGTGAGAGCTGAGACAAGACATGGTTGAGACAATGAAGGTGAAGCCAGAAAGTTACAGAGTGCTGGAACTGTTTGTTCACCATGGCAATTCCTACTCAAACCCCTCTGTTTAATTCCCTTTTTCTTTTTCTTTTCCAGGTTTTGTCCATTTTGCTGGATGAATCCAAAAGGGAAGGGGTCAAASAGCACCTCCTATGCTCACTCTGCTCTTTGCTTTCAGGTAGGATTGGCTGGGTGTGTGGGAAAGAGAAAATGGGGATTTTTCCACTGCCACAAWAGGCTGGGATTGAGTTTTTTCCACTTAAAGACTGTTTGAATTAGGAGCTGAGTGGCAGAAATGCCTTTAAAATTATCCTAAACAAATAATAAGGACCTGTTTTAATCCCACATCTACAGCAGGGTGAGTTAGAAGCCCAGTTTAATGTTAATTCCTACATTACTGGGCGTTTAATTATTATGGCCCAGCATCATTCCCACAATAATCAATCAAAATTGGAAATACAACACAAATTAATCTGCTACAGTGGCTTTTTCCCTTGTATTTCWGAGTTTATATAACACAACTCTCATAATACCTTCAAGGAAATTAAAAAAAAAAATAATAAGAAAAAAAAATAAAATAGCAAGCACAAAATAGATGTCTTGGTCTTTCATCTAAATTTAATGAGAAAAAGAGTTGCAATGAAATTAGAGATGTGCTGAACTATCCATAGGAGATTCCAAGCCATTATTAGCCTGCTCACCCTGCTACTTATCTTCAAATGCACACACCAGCAGCAGAAAGGATTTAGGTTACATTTTAGTAATCCAAATCTTGTAGGTACTGGGGTTTAGWGAAACTGGAGCACTCGTTACTGTAATTTTGCCACAAAAAAAATCAGTATTTAGTGAAGTGAAGAGGTCTGGCTTTAATGCACAAAAGGAAGGAGTCTGGGGCTGTGGCAGCGAGGTTGGAGTGTCAGTCTGGATTGCCATTCCTAAAGCTGAATTTCCTTGGCTTTGGGGATTTGTCAAGTATTTAAGAGTGTTGAAATGTAAACTTCCTTCTTGATGATATTCAAACCTCTGTAAAGCAGCCTTTAAAGAAGGAGAAAATTCAGGAGGAAGAAGCAAAATCAGCAAGGCTGGGGTGGCTGTGGTGAGGAATAAATCCTTGTTTTGTATGGCCAGAGTGGGAATGGACACCTGAGTTCCCTCCTGGCCATGGATGAGGAGGAGCTGGGATGTCCCAGGAGAATTTTTGCCTCTCTCTGCMTCAATTTCCTGGACCAGCAACTGGAGAATCCTCTTTTTCTGCTGGTAAAASTGCAATTTCCCTGAAATGCAGCCTTATGAATAATATGGCCCTGGGTGTCTGAATCTAATTGATCAAAAGTAATAACTGTGATGGAAAAATTAATTGGAAAAATCATTATCAGAGSTATAAAACCTACATCTATTTCTCTATTAATCTAAAGCCTCTATTTCTCAGTAATTCAGCTGATTTTCACCACAATCCCTCTATTARTGGTGCTGTGTGGAAGGAGGAAGCATCACTGAGTAGAACACAAACGTGTTATAAAAATAACATATTGTGACGTGTGGAAATGTTGAGGATTGGGTTTAAATCTGCAAAATTCAACAAATTYTGGACAAAAGAACATATTAAGAGTGACTTTGAGTGCAGCTCCTCCTTTATCCATGTCCCCTTGGCAGTTTCTACCTGCCCAAAAATARTCAAAATTCCATTTATGGGAGCTGCTCAGCCACTGATTAACCCAGGTTACCACAGGGGTCTCCCAGTTGATAAAAATCAGGATGCAGTGGTCCTGGCAGACACAGAGCTGCATTTCTGATGGCAAATTCATTCCTTGGAGCTCTCCCAGGTGCTGCTCTCCCTGTTCCATCCCTCCTGATTGCTGGGCTGTGGACAGAGCTCACTCCTTGGTGGAATAAGTTACTCTCACTGAATATGAAATGGGTGACATCCCTTTATTCATCTTCATCTAAACCCAGGTGAATAGGTGAATTTTAAATCTAAATCCAGGTGAATTAAAAGGGCTGTGTTACCTGGAAAATAAATCCTCCATTGCCTCTACATTTCTGACCCTGCCAGGCAATGTTGGGAGCATGAGGGAATGTGAGAAATAATCACTGAGGGCAGGAATTGTTACAGAGAAGGGGRAAAAGCCCAAGGGTTTAAAATCAGCTCTCTGGGAAGGTTTGGGATGGGTGGGAATGCTCAGAGGCTTTAGAGCTGTAGGCAAAATTCTCACCCAACCCATCAGGTCCTGGCTGCTGGAAATTGCTGTGGTCTTTAATACTTGTCATTCTGGAAAGTTCATTAAAATTAAGGCTTTGTCTAATTAAGCCAAACAGTCAGTTTGTCCCCTGCCCAGCTGGTTTTAAACCCAAGGTTTTGCTTGGAAGCTCTTGGTGGTAKCTGAATATTTCTCCTCATGTCTCTGCCTATATTTATCTGATCCTCTGGTAAATCCTTCAGGGCTGAATCTCCTGAATCCATTATCCAGGCTGCACTCGTGGAATCCAATTCAATAATTCAATACTACTCAAAAAAAGAAAAAAAATAAGCCTATTTTTAGAAGCTCAGTTCCTCATTCAGATTTTTCTGTACAACCAACTGCAGCCRGGGATCATTTTTCATATTTCCCTATCAGTGTTTTATCAGCTTTTTTCATTTGGGATGTTAATTGARCTGAATTAATTCTTACCAACACACTGTGAGGAAAATGTTACACCCTTTATAAATGCTTTATAAATGGTACCTCTCTAATTATTGGCATTTTAATGGATTTACATTCTAGATACAATATTTAACCTCTGACCTAAAAAGTGGAGATTGATGTGGCACAAGAAGAGAGAATTTCATGATACAGCAGCAAAACCAGACTGATACTTTGTTAGAAGTGTTTGCACATGAAATGTGCTGGGAAAGTTAATTTTATTACTAAATTGGTATACAAAGCTGAATCCCCAAAAGGGAGCTCAGCTGTCAATTCTTCAAGCACAATGCTACAACTAAAAATAAAAAATTCAATGTTCACATGAAATTTCTTGGCTTGAAGCGTGCAGAGCAGATTGTGCAGCTCCTCTTGCTCCTGAATACTAATTTTACATGTAAACATTTCCTTATTCTGGAAATGTTCTCCGTTTGCCTCTCACAATCCCTGTAAAACTGGAAAATAGGAAATTATTTCCCTTACAAAGGGAGGCTGGAAATGGAATAGAGGTGAAACCACAGATGAAAGGGTCTCAGAAGGAAATTGTGTGTCCAGTGATTCCTGCTCCCATTGCTGTGCTCCCTGCAGGCACTCAAAGTCCTGCAGAAAGGAAATTTGGGTGAATTGGGCCCATGGGGTGAAATATTAGAAGTTTATCTGTGTTTTACATCAATTTAAACATAAAATTCCTGTGCAATTAGTGAGATTTAACAAGGGGAGGGGAGGAAGATCAGGCTTCAGCTAAGGCTGGTCTCTTCTACCAACAGGTGACCGGATGAAAATTAAYTTATATCTGATTTGGGGGACAGCAAAAATAGGGTTTTTTATTAATTTAGCACCTCTAGCACAATGTCCTTCCCATGGAAAAAACCTACAATTTTTCTTGGAATAATGTCCAAGGCCAGGTTGGACAAGGCTTGGAGCAACCTGCYCTRGTGGGAGATGTCCCTGCCCATGGCAAGGGGTGAAAAATAAGATTCCATTTGGCACTCTGCACCTACAAACTGAGCTTGCTTTAGTCCCTTGTTCCTAATTTAGGTTTTCCYGCTGTATCACATTCAGGGGCACCCCTGGGCCATAAAAGCCTTGTTTTCCTGTCACAGGAGTGCTGTGATTCCCAGCCAGGTGTGCATACACTCCCTGCATTATTTATCCTTCCAGGAGCATGGAAATCCCTGCAGCCTGGAGCTGCTTCAGGCTGAGACCTGATTGAGATTGGCACAGAAAGACTTTYTGGTGCTGTTTCCCTCTGCAAATAATCCCACCTTCCTGCAGACATTCCTTTATCAATTCAGCTGTGCCCCAAAGTCACCTCCTCTACTCTGCTGGTCTCGTTCTTCCACTACAAAACGTGGTGGGGGATCATTCCAAATCATTAATAGAGGTTGGAAAGGGGATAGAAGAGAATAGAACGTGGTGGAGGAAAGGAATTCAATAAGAAATTGTTTTAATTACAGGTTTTGGAGAGRAGGGAATGAATGACTTTTATATTTCCAACTTGAACGTGTCGTGGGTTTGTAATTTTTTGTTGGTTTGGTGTGGCTGCAGTTGTGTAAAAGCAATCCTGGAGGGGGGCCCAGGACAGTAAATGTGTGTTAGATCCCAATCCAGGGCGGCTGGGCTGTGTGCTTGATGACCTTGSAGGTTTTTTCCAGCCCTCATGATTCTGTCATTGCCTCATCCCCCCCTGCCAGCTCCACACTCCTGCCCTGCCCTTGAACACCCACCTGGTACATGCCAGATTGGTTTTTCAGGTGGGATTTTGAGGCTTGAGAGGTGCAGGAGGACTTTGCTGAGCACACAGCCATTTTTTAGATGAGCTGAAGAGTCTCTTCTCCAGCTTTGACAAGAATAATTCAGCTCCACCAATGTTTGGGTTTCCCATCTGACCCAGGAGCCAGGGGAATCCTTCCTGTGGGAGCAGAAAGCAGGAGAGGGTGCTGAATATCCCAACACCATCCCAGCAGCAGAGTGCTCCTCCCTGGTGCTTTCAGCTCTTCTCTGACAGCTTCTCAGGCACCACGAGCTGAGCATCTGAGCATTTTAAAGGGAGCATCTTAATAGGAGGAGCAGCATCTTTGCATGGTGCCATTAGGAGATGACATTTCCAAAAGAGAGTCAAAGACTTATTAAAATTTGATGTGAGCTTCAGGAGCCTCTCTGAAGTGAATCATCCCCCCCTTCCAGCCAGGCTTTGTGCTGACTCCCCCCACTCCTCTGAATTTTGGGAGCTTTATGARTTCCCGATTACAGAGTGTCAGGAATTCAAGGACCAGCTCACCACRGAGCACGATTTGGATGGGAACATTAAAAATTCCTGCCTGGAAATGTTCTGGCCCACCAGTGGGAGCAGAGCTGCTGCTTGCTGGTGGAGGGGAAAGCAATTAGAGGAGAGGCTGCTGCTCAGAGCTCCTGCTCCTGGTTGTTGCAGGTTGCAAACATGCTGAGAGCTGTTTATTTGAGCAGAGACTTACTAAAGGGAGTGATATTCATACATTTGGGTCAGTGACAATTTTATGTAGAGCTGTGAAGTGCTGCTGGTTTTTTTTTGGTTTTTTTTTTTTTTTTGCCTCCCTGGAAACACGGGCTGTAGCAAAAACAAATTGCTGCAAACAGAAGCAGCTGCCAGAGAGGTCAAAGAGTAATTTCTGTGGCCAGATATGATCAACTGGTGTTGAGAAAGAGGTGGATAAGGAAGGAAATTGTGCAGTGCCTTTGTTTCCAGAAGAGGAGCTGATTAAGATGTCAGCTTGTTCTGCTTCCATCTTCATTTATTCAATTGTCAGCTTCTATCTGTCCCACGGGATCTCCCTGTAGTGAATCTTCTCTRCAGAGGGAGATTTCTGGAGCTGGGTTTGATATTTCAGACTCAGCTTCCCATTGAAATTGTACTGATTTCAGGGCCTTAAAGATGGGTTTAAAAGCAGCACATTTGATCTCAGCTTTTGTCATTCATCACACGGGATTCTTTTGGCCAAAGCTTCGGGATCAATCCCTCGGTTTCACTTTCCATCAGTGTCCTGTAAAATGAATCTCTCAACTTCCAAGTGACTTTGGCTTCCCTTCAGGCACTTCAGGCTGACCCAAGACCTTGAATGGGAGAAGTTTTGGTTGTCCCTGGAGCCCTTCCTCCCTCTCCAGGCCGACCTGGAGCCACTCTTGGAGGTGTGAGGTCACAGGTTGGATTTGATGATCCCAAAGATCTTTTCCAGCCTAGTTCATTCTGTGATTCATTCTGTGATTCTGTTTTACCACTGGTTCTCCCAGCCCACTTTGCCCTAAATCAGCCTGGCTTTGTTCTCCTGGTGCATCCTGTGACCCTTTTCTGTGCACAGATCAGAAATGCCTTATCAGACAACTATCAAACACCAAACCTTTGATTCCTGCTGCACCACAGGTGTCAACACCACTTGGCCTGAAGGGGAGACCCTTAGGCTTCCTTTTAGCTGACCTGATTATTCCTCCCCAGGTKAGATCACACCCAAAGCATGTAAAGCCTACTGAAAACAGCACCTGGATCTTGGAAAAGGTGCAAAAGCTCCTTGAGTTGATTGAAGAGTCTTCAGTTTGCAAACACCTTTAATTGCACTCCACACAGGCCTCACCCAGGCCCACCCTCTGAGAATAAAAACCCCTAAATTTGTGTTCCCTGCCCCCCGTGGAACCTGGCAGGTGCCAGAGCTGCAGCAGAGCCTCTCAGAGCCACAGCAGAGCGTGCTCAAAGTCACAGCATCCTTGAGCTTTCAGTGCCTCCCTGTTATTATTGCTGCTGTTATTAGACTTTGTAATGCACTCAGCTCCCAAGTGCTCCCTGCTCTTGCTGAGATTACACAATCCTTCAAGGAATTTTAAAGGCAGCTGTTTTGTGCATGCTCCAAAGGAACAGGGAGGGGGAGAAGCTGCTTTTTGCACTGCCAGGCAGCGTTGCTGTACAGGACTGAAGTGCAGGTGATGGAGAAAAGACCTACAAGGTCTCCAGTGTACAGCAAGAAGGGAGGGGCAGCTCTTSCCAGGAAAGCTCTCCTGCATGGCACAGCTTTGAGAGAGGTGCAATGAGGTTTTTCTTTGGCTCAGTAACCAGGGTGGAGAGTCCAGAGCCACACAAATGTGGCCAGGAAGGTCTCAAAAGCTCAAGAGGTCCATGGTGGTCCCATCTCACCACAGAGCCACACACAGAACTTCACAGAGTGAGAGAATCATGAAGGTTGGAAAGAACAAGATCATCAAATTCAACCACTCCTTGATAAATAACTTCATTAATGAGGTTTGGAAAGGGGATGGGAATGGATGGAATGGAATGGAAATGGAAGGAATGGAATGGAAGTGGAATGGAATGGAATGGAATGGAATAGAAGGCTGACTAGACTAGACTAGACTAGACTAGAATAGAATAGAATAGAATAGAATAGAATAGAATAGAATAGAATAGAATAGAATAGAATAGAATAGAATAGAATGTGGTAGAGGAAAGGAAATTAAGTAAGAAATTGTTTTAGCTGCAGGTTTTGGAGAGGAGGGAATGAAAGGCTTTTATATTTGCAAAGCTCCTTTGCATTTCAGAAATGTGCTGTAACCTGAATTGTGCAACAGGGTGTAGCATTGATAGTACTGTTAACATTTTTTGATTGATTTTTATTCCTAGGGACAGGGAGTTTATAACATCTGAATGTTCCCTGTCTGTCTCAAGCAGTACTTCCCTAATTTCTTCCAGGAGTTTTCCTTGAGGTCGAGTCTGGTCTTGGACAGGCTGGGATACTTTTCCTGCATTTACTTTTGGAAGAGATTTAACTGAACAACAGCCAAAATTTCTGCGTATTCATGAAGTCTAAAGGTTCAGAATGATTTTCACAGCTGAGATATTCCAAGAAGAATTGATGTGAGCAGAAAAAAAMCCAAACAAACCCCATAATAGAAACATTAAAATTTAGMTTTATAGCAGGAGGAAAAAAATTCCACCTTGACAGAAATTTATTGAGCAGTGGGATGCTTCTGGGAAGGAAGTCTGAAAGGAGATCTGGTTTGGGAAACTAAAAACTGCATYTCAGTGATTACTACAGTAAATTGTAGTAGTAATTTACCAGTAATTAAAAGGGTAAAATGAGATCTGGTTTGGAAAACTAAAATCTGCACTGAGTAATCAGTGATTGCTACAGTAAATTATCGTAGTAATTTACCAGTAATTAAAAGGGTAAAATAAGATTTAAAAGAATGTAAGAATTTCATTATAGAATTTCACTCTTTTCATGGTTCAGGCAAAGGGGGATTCCCAAAGTTCTGCAGGGAAGTTGCAGAACCTCATGGAACTGTGGTGAGGGTGGAGAAAGGATGGACCCAGCRCTGTGACAAGAGGTAAAACACCAGAAYTGTGTCTCACTRTGACAAGAGGTGACAGCCAGAGGTAGAACACAGGAACYTAAATTGGAATCTTTCTAGGAATTATTTTTTTTCATCATGAGCRTGGTCAGACATGAGATGATGCTGTGGGCTCACCCCTTACGAAGGGGTTAAGGAAATCCAGAGGGGCTGGAACACGTTGGTTTGGCAATGCTGGTGGAATAAGTGAAATTGTTTTATTGGGCCTGAAGTCTGAAGGCAATCAGAGAGAGAAAGGAACCAAACCCATCCCTCTGGCTCGCTGCCAAACAACCTGAATGCTGCCAGAGCAGGATAATAACACCAATTGGCTCATTGTCTTTTCTCAAAAGCCATCTCCATTCATTCTGYTCCCTAATTGTTCTCCCAGCCAGCTCCCATTGCTGTGTTTGGGCTGCACAGCTGAATTCTGTGCTGCTCCTGCCTTCAGCTCCTGCTTGGAATCTCAGCCTGGAGCACCTGGGGGCCAAAGCAGCCCTGGAAAAGCACAGCAGCAGGGACTGGTTTTGTGAGCAGGGCTTTGCTAACGAGGGAACCTGCAGCAAATTATGAGAGGGAGGGCATCAAGCCATGATTGGAGGTGAGGTTCAAACAGGGATGATCCAAGGAGCGCCCTGGAGCACAGGGTGGGGGTGAGGAACTGAGGAAAACTCCCCTTTCCCCTCCCAAAAGTTGCCTTGGAGCTGCTGCTGCTGTTTCAGAGGATGCTCAAACCCTCAGATCATCATCTTTTGCCTGAATCACAATTCAWGGGAACAGCAAAGATGTGTGATGAGGGGATTCTGATGAGACCCCTCTCACTTTTGAAGATGGAGTATTAATTTTTGCAGCCTTTCCAGCCTGAGATTCGATTTCACTTCTGGTGCTTTGCAAGAATCGATAGTTWTTCTTTAGATGTTGAGTAGAAAATAATTGTCTGGGTCTTGTTGGAAATTGCTGGGTGTATGAAATGATCAGCAATGACCCCTGGAGGGTCGGTTCAGGAAGGTTTGAATCACCCACTTTGAATCACCACCCTCTGGGCGACCTGCAGAGATAAACAAGGCTTATCTTACATCTTAAATATTTACAGTACAGACCAAACCATCCCTAATGGCTTCACCTAACAGGTTTTGACACAGTGAAATTAAAGCTGGCTGTGAAATCAGAGTTATGTGGTTGTTTAAACCCCACCAAACCCACTATTAAATGTTACTGGACCCAAAATGGATGTTTGGGACCAGAATGGATCTTTTGGTCAAATCTGGCTTCAGGACTGCTAAATGCTCCTAATACCACACAGATAAATTAATCTGAATCTGCTGCTTTTCTCAGAATTTTGTGGTGCTTGACTCTTCCTGCATTGCTCCCCTCCAGTCTGCAAATAGCCATTAATAAATTTGGGATATGGAATGACTCAGTTCATTATTAAAGGATACTGAACCTCAGAGACTGCAGATAATTACTTTTGCATACTATTAAAAGTGTTCGTAAAAATTGACATTATTTTAAGGCTCAACGAGAGGTACATGACTAAAATAGCATTAAAATTTTATTTTTTTCCCCTCTCTGCAAATCCAATGACATTTAAAATATGACATTTGGAAGGCAGAACCTCTAATATCCAATAATGCCAGCGTGTGTGGCCGTATTTCTTTGCTGGCTGCAGACAAATGCTTGTCAATGTCACCTTCAGCACCTGCCATCACTTATTAGCAGCTCTGAAATCCTGCTTGGGAAACTTTGGGAGCATTTTATAGCCACCAGGAAAGTCAATTAATTAGGCTGCGCCGCCACACGAGCGCTGCAATTATTTCGCCTTTCCCTTTGATTTTCTGTTGACCAGAAATWTCCAGGCAAATCTTGGAGGCCAATTAAGAAGCTGGAGGATTGCACACAAGTGCAGATCCCCTTCCTGTGGACTTTGGGCTCAGGATTTGCTGTGTGTGGCTTTGATTTGTTCGTCTGCTTTGGTTTTGCTCTCGTTGCTGCCATCTGCATTGCTCTTCAAGGGAATCCCTTCTTTGGAGAGCTCTTCCTTTCAAATTTAGCACACAAAGKTGGAGATACAAAAAGCAGTCTGGGAAGTGAGTGGATTCAGAATCAAACCTTGCTGAGTCTTAGTATAAAATTACTTCTATATCCAGCTGTAAAAATTTAGATTTTACTGTGTTTAGCCTTTTTCACCTCCTTTCATCAGATATCTGCAATCATGGAATGAGTGGATGTGGCACATTCTGRTGTGGTTCAGTGGGCAGGGTCATATTTGGTCAAAGGTTGGACTGGATGATCTTGGAGGTCTTTTCCCACCTTAACAATTCCAAGATTCTYTAATCACACCCCAGACCAAACTCTAAAATTCTAGTTAGCATTTAGTCAGGGTCCCATTCAACAAAAATGCATCCCATGACACAGACTCTTCAAACTACATTCATTTCTACCTGTTCCAGAAATTGAACTCCTAAAGGATGCCAAAATAATAATGATAATAATAAAATATTAAAATAATAATAAATGAAAAATAATTTTTAAAAATAATATTAAAAATATTTTTTTTTAAAAATACCTACAGCAAAGGTTGTGCAGATATTGCTGTATGGCAGGAAAGTGTCCCACCCTCTTGGAGTTTTTGTTTGCACCAATCTGTCCAACGAAGTTAAGTGCAAATGGTTCAGAAAGGGAATTCTTGAGAGACAAGTGAAAGATAAAAATTTCTGGGCTTGGATTTCCGCTGAATAGCAAATGAATTTGGGGACTGGATAAAATGGGGCAGGGAACTGGTCTCCATCTGCACTGTCTGACCCAAATTAGATCAGAAATCAGTGGGCTGTCAGGAGTGAATCACACTGGAGGTACCTAATAATAAACTGAGACCTGGCAGGCAGAGGGGGAGAGGGTTTTGATGCTTTTTTTCTGGGGCTACCTAAAACCAGAGGGCAGGCAGAGTGAAGGAAATAAAAAACAGTTCTGTTGATTGAAGCCCTTCAGGTACATCCAGGGCAGCCCAAACTGCCCCACGGCTCAGGGGTTTCACACTTTTATAACTTTGGGCCATTTGCACTTTGGGGGTTCATCCCTCCAATTCCAGCTTCAGCTAATGAAGGCATTGAGCCCCAGTTTGCTTCCCCAGCTCACTTTTGTTGTTCCATCTCTGGGCCCTGAGGCAGTGAGGTGTTCTTGACTGCCAGGCCTGGAGAGGAATTGTTGTGTCTGCCCAAAATGGGAAGCAGCAGCTCACACTGTCATGGAGTTTAGAGTCACACAGTAAAGAATTGCAGGGTTACAAATAGATGAAAAAATATAAAAAGCAGAACCCTAAGGCATGAGGGATGACCTGACAATGTCACCGAGCTGCTCCCTGTCCCTGCAGGGCTCAGGGGTGACAGCAGCGCCAGGCAAGGCCGCGGTTCCTGAGGAGGTGCAGGGGAAGCTCTGCAGGACATATTGGGGGTCATCCTCCAATTCCAGCTTCAGGTAATGAAGGCATTGAGCCCCAGTTTGCTGCCCCAGCTCACTTTTGTTTCCATCTCTGGGGCCTGAGGCAGTGAGGTGTCCTTGACTGCCAGGCCTGGAGAGGAATTGTTGTGTCTGCCCAAAATGGGGAAGCAGCAGCTGGCACGGGTGTGGAGTTCAGAGTTACACACTAAAGAGCTGCAGGGTGACAGAAGATGGAAATAGAAAAGCTCAAAATCCTGAGGTATCAGCTTCAGGTGTGAAATGCTAAAAGGACACAGGAAAGGAGGGAGATCATCACACAGAGACTGTTCTGAGGAGCTGAAATCAGCCTAAAGGCAGGACTGGYATTCCTGGTAAAGGATTACCCAGATTTTAGACCTTGTGTGGCTGAATGCTGTTAACTTTTGATTTGACTTGCAGTTGTGTTCATTCTCCAATCCAGGTTTTAAGGACATTCCAGGCAATGTCCGAGCTGAGCACTCTCCCAAGCAGCCACAGGCAGCAGCGGGATCCATCCAGGAGCTTCAGAAACAAATCCCATGGAAGAAACACCACTGCTCCTGTGAGATGGCAGCCGTGGATTTACCACATCCCCCTCCTCTGTGCTTGCTCCATCCCTCTGGATCCAGCAGCACCACATGCTCTGGCCTGCTTTGCCAAGTGTTCAATTACTGTTCAACCAYTTTAAAGGCTTGGATTATTTAAAAATTCCCCTCAGATGGGGYCCTATTCCCAATCCCTGTATCCCCTGCCACACAAATCCAACGGGAACAGCCTGCTACAAAGCTCCCAGGGAGGAATTCCTCCTCACCAGGAGCAGACAGGCTGGATTATTTCAGCGCTGTTGTCAATAGGTGGCAATAATCTCCTTCCCTGCAGCTCCTTCAGAAATGTTTACACTTTTCCACCGCCCCGCTTGGAAATTTTCTCTCAGAGTCTCCAGTTATTTATATCTGCAAAGTTCTGCTTTTCCCCCATTATAATTTTTCATGTCACCACGGGCCAGCGACGGGGGAGGCCTGGCATGACATTGCTTTATTAGAGCCGACACCTCGCCCGGGATCCAAGGAGTTCTCATCTGCTGCACTTGCAGCCAGCAGCCATTAGCATTCCACTTCTGTCCTGCCATCAGCTARCGTGCTCCCAAATATTTGCAGAAAATCAGATTTATAAAGTGGTCACAGAGCTCCAAGGAAGGGAGTTCACAGAATTCACAGAATCCCTGGGTTGGAAGAGACCTGCAAGATCATTGAGTCCAACCCAGCCCCAACCCCTCAACTAAACCCTGGCACCCAGTGCCACATCCAGGCTTTGTTAAACACACCCAGGGATGGGGACTCCAGCACCTCCCTGGGCAGCCATTCCAGAACTTTATCACCCTTTCTGTGAAAAACTTTTTCCTAAAATGTGACACTCCAGGTTCATTGAGGTGTTCAGAGCATGGAGGAGTTGCAGCAGCATCACCAGGAACACYCAGGATTTGCTTTCCTGTTGCTGTTCCCCCCTGTGCTCCTGATTTATCCAGGATCAATCCCAAGCCTTTACAAACACGTGTTTTTCTCCTGCTTTATCAGAAAGGGGTGATGACATTCAGGCTCCTTTCAAATCTGTCACCTTTGAAGTTCATGGAGTGAAAACAYGTCTTTGGATTTGCTGAATGTGTTGAAACCCCCTCACACCAAACAGGAGTCTGGAAATCATTCAGGCAAATCTCAGAATGAACCAGGGTGGCCACTGCCAAGTGCTTTTTGCACTGGTTAATCTGCTTTTCCTCAGGCTGGGTTTTTTAATCTCTTAAAAGATGAGAACACGATTTTCCTGCCATTTTTGTCCTGTTTCATCTTGACAGCTGTGGCTGTGCAATATTAGCAGTTACTCATGAAACACTTCCCTACGCAGGGTTGGGGAGCATTTTAATGTCACATTCACATCACACTCACAAAGGTTCAGCTGCTAAAGTTGGTTCACAGCAGTCACTGATATTTTCCTGAAGTTTTTTTTTTGATGTGAAAAACCAGGATGTTGCTCACACTCCACAGGAATTTATATTGATATTATAGAATTATAGAACCATTAAAATTGGAAAAATCCTCTGAGATCATCAAAAGTTGAGACCATAAATATATAAATAATACAAATATAGAGAATAAAGTTACCTTGAGATTTGGGATCCTGAAATTTGGGAATGGGGACCAAGRCCAAGGTACCATTAAAAAATGCACATCACACTGGCTGTAGTTCTCATGTTTTTATTAATTTTACTTGATTTCCACCCCAGCCCCTCCCCACCCTCACAGGGAGGAATTCCTTCCTCACATCCAACCTCATTACTTCCAGTTCAGCTCATTCATCATTATCAATCATCTTTCTAACATCCAATCTGAACAATTTTATTTCCCCACCCCAGGCACCCTCCACTGGTCCTGCTGGAGGTGACCTGGAGCAGATGTCCCCAACCAACCCATGGGCTCACAGTTAATATCCTAACAAAGCAAATCCAGGGCCTCCATCCCTGAACAGCTGGAAATGGTTGGAGGAGGGAAAGCACTCAGGGGGAAGCAGCTGCTGGGGTTTATAAAAGCAGGAAGAGCAGCAGGAGCAGAGGTTGGGGTTTCTTTATCCCAAAGGAGAGAAAGTGTTTCCTGCTAGGAGTGAGGAATCCAACTGTTCATCTTCTCTTCTCCAGCCCATCCAACTGCAGGAACCAAGGAAAGAAATCTTCTGTCCACTGTCCAAGAGGTAAGGCTCRTCCCAAGGATGCTCTTTGGTTCTACACAGCTTATGTTGGAAAGTCCTAGGAAAATATTAGAGACTCTAAAAAAAATTTACTTCTTTTCCCATTACCAAAAGGGGGTATAAACAACTCACAGAAGTTGGAGCTTTTGTTGTTTGGATGTTAGCTGTTGCAAATCTTTGACTTCTTAAAAGTCTTGCTTTTATGATGTGTGTCTGTTGGAGAACTGATGTTAGAAATCTGACACATAAATTGTCTTCCAAGTGTTTTTGTTCAGGCTTTGAAAAATCTAATCCACCCTCTTTTTTTTTAATTTCTTTTTCTTCTTATTTAATTCATCCTCTTCTCTTGTCAGGCCTGCCAATATTTAATTCTCAGAGTCCTAAATAATTTCAGGGTGCAACTTGTGCCTCTAAGTAAACAAGAGCATTACAAGCTCCCAGAATGAGGCGGGCACGGGCAATGAGCAATTACCAGACAAGGCAGATGCTGCATTTGGTTCCTGAAGAATTTTCTCCAGCAACAAAATGCTCATTTCATTCTTGCCAAGGCCCCAAACTCTGCTGCTTGGAGGCTGCACAGCTCTCAAGGCTCTGGGTTCATCCTTTTCTCTCCTCCTTTTGACTCYGGCTGCAGGAGCAGCAGAGGAAGTTCCAATTACCCCACTCAAATCACACAAAGGAAAGAGGCTCTAACTGGGGAGAGCTGGGCAGAACAAAGCCCCAAAAGGAGGGAATTCACCCTCTTGGTGCTCCATCAGCTGCAGCTCTCTAARCAATCCCAAGGACATTGTTTATCCCAGTGCTCCTTTGGGAGGTGCCTCATTCTGAAGAGAAATTCCTGATTATCCAAGTGGGCTGCTTTGTGTTATTGATATCTAAATATCTTCCTAAATTAGTCAGACCTATTTATGTGTTCTAGCCAAAAAACCACATCTATGGGACAGACATCACTTGTAGAACTACACTCAAGCCAACCAGAAGCTTTATTAATTTATTTCTTTTCCTCTGGAGGCRTTCATGTTGCTTTCTTTATATTTTTCTGCTTGGTGAAAGAGAATTTTAAAATCACCCAATTTCACCAACTAATCAAAAATGTAGGGTTTTTCTTTGCTTTGAACTGTTAAAGGAAAATATTGACTCAACAAAATGCTGGCTCTTACTGCCTTGTTTATTAGGAATAGATGGCCTTCAGTAGAACAATTAATTAAATTAAAATAATTTATTTGATTTAATGAATTTWATTAATTCTCCTAAAAACTTGGAGCCGCTCTGTGGGAGAGGGCAATAACCAGGAGCTGGGAGATGGATGGGCTGCTCTCCAAGAATTCCTGGGAGCTCAGGGAATGAGCAGTGAGAGCTGCCAGCCCTGGGATCCAGCAAGGAGCAGGAATCCACACTTTGTTAGGCACTGCCTTTCCCATCACCCCTCTTCATTGCAAATCCAACTGGAATCTTGGAAGGTTTAGCTATTTAAATGCTTCATTCAGGCAGGTTTTTTCTTTTCCCACCCACTATTACCTGTAGTTTAAAGAGAATGTATATTTTGATCAATGGAAACTGCAGGCCTTATACCAACAGATAAAATCTAGGAATTTCCTGAGCATTAGTAGAGCATTGTTCCATGTAAGTTCAATTTAAATATGGATTGTGCAGCTATTGGAGCACCAAAACCCATAAAACCTAGATATAAGGTGAGTGCATCCACCACTAAGGGGATTGGAAAGCAGAGCTTTAAAAAAACCTACAAAAAATCAATTATTACACTAATTTAATCCTCATATTCAGCAAAATATTCTGCACCAGGGAGTGCCAGCCCTGTGCTGAAGTGTTCTGCTAAACAAGTGTGATGCTTCTGAGGGTGCTTTTGGTGTGTAACCGAGTTTATTTCCCATTTCACAATGTCTTTGCCAAGATGTGCTGCAGGGGTGGGCTCGGTGGAGCTGCAATAATGCACACCACGAGGAGCTGCAGTGAGAGAGCTGGGGGGGAAAACATCCCACCTTCCCTGGGGGCYTGGGATGCAATTTCTGACTCTTGTGTCTCGGAAAGAAATCCCTGCTGTGTGAAACCAGGAGGGGTCATCTCTTTTCTTCCAGGCCAGCAGCTCCCAGTGCCCGAATCATCTCTTGGGCAGTGCCAGTTCCCTTGGGCTGCTGTTTATCCCTTTGGGATTTTACCTTCTGGGCACTGGAGCAGGGTATAACTCTGTTAATTTCCCTTAATTGGCTCGTTAAATTGAGAGTGGATCCCAGGTCTGAGGCTGTCAGCACAGGCAGGTCTTGGTGTCTCCATCCTTTAATTCTATTTGCTTACCCCAGATGAATCCATAAAGACGATCCCAGTGTCTTTACAAGCCTGGATTTTGGAGTCTGCCAAGGCCAGCTGCAATCTTTAGGTCTTTATTATTCCACAGCCACATCTGGGTGGACAGAACAGACTCTCTGTACATGTTTCACTTCGTGTTTTACAAGGTGCAGCCAATTATTCACTGCAGGAACCGCCAGCACTCGCTGCAGAGGAGAAAATGAAACATAGACTTTGCAACCCACCTGGCACTGCTCATTCCCTGTGCCTTGGACACGTTTTTATTGGGAATAGACAGCCCTGGCCACACTGTTTGGGTGTTTTMAACCAGGAGTTAGGGTTCATGTTTAAAATAAAGAAATAAATAGGAATACCTTGATGCAGGGACACCTTCCACAGTGCCACTCCAAGCCTTATCCAGCTTCTCCCTGAATATTTTCAGGGATGGGGCAGCTCCTCCCTGCTCCCAGGGAAGAATAATGTCTGGGAAGAGAGCAGGTTGGACAATTAAGAGAAGGAACAGCAGATCCTACAAAATAATTAATAGTGCAGGGAACTCTATCAGCTGCTCCTGCTGATGCCTTTGGATGGGAACATGGAATTTAATGGGAAGGGAACATGGAAAGAGCTGCAAGAGTTATCCCACACAAGGTGCAATTAACACCTGGGAGCTTTGCACTGCCAGATAACTTTAAAAGCAAGTGCTCAGAAGGATAAAAAGGGGATTATATGATATTCATGGTGATAATGAGAAGATCAGGATTTATTAGGGAAAATCACAATGCAGAGGAGAAATCATCCTGTTTTTAGGATTTAAACTGCCAGGATCACCAAAGAGCTGACAGCAGCAGGTAGGARCTGCCCCGAGGGCAGGGTGTTCACCATTAATTTTAAAAAGGTTTTTTACACCCTTTTGGAAAGTTCTTATCCCTACACGTGTTACCACTGCCCCAGGTAGGGCTTGAGATTGAGAAKTTTTAAATCCCTGGCAGCTTTTAAGAGCAAAGAGTTGTTCTGGGCACAGGTTTGGAAGTGTTTACAACACTGGCAAGGCTTTTTGAAGTCTAAAATGTGCAGTAAAATCGAGGGGCAACCTTTTAAGGATGGAAAATGCATCTTTTGGGGAGGTTTGGGGTTTTCTACAAAAGTTTTTGAGCTCACTCCTGGCATGGAAATGTGGGAATGTGTCTGAGCACTTTGGCTCCTAAACACCAGGCAACTGCCACACTTTCACACCATTTTGGAGTTTTTTACTTGTGAATCATTGTTATTCATTATAATATCCTTCAGAATTATATCTAAACATTATTATGTATATTAAAATCAAGATTAAGTGAAAGCACAGTGAAATCTTGGGGGAGGGGGAAGTGGAATCTTTACCTTGTGAATCACTACCAAGACTGAAAAAGGGGAGAAACATCCCAGAAACCAAAGATTTTATAGGGAACTGATACAAGCATGACCCTCCAAGTCCAGGTAGTTTTTTGGAATTCTAATTCTGGGATTTTTTAGTTCTAATCCTGGGATTCTGAGGTAGAGCAACAACAAAATGCCAGCTAAGATGCAGAGTTAATTAGTGAGCAGGGAATATTTGCTTTTATTCTTATTTTTTGCCAATTGAAACACACAGTCTTAAGTAATGAACAAATAATCATCTCTTCAATGATTTAGCTCTGTTTATTTCGTTCAATATCACATTGTCCTGGGAGGCAGTTGATGAAGTTGGGGAGACACTGTGCAGCATGGTGTGAAATGATATTTGTACCCCAATCACAGCAGATAGATTTCTGMTGGGCACATCCTAAATTCCCTGCTCCCTTTAATCCCCTCCTTTCATTATTCCTTGCATATTGTTTTTTTGTAAGAAAAACTAATTTCAAAATATATCAGGAATTTTGCTGCTAGAATGGCAAGATCAAGGTTTGAAGCAGYAAACACTGAATTAGGGTTGTCATTCACTTGTTAAGCTTTCTCTGGCCTGATTTRGCTGGCAGCAGATTCCAACAGAGTTAAGAAGGACAAAAAAAAGGTAAAAAAATAAAATGATAAACTGTGAGAGGCTAAACTGAACACCAGTTTAGCTCAATAAAGCTCTTTATGGATAAATAACAGCAAAGAGCCACTGATTCTTGCTCTGGGCTATTATTGACTTGGAGAGAAATCTCCCATATATCAATCAATAGGGAGGTTTGGCTGGCAGAGTTTTACTACAAAGGGAAATGGACTGAAAAAGTCACCTGCAAAAAGAGAAGCTGAAGTAAAGTGTCTCAACATGGAATGCTTCAGCAAGTTGTGTTTCAGTGAGAGACTGCAGCTGCAATAAAAATGGAGAGACAAAAAATGGGCAGGCAAATATTTGGGTGTTATTTGGGCAGTGCAGCTTGGCTGTGCAGGTTGTGTTGCTGCTCCTGCAGAGCAAATTAACAGAGATCCCATTAACAGAGATCCCATTAACAGAGATCCCATTAACAGAGATCCCATTTATAGCAAAAGATTTCCCTGGCAGTGCCCAAGGCCAGGCTGGATGGGGTTTGCAGCACCCGGGATGGTGAAGGTGTCCCTGCCATGGCAGGGGTGGCACTGGATGGGCTTTGAGATCCCTTCCAACCCAAACCTTTGTATAAGGGATAAAAAAGACTCATTGAGGTTTCCAGGGTGAGAAGGAGACCTGAGAGCAGGTAAAAACTCCAGAGCTGGAGGTGGGAAGGGAAGCAGGAGCGATGCTGRGTGATTTCCAAGCCCTGGCTGAGCAGTGTGTGTGATAACCCTTTGTTACAGAGCACAAACACAGGTTTATTTTAGGGTTTACTTTACACTAGATCAAGGTGATGCTGCGAATGCCTGAAAATCCATGCAGTGATTCCCACACTTCCTCGTGGCACAGCTGGAATCTGATTATTTCCCAATCCCTCGTGTCCCTCACTACGAGAGGGGGACGATGGTGGCCTGTCGCAGACATCCTTTTCACTRAAATCCTTTCTTTAGGATTTTTGCTGCTGAAGCTGAGAAGTTCAGCAACAAGATGTCAACAATAGATTGTCTGCTGCTGTGGAATGCAGCAGGTGGATCTGTGATTGGTCTGGGATGGATGTTTTAGTTCAGTGACCAGTCAGAGCAGAGCTGGCTCTCGGAGTTTGTCAAGGCCAGCTCCTGTGTTAGCATTCTTTCTTTACTTTTCTTAAGTAGCTTAGCAGCTTCTGGAAACTCTCCTTTTCTTTTTCTTTTAGCACAGTTATAATGTAGTATATGTATATATCATAACATAATAAATCAAGCCTTCTGATCATGGAGCCCATCTCGTCTCTTCCTTCATCCCAAAAACCCTTGTGACCACMATCACAGTGGCCCTGCCAAGGTTGTGCTCCACAAGGAACAAAAATCCTCCTCTTTCCCTTCTATCAGCAAGAAGCTGGCTCCAATCTAGTCAGTTCTGGTTCTTCTTGAGCAAAAGGTTCATTCTGAGCACTTCAGTTTCCAACAGGGGTTCTGTGCTCTGTTTATTTTCACTTCAGCAGAGCAAACTCTCCTCTGTGAGGGAGCTCCAAAGGGCCTGGTCAGAAAACACTGCTGGTGTTAAACACCTTGGAGTGAACAGAGCTGGAACAATTAGCAATGCCAGCTTTAAASTTTCTATTTACTACAGGGAGTAAATCAGTCCAGCAGGGGAGAATATTCCAGAAAAASACCAAGATCCAGCTGCTGCAGAGGGTCAGGGCAGCTGCCACCTTCTAGAAAAGGCATTAGAGACTGCTTTGGGAGTTCCTGGCATTCTTGGCAATTTCAGGTCATCCAGAGATGCTGAAAGGGAGTTTTTTAAAGCTGAACCAGCTGCATGGAACTATGTAAAAAATGAGCCTTGAGTGTATTTTAAAGGGTTGAAGAGTGCCTGATTCAAGGTGATGTTAAATTCTGTTTGTTTTTGTGTCATGMAGTAGCTCACATATTAAAATATGGTCTGGTTTATTGATAATAACACTCAATACAGAAAAAATTCTGATTGTTTTTCTTTCCAAGTGCTCCTCATGCAAGGGCCTTGTCTCCTCTGCCGTCTCTGCTGCTTTGGGGAGCTCAGGTGAAGAAGGCCCTGCCTGAGCCATGAACTSCTGTGCAAATCAAACCTTTGCAGTGCCCACAGAACACACCATGAGGGAGAGAACTGTGGTTGAGGGTTCGTGTCAGATCTCTGAGGGTGCTGATAGATGTGGAAATGCTGGAAATGTCTGCTCCTGTCCATGCATGAGAAGGGCAAGGGCCAGCCAGGGAGGTTTTTCTCCTTGCATTGATCCCACAGCTGGGAGCCAGCAGGAAAATAATAAACATCTCCTCTGCCAGTCTCTCCTGAGCCCTGCTGTAGGTCAGGCCRTGCTTCAGTCCCAAACAGAGCAGCAGAATATTTATGGACACTCGTGGGAAGAATGGATAATTATTTCTCAGCCCTGCTGTAGTATTTATAGGCCCTTCTCCAGGAAATGGAGAAAAATGTTACTACGAGGCAGCTGTGAAATCCCATTTGCAGTTGTAGCTGCTCAGAATTTTTGCTTGATGATTCTGGTGCAGGAGCAGCCTCTTCTGCACCCTGAGTGGTGACCTTTCTCTTCAGCATGAACTTTACAGTGCTCATTTCCCTGCAAAGCTAAGGAGATAGATACCAAACCCCCCTGCTTGTAAATTCCTCCTGTATTCCTGTTTTATCCTCTGTCCTCAGAAATGACATTTCATCATCCAKGTTAAGGGAAATATCTTCATTTTCTAACACATTTGCTTTACTCCTGGCCTGGTTGGGAATTGCATCTTCAGAAAGACAAGAAAATCATCATCCAGCTCAGACCAACCCCAAATCCTTCTGTCTCCACCCCAGGCAATGGCAAGAGAGGAGGAGGTGGAAGGAAACCAAGTCTGGATGCTCAGGATCCAGTGGGATCCACTGGTTTTACTGGGATTTTCTGACAGCAATGTCCGAGGATTGTCTCACATCTGGAGCCCTCTGGTCCCACATGTTTGGAACCTACAGAGCTCAGCAAATCCCATTTTAAATTGTGAATTTCCAGTGGGAAATGCCTGGGGACACAGGCTGGTTACAGTAGAGACTTTACTAATGGCTAATTAATTGTCTAAACACATTAACTGTTGATAGGCAGAGGGAGAGAGTGGCTGGCATGAATAACAATGAAAGGCAAATTATCAGCCACAGCTCTGAGCATCCCCAAATTGGGAAACACTGATTTAATCTCTGCTGAGAGGCACCYGGGCACAGCCTGCCCTGCAAAACTGCTGGGGAAACGTCGGTGCTGCCAAATTAAGAAACAATTCCAAGCTGGGTCTTGTCCTGTTTTTCTTATTTTTCTCTAATCCTTGTTTTAAAACTAAAGCAAAACCCCTGTCACTATCAGTTATCTTGCCACAGGAAGATGTTTGATTATCACACATCCCTCATGTTTATTTAGCTCAATCAACAACACAAAGGCAGCTTGTAGGAAATGAATCCTCCCTGTATTATCTTGTTATCTGTATTTCCTCTGGAAGAAACAGTGCTGGAATTATTGTGTTTGTATTTTGAATTATAATATAAATCAGCTTGCAAGAGGAAAATAATTGGCTTCTCCACACAGCAGATTTGAACCTTTCCAGGTTCTGTGTTTAGGCTGCAGTATTCAGGATGAATACTGAATTTCCTTGGTGTTAAAAGCTGACTTTATGGGCAGATGGGATATTCAGTTAGCTGGGAATTGATCAGCTCTTTCAGGAATAAAATCACATCTTGACAAATAGAGTAGTAAAAAKGTCCATGTGAAGTTTCCCCTGCTGGAAGAAGGCCCTGCTGTCACACTTTTTTCATTTGGCTCATTGCAAAGCAAAACACCAAAGTCCCCTCAGCAGCAAAGCCACCGAGGGTGGCAGTGGTGGAGGGAAACCTTCACACCACAGCAGGATGAGCACTTTGTCCTTTGAAAAGTGCCTCAATTGTCTCAAAACTTGAAACTCTTTAGAGAAAAAGGTGATGGCAAATATTGAAATGCTGCCATCCCTGGCTGGGGGCAGAGCTGCTTGAGAGGAGTGTGGAGGAGATGAGCTGAGAGCTGCAGCTTGGATGGTGCCAGTGGAGGACAGGGTTGGTTTGGGAGGGTTTCTTGGTTTCTCAGGGAGATGGGCTATGACAAACATTTTCTGTAGGAAAAATGCTCTGGGAAGTCATTTAAGGTTTTATTTTTGAAGCAGAAGCACTCACTGTGGCTTTTGGAGATTTGACAGTAAAACACCAACTCTCTTTTTATTACTGAACCTGARGGGATGAAGAATTTTGGGTTCTTCTTCTTAAGCCTGTGCCTTGGTAGGGAAGCTGAAAGCASATTCCAGGCCCTTTTCCAAAGTCCCTCTCCAGCTCTCTCAGAGCCCTTTTAAGCACTGGAAGAGGCTCCAAAGTCTCCTTGGAACCTTCTCTTCTCCAGGTAAACATTCCCACTCTCCCAGAGCAGAGGTAGGACAGAAACTGAACCAGTTCCTCAAGACTCAGCACTTATTAATTAGAAGATGAAGTCAATAATTGCTGCAGTGTGAAGGTCTGGATGCAGATAAACGTGTAAAGGTGCCAAGAATAAACTAATTGAAACAGAATTACAKCAAACATTTGCCTCATGTCAAGGGGGCTCAGTGTTTGTTTTGTGAGCCCTGGCAGAGGGGATGTTTAATATCTGAGCAACTGCTTGCAGGGAAACACTGGGACCAATAAAGAATCTGAGCCTCCAAGTGCCTTAGCACTTCAAAATGTCATTAAAAGTCACTCCACAAGATAAGGACTAAATATATATTCTGGCTYTCCACGCCAGCTTGCTGTGGGATGTGCATGGAGCTGTGCACTTATAATATCCTGCACCTCAAATCAGGGGATTAAGGAAGATCCYGAGCTGGAAGGGACCCACAAGGACCATGGAGTGCAACTGCAGGCCCTGCACAGACACCMCAACAGCCCCACCCTGTGCCTGAGAGCTTTATCCAGATGTTCCTTCAGCTGTGGCACCCTTGGTGCCTGCTTCATTCCCCATTTTTAGGAAAGCATGTGGTTTGTTTTAACCATTTCCAAGCTGTGCCCAGCTGTTTCCAAGTGCAGGGAGGTTTWMTTGCCACTGCAACCACTGCAAAATWACCCTGCAGCACCTTGGGATTGCCCTCCCTGGCTGACAAGACTGCAGTTCAACGTTGATCCTTATCTGAAACGTGGATTTAATCTTTTCAGCTTAGACTGGGAAGCCAGGCAGCAGAGGACTGAAGCTGCAGATGTTTGTGGCAACAGCTCCAATTTTGTATGTAAATTCCTGTTTATGCAGAGATTATCCTGCTGGATTCATTCTCTGCAGATCTGATTAACCTGAACGCACAGAGGTGGAGTCTGTGGGTCAGCTGGGCAGGGCTAAGGTCTGTCCTTGGGGCTCCTCTCCCCCTTACCTGAGTGCCACTGATGCCTTAAGTTTTAGCTTTTCTATTTTTCAGATTCTGTGCTGCTTTAGTGTGTGGGTCTGAGCTTCATATTTAGTGTTAGCAAGTTTTCTTCACAGGGTGGGTAGACAGAACAATCCTTTTCTAGYTTATCCAAGGACAACTGTTACAAGTTCCAGGCCCAAAAAAGTATGAACAATGGACAATTGAAGAGAGAAAAACAAGCAGGGTGGGACTGCAGGGGCTAAAGCTGGAATGGGACAATGAAGTGCAAGGTGCAAATGGAGCAGAACTGATCCCAGGGAGAGACCCCGGGAGCGCTCGTGCATTTTGGGGCCATTTTGGTTCATCTTGGGTGCAGCCCTGGCTGGGCTCTTGTGCTGCCCAAGGTGGATCCATGGAGGAGATCCTTTGGATCAATCCCTGCTTTATTCTGGGACTCTGCCCAGCCTCTGCTCCCCACCCCAGGGTGGTGGGGCCATCGTTCTTGGTCTTGGTCTTGACTTTTGATTTGGTCAAAGATGGGGCAGTGCAAGGGRGACTCCTCCATGCTTTCCTTTCCCTTCCAATCTTCCAGGGATGAGCTCAGGGATGATCTTATTCTGAAGTGTGAATAAACTCTTCATAGTTTATTTCCTTGTTCAGAGGCCACTGTGGATCTTATTTTGAGGAGCGAGTAACAATTTGAAAAATAGGTATTTCTATTCAGATACAATGTGARAACATTTCAGTATTTAGAAATACATTTAGCTTCATGAAGGACACCAAGAAATCAGAGCATGGAGGAGCTTTGTTAATGAAATGAGGTTTTTAAGCAGGGTGCAGTGAGTGCAGCTCCCCACCCCAGCACAGGGAATCCCAGCAGTGACCAAAGCACAGAGCAGCTCCAGGAAATGTTTAAATGGAATATTTCCTATGGAATCCCTATCTCCTGCAGGCCATTTTCAGAGGCTAGCTTGCAGTTGACACACATTCAGTGCAATTATCACCTCCCCAAGACCATTCAGATAACTAATTAGCCACTCTTCACTCCACCAGGGCCACAAAAACGATTCCATTCTTTTAAAATCTGACTGCTAAGGAAATATTCCCATTACCAGGAAAACCAGGCCCAGGTTGGGTTTGCAGTTGTGGGGATTTCACCAGGAGCTGCTCAGCAGAAAGAAGGAAAGAAAGAGCTGCTGTTGGAATATGAAATTGCACTAAGCTGTGATTAAAAATTAATCCCACTTCTAATTGGAAAAACTCGGAAATTAATGGTGAAATCCTTACWGGAATACATTAAAAAGTTACCACTGTCAATTTTTCATGGATTAAGTTTCATTATCAGATAAAGCCATAAAACCAACTGGCTTTCAAGAGGTAAATTTCCACCTTCCAGGATTTTCCCCACCTTGTTAATTCCTTCAGYTTTAATGTTGATGTTTCACCTATCCCTGTATTTGCATTAATCTTTGAAGTTGCATTTTCCCCTTTTTTTCCAAYCCTTTTCCTTGCTTGCTTTYCTGGACTTTTTTTTTYCCTCATTTTCCTTTTTGCTCATTTTTCTCCCTAAATTTTCAGTTCCTCAGATGCCATTTTTTAGACATTTGTTCTKATTTTTCCAGGCCTTTATTTAAGCTGTTCATACTCCCTCGTACCCTTTACTGAAGCCAAATCTTTTGATTTTATATTTTATTTTATCTGACCAAGCACTAAACCTAAATAATACTGAAATCYATCTAAATATCTTCTTTCATCTTTGTCTGCTCTTGATGTTTTGAAGATTAGGTGACAGATCTTCCAATTTGATGAATAATACACTTTAAAATACGCATTTTTAACATGAAACATTTAATTAGAGGCAGATTTTTATTGCATTGATCTCTTAATCCCTGTTATTGATATGTCCTCCCATAAATGTTGAAAAATATTGACTTTTACAACTCTTCCCCAATGTTCTTGTGACTCTTTAGGTTCTGTGTTCATGCAGAAACCAAGTCRCTATTCTCTTCTTTTTTCAGTTCATTTTAAATTTATTTTTTAGCATATTTATGAAACATTTAAAAAAACATAAGGAGAGCCCTTGAAATAATAGCTGAGCCTTGCCAAAATATTTTTTTATTATTAATGAGATACACAAAATGCAGAGATTTGCTGTGCTATGAATCTTGAAAAGTGCTTATAATCATAATATTTATCTCTAGATTTCTCCTGAATCAGTGTTTTATGGTAATTTACAGTGAGTAATGGTGACTTTGAGTTATCTTTCAAATTTTGAATCCCCTAAACCTAAATTTTAGTTATTAATGTTCTTTTTTCATGARCTGTTTCCATATGCAATCCCAGTGTTATCCCAAATTCCTGCTAGAGCTTTGGAAAGGATGTGGCCCCCTCAGCTGGGAACAGTGCTGTCAGAAATGAAATTAAAAGAGAATTTTGGACTTTTAAGGTATTTAATAGTTTGAATTGWGGGGCTTTCCCCTCTGGAAGTGTGGAAAAATCTCTTTTTTTGAGGTCTCATCCTKCCCAAACCATKCTGTGATTCTGTAATTCTATTTAATTCAATATTCTGTTCAAAAATACCAGGTGGGAAAGCATCTTATCCTGAGGGAAAAATTATATTAAAAATCAAACCAACTGGGAAAAAAAATCAGCAAAACACGTGAAAGAGCTATGGGAGTACATTTAGAATAATCCAGAAATGGCATCTTTGAGCTCCCACTCASCTGGCCCAAACCAAGAGGAAAACCTCTCCAGCCCTCAGGTCTGAGCTTGCAGAGAATCCTTTTTTTCAGTGAAATATTGACCTCTTCCAGTGCAAATCATTGCCTTATCGCATGAAACTTGTTCATTTGGGGAGCAAATACTGATAATAATTAACATAAGCTGATAATAGATGTTCAGCAATTAAATAATATATTAAAAAAAATTATATATATATGTGTGTTATATCTTAGGCCTTAGCATAATATCAAAATAGAAACTATGTAATGTTAAAATGCTTCTAATTGTGTAATATAAAAAGATATATTTCTATATTTATAATATTGTATATATTATAACTATTATAAATTTAATAATATGTATGCAATAATATAATTATGATATAAAATAGATAGTAAAATATATAGTATTGCACAAATATTAAAATATGTTATTGTATATATATAATATATAATAGCATTATTGTATATATTAAGATATATATTTTAATATATTATATATATTAAAATATATATTATATTATATATAATATATACTTATATTTATGCATATACACTACTATTTATGTAAGATATACAGTGCACACATAAAGCTGACAGATTATACTGTACCAAAAAGCAGTTAAAAGGTTTAAAAACTGTGACATATCAAAATCTTTGTGGTTAATAATAACATGCTAAAGCCAATAGCTAAATGTGAAAGCCAACATTATATTTTCATTTATATCAAAGTGATTTCAATTCCTCAGGGTGAYTGTGTCACCTTCCAGGGGCTGCACATCCCAGTGAGCCCCCAGCCCTTCTCACCCCAAACCCCAAACCCCAAATCCAGCCTGGTGAGGGAAGAATTTCATTGTTTGCTGAGGCTCCTGCTCGGTTTTTGAAGGAATTTGAGATGGGACTTCTGAATTATTTTTGATGAAATACTTTATTTTTCTTATCTTCTACATAAGTGAGAAGGGTGAGTTCAGGTCACATCTTTATAGCACAGTTTGGAAAGTCACAAGACCTTTGAAGGAATTATTGACTAATAAAACACTACTAAYAAAGATATTTATGTTTTTAACCTAATCTTGAAATATTTTGTCTTACAGACTCATGTTACAGTGTAAGCTTTCTTAGTTAGTCATGTTATGACACACAAACTTATTGTCCTCAATTCCAAACTTCTGATTTACTTGTATAACTACTTTTWTTTWTWTATATATTAAATTTTAAACTCTAAACTTTCTTTTACCTTATTTACTCTACTTTAAACTATAAATCCACATTCTCACTTCTAWCACKTAAGTTTAGAAACCWTTTCTACGGTCTTAAATCAAATCTTATGTTTAATTTTAAACTTCAGCCTAGCCCAAAATTTTAGGAGTTGCTTACATTTCAAATTCCAGCACTTTAAGGTCTAATTCATTGCAAGTCAAACAGTGCTCTTTAAGGTTGTCATTTTAATGAATATTGTGAGTTTCATGTTGTTGCAGTTGGGATCTGTTTATTAAAAAAAAAACCCACAAAACATCTTAAATTTAGTCTTGCTTATTGAACCGTGGCTAAAATCATCATCATGCAGCAGTTGGGGTCATGTTGAAGGTTCTTCTGAGCTCTGAGGGAAATTTCTGACCCATAAACCAGAACACATCTGATTTTTMTTTGTTACATTTGCACTGTAACAAAATTTAGTGACAAACAAGGAGAGGACAGATCTGTAAATGAGTCAATGTGGGAGCTCAGAGAGAGCTTTGCCTCGTTTCATATTTCCATTTTTTGCCTYGTTTCATATTTCCATTTTTCCCTTTTGCAATTCCATGGCCCTTCTGTCAAGCCTGGCAGATCTTCAGGAGATTCAAACTTTGATTTTTACTCATATTTACCAAGTTTTTGTTTCTTTAACCCTCTCCCAAAATCTTGATCTCCCTGCTAGCGAAGCAATGACTGATGCCTGCCCTTAATTAATTTTCAATCTCCAACCCTCAGACTGCAGAAATATCCTTCAGTTAGATGACTTTTCTAATGAACATATCTAGTTCTGTGTCAGTAAATATCTATTTTCACTGCTGTGCTGAATAATCACTGCTGCCAGCTTGTTTGGAGAGGAATCAAAGTGATGTTCCTCCAAAAAACACAAATCATCGGTGCCTCAAACCCACAACGTTGAATTTCTACCAACAACTTGCTTCTTGTGTCTCCTGAAATATTTCCCATCCCATAAATCAAATATTAGCACAACACCAAGTTGTGGCAGCCCCAGCAACTCCTTAGGATGAAACAAAAAGCAATTTTTTTTTGCAGAAGCTTCCAAGTGTGAGAYGAATCTCGTGGCTGAGGTGGTTCAAAGGAGGCTGAGGAAAACAAGCACTGAGGTGGGAGCAAATTCTAAAGGTTAGAAATTTAATCATTTAATATTTAATATTAAATTTCATAATAAATAATTTTATAAATTTAATAATTAATTTTAATAATACATTTAATATAAAATTTAACATTAATAATTCTCTGTTTTAAGGAGCTGACCAACCATGTGTAGACCCCCAAAAAAAAGGATTTTCTGTGATTATTCCTGTATCCTGCAAATAGTTTGGATACTCTGTGSTCACCTGACTTTTACCAAGGAACAGTTTGTACCCTCAGCAGTGCTTATCTTAAAAGATGCAGTACATCAATCCCCACTCGATGCCATCCTTTATTACCCTGTGCTAATAAAAGGAATCCTGAATTCCTCAGCGTTGCTGTAAATGTTTCCAAGCAAAATGATGTTTATCCTCATTTTTTACTRCTGTCACCAGCTCTGCATGCAGAACCCATAACAGAACTCTGAGAATTAAGAGAAAACTTGATTTCTGTGGCCCAGCATTTTGGGGTTTGGCTCATTTAGCTGAGCCTGGTGCCCTTTTGCTGGCAGAGCCTCGTGTTTGCTGCCCCAGCTCAGGAATATTCCATCAGCCAGCGCTCATCGCTCCAGCACATCCACATTTACATTCCCTTCCTCCCATTACCCTGCCTCCAATCATTTATTTTTTCCCAAAGCTATGTTATTTTGAAGCATTTGAGTTCATTCTCATTCACGTCTCTAATGTCTCTATTTGCTGTATTTGATTTTCTAATTTCATTTGGGCGAAATTCGCCGATTTTTCCCTTTTTTTTCTTTTTCTTTTTTTTTTTTTTTTTGCCATATCATTAGTGAAGATAAGAAAGAATTTATCTCTCTGGGGGAATATATTGCAGTAGTTGTGTCAGTGATATTATACAAGTGATTTTTTTTCTCCCTTTAGGGTCCAGGGAAGGTAWAACTGTCAGAAGGAAACCCCTGGAGATTAATTTGGAATTTGTGGGCTGAAGAATGAGGATTTGAGTCACAGCTGACCACACGTCTTTAGAATCAGAGAATCATTAAGGCTGGAAAAGACTTTCAAGATCATTAAGTCCAACCTTTGTATTTGCAGTTAACAAGGTGAATTCTGACTAAAATATCCAAGGTGGTAGAGATCCATTAAAAAAATCCATTTTTTTGCCATTGTTAGATGTAATTACATTCCTTCTTTACTGCATGTAATTGTCTTTTGGGTACATATTTTTATTAGCAATCAGAGAAACACCAGTAGCAGCCTAAAATAGGAAATATTTAATATAAAATATGAAAACCTCATAACCTTAGTGGAAAAAACTTAAATAAAGGTTAAAATAGCACAGAAGTTTGGGATTACAATGACAAAGATCAATTTTTGTTCTAGAACTCTGTTTGGCATAGAAAAGATAAAAAAGAGGGAAAGTGCTGCAAGAAAAAGATGAATTTTTCTTAGAAAGGATAAAAAAACAGGGAAAATGTGCCTGTACTGGAGATTCAGATTGTACATGCAATGCATTTAAGGAGTTGCTGAATCCAGAGTTAAATTGTTAATTTATTCCATGTTATSTTTTAAAACTCATGAATAGCAAAGATAATTCTCTCTGGTTTACTACAGAGCAGGTACTTGAGGTCATGAATCTCCTCTGCTTTAGTTATAAGTTACAAGAATTCTTGATCATAACCTTCAAATCTGATTTTTTTCACTCTCTCCTTCTGTCTTTCCTTTATTTCCCCCCCAACAGAATTGCTGTTTTCTCAGTATTCTCTCGTCCTCAAATGTCACTGTAAATCAGCCCTCCAGCTGTCTCCATTCCTCTTTCCTCTGGCTCCTTCCACAGTGCACTTATTAAATAGAACAATAACCATAAATTATCTCCACTCCTCTGTTTAAATCACAAACATTTCTTTTGGTCAGGTTGTGCCAGCAAATCCTGCAGCCTCTTCTGTCCTGCTCTGCAAAATTTCACTGCTGGCTGCCCTCTCCCATCTCCTTTTCCACCTCTCMATCCCTGCTCCAGTCTCTCCCTACCACTCCTTTTCCTTCTTCACAATATTCACCCCTCAGTATTTCGGTGTGACTTTTCCACAGGAAAAATCCTCTTAAAATTCAGATATTCCAGCTTAAAATCGCTCTGCTMTTGAAAAACCTTCTGGTGACATCGAGGCAAAATATTTGTGCAGGCTGGAATATGGGAAAAGTTTCTCTCTTGTTAGTTGTTGTTGTAAGTTCTGAGTAACTGTGATTAAATTTTAAGAACCATAAATTGGATCAGCTCAAGGATTTTTTGTTATTTCAACAAAGCCAAAACCCGGAGAAGTGACAGCAACCCAGGCTAACAAATAAAAACAATGGCTTTAATTAGAATAATTCATTAGGAGCAGAAATCCAATGTGCATTTTGTATGAAGACAGGAACAAAGTCCAAAGCGCTGCTGTTTGCACTCTGAGATAAATGCAAAAAACCCAAGCAATGTATAAAATTTAAATCACAACATTCTTRCAGAACTCCAGAAACACAAGTTCCTGCAGGGCTCTGTGTGTGTTACAAAGGATGCCTCATTACATCTCCCAGTTTGAGGCAGGTATTTGTTTGAGTGTTTTTGATGCTGATGTTTGGGCTTTCATTTGAATCCARGCTGCAGCTCTGGAAGCACCACCCTGAGTCTCCCCGTGGCTTCTGCAGAAGGAGCTGTGGCTTCAGCACCACGGAGAAAAATCTGCATTTTCACTTCTTTTCCCAGGCCTATTTTGGCTTATTTTTGGTTTCTGGGTTGAAACCCCCACCCTGCAATATGAAATTTAGTAATTTAATATCATTACATTATGAATTAATTAATTATATAATYATTATAATAATATAATAAATATATTAATAATTAATTATTAAAACWAACTCTCAGCCCCCCTATTTTTTCCTTGTCTGCCCATATGTCTTTCACATCTGGGCCCATCCATTCTTTGYGAGCAGCATTTGGGAGGGGTAGGAGAGGCAGCCTGAGGTGACAGCCCAATCCTGTCCATCCTCATTTCTCATTCCATCAGAAGTTCCCACCACAAAGAGGAGCCCCATGGATAAATCTGCTCCAGCACATCCATGGGAATCTGTCCTGTTTTCATCAGGGTCCATTTAGGGGTTGGTGTTTCCTTGTGAAGGTTGGAGACATCTGTGGCTCTTCTTCACCTGGTCCTGGGCACTGCCAAGATGAATTTCACCAGTCAGTGGCCAGAAGGTGGGCAATAATTTTGGGCTTCCCCATGAGGGACTGGAGCAGGGAAGGGAATGGGGTTGGGAAAGGGGCTGGAGAATCCTGAGGGAGCTGGGAAGGGTCTGGAGCACCAGGAGGGGCTGAGGGAGCTGGGAAGGGTTTGGAGAACCAGGAGGGGCTGAGGGAGCTGGGAAGGGTTTGGAGCACCAGGAGAGGCTGAGGGAGCTGGGAAGGGTTTGGGGCAAACTCATGGAGGGGCTGAGGGAGCTGGGAAGGGTTTTGGAGCTCCAGGAGGGGCTGAGGGAGCTGGGAAGGGTTTGGAGTCCAGGAGAGGCTGAAGGGAGCTGGGAAGGGTTTGGGGCACCCAGGAGAGGGCTGAGGGAGCTGGGAAGGGTTTGGGAGCACCAGGAGAGGCTGAGGGAGCTGGGAAGGGTTTGGGCACCAGGAGGGGCTGAGGGAGCTGGGAAGGGTTTGGAGCTCCAGGAGGGGCTGAGGGAGCTGGGAAGGGTTTTGGAGCACCAAGGAGAGGCCGAGGGAGCTGGGAAGGGTTTGGGGCACCAGGAGAGGCCGAGGGAACTGGGAAGGGTTTGGGGCACCAGTGAGAATCCTGAGGGAGCTGGGAAGGACCTGAAGCACCAGGAGGGGCTGAGGGAGCTGGGAAGGGCCTGGAGCACCAGGAGAGGCTGAGGGCAGCTGGGAAGGGTTTGGGGCACCAGGAGGGGCTGAGGGAGCTGGGAAGGATCTGGAACACCAGGAAGGGCTGAGGGAGCTGGGAAGGGGCTGAGCCTGGAGCAAAGGGGATCAGGGGGACCTTGTGGCTCTGCACAGCTCCTGCCAGGAGGGGACAGCGGGGGATTTGGGATCTTATTCCAGGGAACAGGAGGAGAGGGAACGGCCTCGGTCTGGGCCAGGGGAGGCTCAGGGTGGATTTTAGGGAAAAATTCTCCCCTTAAAAAGATGATCAGGCACTGGCACAGCTGCCAGGGCAGTGGTGAAGCCAACATCCCTGARGTGCCCCAAAGGCTGGGTGTGACACCTGGGGCTGTGCTTCTGTGGCAGTGCTGGGGTAATGCTTGGACTTGGTGATCTCAGAGAGGTTTTCCAACCTTAACAATTCCAGCATGGATGGCTGGGCTGGCCATGGACTAACCAGGTCTGTACATTCCCTTTAGTTTTCCCTGTTTCAGTGTGGGGCAGATTCAGCCATCCCACCTGTAATTATTGCACCCTCCCTCTGCTTTGCTGAGTTGGATCAGGTGCTGGACAGGCCAAGGCACTGCTGRGTTATCAGGGMAGATGAACTATGAATWAATCACAAAARACTCCATTTTCTTCATGCRGGAAAAAGCCTCTTCTTTATTCACATAACTCATTTTTGTRCAGTTTTACAGACCTCGTGTGCGACTCCAATTGGTTAGAAGCTTTTTTGCCAATTACTTKATTGCTTAGTAAAATGTATTTTACTTGTCCATCAAATCTCTCTATTCTTGTATTGTTTACATACTTTCTGCACTGGTGGATGTAATGTTTATGTAAGTGCTAGTTGTTATTTTTCCCCAGGAATAGATTGTTATGTTAACAAACTGTTCACACCAGGATTGCTTTCACATGGCAACTTGCAAAGTGCTACCTTGACAAGGCCAGGACTAATCCAACAGAGCAGGCCTGATTTTATGAGGCCTTTCTTTTATACTTTTATAGAATTTTTCTACCTTTCTGCAACAATGAACCACTCCACAAAAGGCAGGCATGGAGGGTTTCCAGCATGGTCTGCAAGTTAAAAACTCCCTCAGAAAACCCCGTGCTCTCCTGAGTGATCCCAGCAGTGAAAGCAGCCCAGACATGCTATTAGCTATTTACTTTGCATGTTTTACCAGGCTTTAAAGCTAAAAGCAGTGGRTTTAAGAAGAAAATGGCCCTTAGAAGTGCTAGGAATTAAGCATTTCTATTGAATTAAAAGCAAAGGATCTTCTTCCCTGTTGCTTTGCATTTTTGTGGCTTTTTAGACCAAGAGCATCTCAGAGCACCGTGTATAAAATGCTTCAGAATGAAGGCACTGATGTTTAATTCCTCCTCGTGCTGATGTGAATTATCCTTCAGAGCTGARGGTGATGAAGTAGCCACCTGTGAATGATAAGGAGAGGAGAATGCAAAGCTGTTTTCAGCGTGGGTATTTCTCCAGGCCAGATTGCTGTTGTGTCTGACACTCTCCTCAGGTTTTTTTGTGGCTCTCCCACAGCACAGATGGGACCTGAGGTACCATGAGGTTAAATGACTTCCCTGATGTGACACAAGCAATCTGGAGCAAAACCAAGAGCTGAACTGAGCTAAYTTTCCTCTCAGTTTAGTGCCTCAATCCCAAAATCATCCTGTAAAATACGAGCCAGGAAAACTGGCAGAAGTATTAAATGCTTGTTGTTGTTGTTGTTGAAATGATTTGATTTTGGGGAACTAGAAGGATAAATTGGCCAGAGCAGTGTGTGAATTTGTGTTTGCATCCTTCCCAGGGCTCCCTGAGGTCCTGGGTGCATAAAATCCCACGCTCAGTCAGATAATTGAGAGTACAAGCAGGTAATTAAGTTCCAGTTTATCCCATTAGTAAGTGCATATCCAGGATCAGATCTATATTCCTGCCTGCCCAAGGCTCAGAGGTTGCCCTGTAGGAAGATCTKACTGCATCACACACTAAATAAAGCTGCTGCCACAGCTTTTGCCAACATTTAACTTCCCACTCTCTGTTTGAACCGCAACTCTATGGGGCAGCAAAAATATTGTACATTAATGCCACGGAAATCCATGCCAAAATATTATCTCTATCAGATATGTAAATACATGCATTTAGGTGACCCTTTAGAGCAATAGCACTTAAAAGAAATCATGTTTAAATGCTCCCAAATGGAGACATTAATATTTCTATCCTCCTTGCGTTGCTGATTTCCCCTTCAGCACTGACACTAATGAAGAATTAACCCATGAAGAGTGAGTAGGATGGAAGCAGAAAACCTCTTTTCACTGCTTGTATTTTTGCTATTTTAAAGTTAAAATTCTGGCTAAAAATAGAAATCCCAGATCTGTCATTTTTTATGCTGAAGGARGGAGCTGTAGCCAGAAGTAAAAATGCTTCAAGTTCATAGTTCATTGGAACAGGCTCAAGAAATTMTGTTCTTTTAATGGATGAGCCAACAGGATATTTAAAGTGTCCTAAAGTCATTTTAAGAACTCCTACTGTATATTTTACAGCACCTACTTATTTCCAAGCTGCTGTAAAATATTCAATAGAAATTCTTTCCCCTTGCTCCACCTTCCCTTGAACTGAGCCCAGGCAGCCCTTCCTGCCAGGGCTGATTTCAGATTCCCATTCCCACAGGAGGATTCCTGCCCCATTCTCCCAGGGTGGTTTTTTGGGGTTTTTCACAGACAGGACAGGACTGCTGGGATGTGTTCTTTGAGCTTTTATTTCAGTATCAGCCTCATGACAGGGTTGAGACAACTGGAAGATGGCAAAGCTCACGTCCTGCCAGCAGCAGGTAAAGATTTCTTTGTTCCAGAGCATTTAAAAAACTTTCTAGCCAATGGCACATTGCTAAAGCTCACAGACAATTGTTCTGGCCAATCACTAAAAGCACACATGTACCTGTTTCACACAAGGCTTGTTTGCTCTCTATTAACAACACACAATTCTCCAKTATTAACCTTAAAACCTTCTCCTATCTTGCTGAGCATATTTTTCTGCAGTCTTAAGGTCTGTCTTAGCCAAGCCTAAAACTCAAGCTATTGSTTCCTGTCCTTGCTTTCTGTATTATTGAAACTTTTCTACTTTCAGACTTTGCAGYTGCAGCTGGTTTTAAGTTTTCTTTCTGTTTTAAAGCCTGCTTGTACAGCTTTCTGAAAATCTTTCCTTTACTCTTCCCCACAGGTGGTTCCATGGGATGATCCATGGCTGGTGACCTTTCCAGGCTCAGGGAGATGGGGATGCTCAGCCTGGAGAAGAGGAGGTGGTGTGGAAACCTCAGAGCAGCACTGGAAGGGGCCTCCAGGGAAGCTGAACAGGGACTGTGGTGATAAAACAACGAGGGATGGCTTCAAAATGAGAGAAATTTGGTTTAGATGGGATTTGGGGAAGGAGTTGTTCCCTGGGAGGGTGGGCAGGCCCTGGCACAGATTCCCAGAGCAGCTGTGGCTGCCCCTGGATCCCTGGCAGTGCCCAAGGCCAGSCTGRACRGGRCTTGGAGCACCCTGGGATGGTGGAAGGTGTCCCCTCTGCTATTTATGTGCTCTCATTTCATTATTTTTTTATTAAAACAAAGATTTTTTTTTTTTTWWAGAAGGCAGGCTTGGCAAAATGGCAAGAAAATTCTGTTCTCTTGGGGGCTTATGAAAGTATTGTAAAGCCATATAAAGTTTAAAACTGCAGCTCCAATAGATCATGCAGTTCAAATTTGAAAACTCAGCTTGAATTGTACAAACAAAATGAGGCCCAGGCAGAGAAGAAAAGCTCATTYCTGAGACACTGAAAAAGGGACCTGATCTGTTAATGATCTCCTCTGACCTGGGCCAAGCTAAGATGATTTACAGCCCAACTCTTCACCTCTTTTCTGAAAATCTCAAACTTTGGTTTGGCAAAGTTGTGCCACAGTACTTTCAAAGGCAATAATCACTTCTTTCAATGAGAAAGAAAAGACTTGTATTTTGAAAAAATACTTTTTTTTTTTCTATATTTATTTATTTATTTGCCATGTAGAAAGTGTTACCTGCCCTCACTTTAGGCTGGCATTTTAATTTAATTGATTTGTCTTTCTCTCTTTGTCTTTGGACCTTGTAAAATGAGGTTCTTACCCCAGTTAAACTTTTATTGCTGTAACACTGAGCAAGTAGTACCTGTTTGGAATTAAAGATACTTTTGAATGAGGCAGAAATCTAACTTATAATTGAGACTTACCATGAAAATTAAGAGTAAAAAAATAGCTCTGTGCTGGCTCARAGTCATTTTTGAATGTAGTTTTTGTCAGGTCACAGTGTAAAACACGGCGATGGCAATGAGTAATCTTCATTAATAATGCAAATTTGTGTGTGGTTTTCTGAAATGCTATTAATTCCAGGGAGCAGTTTATGCAACTGTGAGTTAACATGCCACGTTTCTTCCTGTGACATTTGGAAAAACCAGGAATTGAATCCCACTAACAGCTGTCTCCAGGAAAACAAACAGCTGCTTGGCACAAACCGAGGCTCCAGACCCATCTATTATGGATAATAAATATCCCAATTGTGCACAACTGGCTGACTCCTGCAATTAGCACTCAGGTGGATAATTGCATTGTCCTCCTTGGGATTGCAACAGGGCTACCAGATGAAAATCCAGCTGCTTCCAATCTTTTTAAGGAGAGAAACACAAAGCTTCAGCCTTACTCCCACTTCTGCACTTGTGGCCAGGTTTCCAGGAGGGGTTTAACATCCAGAGTGGTAAAAACTCTTTATTTACTCATTTAACCCAGGGCACCAAGGGATGCTGAGCAGTTCTGACACTGAACCCAAACCCACAATTCCTGGACAATCCTTTAAAGCTTCCCAAGGTGCTGCCTGAGGATTTGGCTTTTCTCACTGGGGAGCTGAACCCAGTTCTGGGTTAAGCCTGGGCAGTGCAAAGTTGTGAGGAATTAATCATTGTTTCTAGACTGGATATTGGGGAAAAATTCTTCACTGGAAGGGTGTAAAACATTGGAAATGGCTTCCAGAGCAGGGATGGAATCACCAKCCWGGAAGTGTTCAAAAATGTGTGGATGTGCTGCTTGGGGACATGGTTTGGTGGCTTTMCTGGAAGGCTTTCCCACCTTTAATGATTCCATTACTCTATGGGACAGGGCTGCTCTAGGGTGTGGATTCTGACCTTTTTCCATATKATTTGGGATCTAACAAGAAGCAGAAATCATTTGATCACAATATWGCATTGAGTGCACAGGAAAAAAGGGAAATATTCTGTATTTCCTTCCATCTGTCCAGCCCTTCTTTTTACAGAATATTCCTGAAGAGTTCCCCAAGTAAAATTCAGTGTTCAGTYGCTCTGTATGTGAAGCTGGAAGGGAATGAGACAGAGGAAAGTGTCTTGGAACAGTCATAGGCCAGCCTAGAGGCAAAACTTAGGATTTGGGCACCATGGTGTGGAAAAGTCTTCCCTGGGAGCTCCTCATCCTGACCTGGGCACTGGAAGAAAGATGCCAGGGTGAGTGGTGAGGTCTGCAGCTGGCACAGCTGGACTGGGAAAGGGCTTTGAACCTTGAGCAACTGAAAAAAATGTCAGGAGAACTCCCAGGGAAGAATTCCTTCCCAATCTCCCATCCAKCCCTGCCCTCTGGCAGCGGSAGCCATTCCCTGTGTCCTGTCCCTCCATCCCTTTCCCCAAGTCCCTCTCCAGCTCTCCTGGAGCCTCTTTAGGATSCAGAAAGGGCTCTGAGCTCTCCCTGGAGCCTTCTCTTCCTCAGGATGGATAACCCAAATATTCTCAGCCTATTTTCAGASCCCTGATCATCATCACAGCCTCTTCTGGCCTCGCTCCAGCAGCTCCTTGTCCTGATCTTTGGGGTTCCAGAGCTGRGCACAGGTGTCCCCTCTCTCTGCTTGGGCAGTATCCACGGTGCCACTGATGGCTGTGGAAAGGGTGGTGATACAATCTGAATTAGCAGAAAGGCTTTAAAACCCTTGGCTAGCCCAGCTAGGGTGGACTGAAACAYCTTGGAGAGCCCTGGAAGCACCAGGAAATGCTGGGCTCTTCAGCTGGGGAGGGAGGTGGTGACAGCAGCCCGGCAGTGCTGGGCACAGAGTCTGGAGAAGAAGCACAAGAGGTCAGACAGATCATTAAAACACACCTCAGACCAAGCCTAATGTCCAGAGCTTTTCTCTCACAGTTCYTGTGATGTTCAGGCAGGGCTTGGTGTCACCTCACCTGTCCACGAGATCTTCTGTCCTTAACTGCTGCTCACAGGGATGAAAAACCCCTCACAGAGCCACAGCAGGAGTCTGGAAATACAGAAACACCACTCCAAAACTGCTGCTGGAACGGGGGAGATGGAATTCTGAGCAGCATCATTTAAATAATGACCAAGGTCATTATGTTTGGAACAAGTCACAGAGCTAATGCAAAGTGCTCCGGGCAGATTGCACATCCCAAGGGTTTGGTTTTATGGAACCTCTCAGTGCAACAACTGTTTGTGCCCACGGGATCTCTGCTGCTGGTACATTTTATGGATGCTGGTATAAAATGGGCCCCTGACATTATTTACACAGGCCGGAGCCCCTAGCAAACTACAAATGGGAAAAACATCATGGATGGATTTGCTAATTKTTCRCCAGGAASAAAATTGGGGAAAATTGGAATTTCTATGGAAATTGCATAGATATTTTGCTACAGGAGCTTCTCTATCTTTTGCTAGAGGAGCTGCGATGTAAAATAGATCTTGAAGGGATTTGGGGGAWTATTAAACTTTTGGTTGCTCCAAAAGCCTGTCCCACTTGGCTTTAGACAYTTTCCAAGGATGGGGCYGCTTCTCTGGGCAACCTCCCCACCCTCACAGGGAACAATTCCCTCCCAATATCCCATCTAAACCGAATCTCTGTCACTGTGGGGCCATTCCCCCTGGTCCTGGAACCGCATTCCCTTGGYGAAGATCCCTCTCCAGCTCTGGGGAAAATGGGGACAACAGAAAAGGCGTCCTTAACCTTGGCTCCTGATGGATTTAAAAGGAAACATTGTGAGGAGAAAAGGCTGGTAAAGAGCAGGATGGGCTGGGGGAGGAAGGACAAACGGAAGGGGCTGGTCCGGAGCCCGGAGGGGGTTGAGTGAGGGGTGGGAGCCCTTGATGAGCTCGTTGAGGGCCATTCCCATCCCAGGTGCTGCAGGAGGGAGCTGTGGAGTGCTGTTCCTGAAGGACAAAATGCACATTCCACGGTGGGAGCTGTGCCCAGGAATCCAGGTAGGCTGAGCTGGGAGCACCGGTGGGGGTCAGACCCCTCCTGGTTTGGGGTTCCTGAGGAATCTGRWGGTGTTCAGCGCTGAAGTCAGCAGGATTAGATAAATGATAAATAAATTAGATGATAAATTAGATCAATGATAAACAAAATGGTAAATAAATGCTGAAKGKGGGAGAAGTGGGAGCACTGGTGGGGGTCAGTCCCTTCTTGTTTTGGGGCTCCTGAGGGATCTGATGCTGAGCTTCAACAGGATTAGAACAACAAAATGATAAATAAATGCTGAATGTGGGAGAATTGGGAGCACTGGTGGGGGTCAGTTTTGGGGTTCCTGAGGAATCTGATGGTTGAGCACTGAGCCCCAGCAGGATCAGTGCAATAGAACGATGAATAAATTAAGGTGGGAGAAGCGGGAGCACCTGTGAGGGTCATTCCCCTCCTGTTTTGGGTTTGCTGGGGAATCTGATGGTGTTGAGCTCAGGATTAGTACAAATCCACGATAAATGCTGAGGGTGGGAGCACAGGTGAGGGTCAGTCCCCTTCTGTTTTGGGGTTTGCTGAGGACTCTGATGGTGTTCAGCTCAGGATTAGTACAAGAATACGATAAATACTGAGGGTGGGAGCAGTGGGAGCACCGGTGAGGGTCAGTCCCCTTCTGTTTTGGGGTTTGCTGAGGACTCTGATGGTGTTGAGCTCAGGATTAGTACAAATCCACGGTAAATGCTGAGGGTGGGAGCAGCGCCCYTGGCACGTTCCCATCGCAGCCCCTGTCTCTCCCGGGGTCTCGCCTGCAGAGCGGCGAATAAAAAGAACATTTGTTCGTGTGAGAAGGGCAAAGGAGGGGAAAGCTCTCCGAGGAGGCCTGAGTGGGAAGATGTTCAGGCATTCTCTGGCTGGCTGGGCTCCCTCCCACGCGTGTCGGGCAAGGGGCGCACCARAAACCACGAAACCCCCCCAGACAGGAGGGGCTGGTACTGCCACGCTGGTCCCAGTCAGGAAACTTCACATTGTGCTTTTAGAAACCCCGAAATGAATCACTGCGGTAGGAAAACGAGCCAGGGCTCATTATYCACGGGGATTGTTCCTGAAGGAAATGCTGATTTCAATGAGCTGCTCGCTAAACGAGCTGGGAAGAACAAGTTAATGTGGAGCTGCCCCAGAGAGGTGATCAGCGGGAGGGTAAAGTTATCATTAGTGTTCTGCTTCATAATTCAAACCACATCATGCGAGAGGGTGTGAAGAGGTACATGCCGGACTTGGGCTGAGGTTTCTCCTTTCCCTAGAAACTCACAAAAATATTGATATTTTACCTTTTTGCCGATGTTTGGTTGTTTATTAATGTATGTGGTTGGGTTTGTGGAGGGTTTTTTGGGCAGGTTTTTTGTCTCCGCATAAACATTACGAAAATAATGCCTGGAAGGCGGGTTGGGAAAGTGAATCCCTCAGGGAAAAAGCCTGGATTTCCTGAGTTCCTGGAGAAATCTAAATCTGCAGTCTGACATGGTGCTGTGTCCATGTGGTGAGATGGCAGCTGTTGGTGCAGGGGACAGCTTTTACTTTTGTGTTTTGTTTGCATTTCCTCCCTCTCAACTACTTCTGTGTTTTCTGTCATTTTATCAAAAGGCTGGAAATTATGGAATATCCCAAATTGGAAGAGACSTTTCAGAATTTCTCCTGTCCTTTGAAAAATGCTTTGAGCTCTTTTCTCTCTTACTTGACTCTTTTAAAAAGCAACTTTCCAGACCTTTGGGAAGTCGCCCCCAGACTSTTTGACGCTCAGAAAATGCCCTGCTTAGACTTTATTTTTCAGCAATTCCCTGGGGATTTCCAGCTTCTCGAAGGTGTTGGGATCTCTGCTGTTAGAGAGCRCTTTAAGCCGCGCTTTGCCAGCTCATTGACTGGGACGCAGGTGCTAAATGCGCCTGACCCATCACCTCGGCTTTTGCACAGAAAAGCAGCCAAGAAATCCCCTGCACTTGGAGCGGGTTTAGCAGCCTAAGGCGGATGTGCAGAGTATTTCTGATGTCCCCCAAATCCTCTTAAGTTCCGCAGAGATGTCCTTTGCAATGCTGATTTGAACAACAGCAAAGCACGGGAAATAGGATGAAAGCGCACCTTGGAATAAAAGTGTGTATTTGTATTTTAGAGGCTGGGAGGGTCTGGAGGTTACCTTTAATCTTAACCACCGCTGTTAAAACGTTGTCACAGCGGCWGGATTTTGGCGTTTCTTTATTTTTTTCTTTAGTTCTCCTGTGTGGAGGCAGACTAATGAATAAGCTGATGACTTCTCCACTGACAACTGGCTGCTGGCTCCATAAATCTGCTGCGCTTCTGCAGCTCCTTTCCTGCGCTTAGGATTTTTTTCCCTGTTCTCTTGCAAGGGACAACCTGTGAATTTGAGTACAATGTTGGAAGAGATGCTGGAGGCGATCTCGCTGATTTATGGCTGTCCAAGCACATGCAAGTGTTGGTATTTCTCTCCTGAGCTGTGGAGATTTGTCCTTTATGCTGCTTGAGCCGCAAGTCTCCATTTATTCATAAACYTTTGCGAGAGCTCGGTAGATCTGCATGACAAAGCAGCCAGGTGGGTTTTAGAGGAGAGGTTTTTGGAGGTTTTTAGGGTCCCTGCGTGCTGMAATCATTTGGAGTATTGAACTGAGGGGGTTTCAGGAAGGTTGTGACTGGGAGATGATGATAAAGCTCATCACGTTACCATCAGAATTATTTACTCCATTTTTACCATGCTTTAAGGATGGCAATTGTGAGGTTAATTATAAGTCACAGGTGTCTTTAGGGTGCTGAGGTTTTCCTTCTTTAGGATGCTGAGGTTTTCCTTCTTGTRGTTCTGTGCTTCTACAAGTGAGGAGGGAATTCCAAAGCGCTCTTGAGAAACTCACTGAGTGCKTTACAGTGAAGCAGTTGAAATACTCAACAGTTAAATAATGGGAATATTTTCGTTTCTTTTGAATGGGAGAATGGTTTGGCCTCTCCATATGTCAGCTGTGGAGCTTGCTTCCTGCTGAGGAGTATAATTCTGGGATGCTTTGAGCTGCTGTTGTCTCAAGGTTAAGTTTAGGACAGATTACCCAGCCATCAGTGTCTCATAACAAGCCATCCATCAGTGGCACTGAAATGCACTGGCTTAGGAGTGTCAAATAATTCAAATGCAAGTATCATTTGTTTCAGTATGATTGTAAAAATTGGCTGGAAATGAAACCTGGCTTTTCCCTCAGTGCTGTGAGCTCAGAATGTCCCAGTGCAGCTGTTCCAGGATGGGTGCTGGGAGAGATGCAGCCCACTTTTCTTACAGTTTTAAGAGTTGAATAARTGATAATAAGAGATAGGTACACATAAAGCAAAAAGTCCAGGCCTGGGTGCCAGGCAAAGCCAGCACACCTCTCCCTCAAAAAACAAAGCCCTAATATATTCTGTTCAATTGTTTTACTGGTTTCTTTCTGATCTGAATTACAGCAAAGGCCTGGTTTGTGTTCCTGCTGTCCCTACCAGCCCTGTGACCCTTGCTCAGGCCAACATCCCTCTGCTCAAGCAACATCCTGCTGTTTCTCAGCATTGCAGTACCCAAAAAAACTCTTSCCTGCTGTCACAGGCTGTGCCAGCAGCAATAAAAAGCTTGTGATCCAGAGTTAGGAAGGAATATTTCAGCCTCTGAGCAGCCACGGAGWGTCTAAGTAGCATTTGGCATATTTACACCAACAGGCAATTTCCTTCATGGCTCGAGCGGGAGTGCCTTTGGCCAGGAGCTGCAGCCTTTGGGGAAAACACTTTTTCAGCCAGTCCATTATCCCATTGCTTCCTTTGGACAGGAGGAAAATGTGGTTGGTGTTTTTCCCCCTGCTATTCAGAGCCTGTTACGAAAAATGGTTTTAAATCAATATTGAGGAGAAAGAARTGCACTTTGTGCAAAGGCTCAATTTCTGGATGATGAGGAGAGGGTTTGAAAGCAGGGAAAGAGCAAAAAGATGGGAGGGCTGGAGTTCCTCCTGCAGACTTCTGTGCTGCCTCTCATATCACCCCCAAAATGCTTCTGAAAATTGAATTTGCAGGCTTTTTTCTGGTTATCCACAGCTCCACAAAGTGGAGCAGGAATGGGAAAGCCCTGAGCCCCTGCAGTGGCTCAACAGTGAGTGCTGCCAGCAGAGTGTTCCTGGGGCCTGGAAAGCTCTCCCAAGTTCAGCCGAGCTCCATCCTGGAGCACTGACTTGAAACAGAGTCAAGTTTGGGAAATAGGATGAAAGAGCACTTGAAAAATGAGAAGTATCTGTCTCAGCACACTTTTTTTTTTGCTCCTTCAGAAATCACTTGAAGTGCAGTTTGCTTTCTTCCCTCTCCTCMTTGCTCCAGTGAGTAAGTTTTGAGTGGTTTTACTCCTTAAAATGAAACCAGTGAGTGGTTGGGGGGCAGCTGTGGTTCAGAGATGTTACAGATGAATTTTTTGTGGGTTCTGGTGCTGCTGTGGCAACAGAAAACCCTGCAGAAGTGAGAGATAAAGGYTGAGAGGCAGACAGCTGTCTAAAGWGTTTTTTCTTCCCTGGTAACATAGGATAACTCCTGAACTCCATGTATTGAATTCTGGAGAGTTTACCTGCAGATACTTTGAGTTTATGTCCCTGAAATTTGCCACATTATCCTCTGAGGGAAAAAAATAAATGCTAATATCTTTTTGTGTGTGTGTTAAAGAATATTTAGACAGGTAAAAAACCATCCCTGAGGCCTGTGTGTGTTTGTGGCTTTTGCTGTTTTCCCCTCGCTGTAAATTGCTRTCTTTACTGGAAGAGGAAAGATTTAATCTGTTTTTGAGAGATTTATTAATAACAGAAGTGAAAGGAGATGTTGGATTAGCAGGACACCACAGCAGTGAAGGTTTCCTGCCTTAATTCCAGTTMTTATGGATTTCTTCAGCTCAGAGGAGCTGCCACAATGCTGTGCCTTAAAGCAGAAGAATTCTGCAGTTTTAGGATGTTTAAACTCACCTTCCATAYACAGAAATACTGAAAATTTGTCTTTTTTCTTTTGGCTTCTTGATATCCAACAGTCAGTGCTGTATTTGTGAGCTCTTTGTTTTCTCCAGTGTTTACCCCCCTCTCTCTGATGGGGYTCATCCTCATTGATCACCACAAATCTCCCAGACCTGGCATTGGGACCTGGGGAAATGTTCAGACTGGAGGAGCACCAGAGTCACCAAAACCAGCTGAAAATTCACATTTCCTCTCCATCATGGTCAAGTAAGAAAGAAAACAGAAATCTGGGTGTCAGCAGGATTCCTGTGCCAGGCACTCTGCCCAGGGACAGAGGGCCGGGGAAGAAGCGCTGGAGAAAATTCACCTTTTCCTGTTATTTATTTGTTTTGTTGTGAAGGAGCGATAAAAATTCYGTAAGGGGAAAAGTCTGGCAAAGTTAGAACTCCCTCTAGAGTCTGCACTGCTTTCTCCAGCTCTGCAGAGGAGTTTCCCCTCAGGGCAGCYGCATTTCTGGGCTGTGCATTTCAGCAGCTCCGAGGTGTGAGGAGCCACAACCTGCAACCCACAAACCCTGCAACAAGGCAGACAATTTGAGTTGTTTTTATATTTAAAATTCCTTGCTGTTTTCTCTGAAAATATTTAAATATAGAAGGTTAAATTGTTGGAAGCATAATTCATCTCCTTGAAATATTTGAACTTGTTTAGTATCCCGTGTAGAGAAAAAGGGGAAATATTTCTGTGCTTTTCCCATATCAATTATAACTTTTTTTTTGACCTTACAGATGAAAATATGGAATTTTTGAGTGGTCTGACTGAAAGCAGCAGGGACAGTTTTCCAAGTGGTGATGTGACTATTATTTAAAAATGATCACGACTATTATTTAAGAAGTTTTGAATCAGCTTAAATCATAAAGAAACAGTCCTGTGAACCTCTAAATATTCAGAACTAATGATTTTTAAAAATATTTTTGCTTTTAGTATCTYCTTTCACTCCTTCCTAACATCTTCATTATAAGGCCAAGTTGCTTTCTGGCAGCCTCTGCTGACTTGGGAGAAAAAGGTCGTGAAGTTAAACCAGAAAAATGGTGGATTATTGGTGCAAAGCCAGGAATAGATTTTTTCCAAGCCTGGCCTTGCCCTTGTGAACTTGGTTTACACAAGAAAAGTTCATTGCTTGCTGGAAAAGTACCAGATAGACAAAAGCAAATCCTGATGCCTAAAATTTTCCAGCTTAGTGAAGTGCAGCTTAGTCCTGCATCCAGCAGAAATTCAAACTCTGGAAAGAATTTCTGACTTCAACTTCACAGCTCACTTTGCTCCATCAAACTTGGCTTTATTCACAGAAGAGCTGCAACTTTTTATGTTTGTGTGACTTTGTGAGAAGTTCCTTTGCTCTGATTTTTTTTTTATAAAATAGGATTGGGCAGGTGCAGAGAATTTTTCTTGCTGTCTTTGACACCTTTATGAGCAAACAGCGAACGCAGAGAAATGCAAAGTCAAGTTCCACATATCAGGGTGCAGAATCCAAAAATCTTGGTTGGGAGTGAATTCTGAAAGGTCTGGAGTGACAGAACCCCAGAGTGGGTCAGGGTGGAAGGGACCCCAGGGGCTCCTCTGCTCCAGCCCAGAGCATCGCAATAAAAAAGGGTGAAGTGTGTGAAATTACAGAGTATTTTTGAAAAAAAACTTGGAATAAACATTAAATATCTGAATTTCTCATCAGGTGCTGCCATGAGGCAGGCACTGGAGTTGTGTGTGGTGGCAGGAGGGACCAGGTACCTGGGGATGTTCCCATTCTGCATCTCTTGTGCTCTTTTCCCATTTTTCCTGCTGCTGCTTTCAGAATTTTCTGCCTTTCCAGGTGAAGTGACAGAAGTGCTCGTGGCTGTGCAATTGCTTCTGTCCCTCAGTAACTCAGCTTTGTTTTCCAGCTCAGAATCCCAGTGCAGTGGCCTGAAGGAATGGAGCACAGGTGACCTTGGCAATGGGGTGGTTTTGGGGTTTTTCATCCCCTCATAATCTCTGGGTAGTGTGTTATGTACAAAAAATGGACATAAAGCAAGACAGTGAAATCTGTTAACTCTTAAGGCATAACCTCCTCCATCTAATCAACTCTGAACTGTCAGAAGTGTTATTCATATTTTAATTTCTGTATTTCTTTATCAGAGAGCAGATCCTCTCAGCCCAGGCTGGGGAATCCAGCCATTATTTCCTTTTGTTAATACATAATACTCACAGATGAAGTTACTCCTTTAATTGGCTTCATCTCAGGGGCTCACAAAGCTCTTTTCCTCTTGGTSAGGCACATTTTGTGTAATATTTACTACACTGAGTACCCCAAACGTGCTGCACATGGAATTAAATAACCAGTGGAAGTGGAAAGGAAGGTTTGGGGCTGTTRAAAGCAAGAAAAGATTCCAGGAGAGGTGGAGGGAGAGAGGCTGCAGCTGTATTAAATCAGCACCAGCTGAGGAGAGAAGGCTGTCAACAGAGATTTGCAGTAGGCAAACAGAGAGAGTCAAGAGAAAACTGAATTATGGGCTTTTATCTTGGTGTTCTGCTTCCAAAATTCATGCAAGGCCATAAAACACAACCTGAAGAAGGGAATGGATGCTCAGTGTTTTAAATAAACCCTCTCTGCCCTTATTTTATGWGTGTGCAACTTTGCTGGAGTGCACTGATGGGTGAGAGAGGAGAAGAAAATCTGAATTACCTTCTGAATTAGGAGAGGTGGTGCGTGAGCCATTTTTGGTTTAATATTTGTGTTTTCCTGCCTGACATATTTGTGTGGAACAAACTTCTGCTGGSTTTAATGGTTCAGGAATGGTTCAGGAATGTCAAGGAAGGATCACCCTCAGCTCAATCCCCTTGTGAAGATTTGGACATCCTGGATTGCTCCTTGCTGCCTCTTCTTGGGAGAACAGGAAAGGTTTTTTGGGATCAAGACTCTCCTTCTGACTCACTGTTTGTGTTCCTGGTGGTTTTCTCCCAGCCTCTTGATGTGCATATTTTGGTGTCTCCCAGCTGACTCTTGGTTAAATTAAGCTGGCTGGGGCTTCTTGGGAAGTTTCTGGTTTTGGTTGGTTGGTYTGGGTTATTTTTGGCCTGGAATTCTTCTGCACTATTTGGAATCAGAGTTAGGAACATAAATCTGGTCACTATTTTGGCCTCAAATCACACTGGGGGGGGGTTCAGGTTGGGTATTGGGAAGAATTTCTTCAGTGAAGGAGTGGGTAAACACTGGAAGGGGCTGGTGGGARTGGAAATGTTTAAACCATTCCTGGAAGACTTCAAACAATGTGCAAATTWGGCTTTTTGGGATATGATTTAGGGGGTTTGGGGGTATTCAGAATTTTGGACTTGGTGATCCTGAAGGTCCCTGGAGAACCCCTGAGGATTCCATGCTTCCTGGTCCTGAAGAGCCCTGGAAGATTCCATGATTTGCTGCCACAATCAGCCACAGTTATGTAAATTGTAACGCACATACTTTATGAAAAATCCTTTCTTTAGGATTTTTTCTCCTGAGAGGCTGAGAGGCCTCAGGAACGAAATATAAACAATGGTTATCTGCTGCTGTGGAATGCAACAGGTGGATCTGTGATTGGTCTCATGTGGATGTTTCTAATTAATGGCCAATCACAGTCCAGCTGGCTCGGACTCTGGTCAGTCACAAGATTTTATTATTCCATTCCTTTTTTTTTTGTTGCTAGCCTTCTGATGAAATCCTTTCTTCTATTCTTTTAGTATAGTTTTAATATAATATATATCATAAAATAATAAATCAAGCCTTCTAAAACATGGAGTCAGATCCTCATCTCTTCCCATGTTGCAGTCGCCAGCAAATTCAACATTAAATCACATTCTGTGTGCTCTTAGCATTGAGTTTTACTCTTTTCCTGGTATTTTTGCACTAAAAGTGGTGTCGCAGGCCCTTTTCCAGCAATCCCTTTTCTGGCTCTATTTATAATTCCAGGCTTTCCTCAGGAATCACTTCAGAAGCCCCATTGTTGTCTTTTGTCTTCGGAGCTTAATGAAAACTTCCTTTTTCTGAGGGCAAGGARAGGAGCTCAGCTCCTGGATTTGTGGGTGAGAAGTGCAGCTCCAGAGGTGCCTCCCCCGCTGCTGCTGTGTTGGTAAATAACCCTAATCAAGATTGATGCTCAGGAACCTCTTGTAAAGCTGCTGCTTTGTAAACATTTTGATCAAAGCAGGCTCTGAAGAGCGCTTTGAAAGTTGTTTTTTGAAGCCCTGTGTGATCATGGTGTTTTATCACCGTGCTTTACAGATGACAAATCACCTCAGCTGCTCACAACCGACAGAAATCTGATGCCCTTTTTATTTTTTTTTTTAACAGAGAAGTTGTTGGAGTGTTGTGGTAAGATTTTTTTTATTTTAATCACTCATCTGGGAAAGTGCTGTAAGAAAGCCTCATTTGAAGGAAAACASAAATATTTTTCTGCTGGTAGAATAAATGTGCATTGATAAAAATATTTWTAGACTGGGAGTATTCCCAAGGACATCCAAATGCTTCTGGTCACAACTGACCTGAGCTGTTTGATCAAGAAACTCAGCCAAAGCTGCCTCACACTTGTTGTTTCTCACCTGGACGTGGCAGAAATGATGCAATTAATGATTGTTTGGTTGTCTTCCCCATCTGTTTCCAGATAATATCCAGATAGGAGGAGGAGTGATTTAGAATAAATTATTTGCTCAGCTGCAGTGCTTTTAGGGTTGTCTGTTTCCAGGTGCTGAGTGGATTTCGAGTGGATTTCACAGAATCACTTGGAAAAGACCTCCAAGATCATCACRTCCAACATTTGATCAACACCAGTTCCACCAGACCAGAGTCCAGGCATTCCTTGGACAGCTCCAGGGATGGGGACTCCAAAACTCCCTTCCAATGCCTGACCATCCTTATTGAGAAGAAATCAATCCAGGCTTTTTCACAGAAAAGCTGTTTGTTGTGGTGAGATTTCTAAACACCAGAGCTTTACTTTTTGAGATCCTTAAAATGCTGAAAATCTTGGAGGAAGTGAATTACTATTGATTATTTCAGACAAGAATTTAGGTAAAATTGGTACTGAAGTTATTTTTTTTCCTAATGATAGAATCAGAAGCTCCATGTTCCTTACAGGACTCAGGAATCTCTGCCAAGGGAGAAAGTAGCATTAAGGAAAAACAAAAAAAAGTAGGATTTGTCCCATTTTTTATGAATAATGAAGTCTAAACCAATTATTTTTCTCATTACACATGTGATTATTAATCTTAATTTCAGGAAGTTGATCTGTCTGAAGAAAAACAGAGGTGCCTGCACCTCCTTTGGAAATACCCAGCAACATCCTCCCCATCCCTCTGCACTCCCAAGTTACAAAATGGAACAAGGAAACTCTTTTAAATGTGAATAAATAATCAGGGAAAGATTAATGCACTAATTRGAATATAAAATGCAGATGATGTTTCCCTGCAAAGGTGGCTCAGTGGGGGATACAGCTGTGAAAAATCAAAAGCAGGGCATTTCATGTCTTGCTTGTTTTGATCTAATTTTGAAAAGCTCAATGAGTTGGGATTTTTGGAATATTTTCTTTCTATTGAGACTCAGCCTAATTATTTTTTTTCTCCTTTTTCTAAGCCTCCAATGGGGTATTATTTCGGTGTTGTGGTTCCTGCATCTATGAATTAACACGGAAGGTGGATATACAGATTTTTATTGYGATTCTTTCTTTGCTTCATAGACCACAAATCACCTTTCTGGTTTATGTTACCAGGTACTTGTATTTMATTCTATTATACAAAAATCCATCAACTCCTTTCTTTTCACCATCCCAGTCCTCAAACCCTTCCAGAAGTTGGGGGAATTTTTCTCTGCAACTTTTTAAGAATTTGTGGCATCTGAAGAGACATCCCCAAATGTTTTGCAGAGAACAACTGGGTGTTTATAGAAATTTATCCCCACCCTCCTCTCCTTCTCACCAAAAGCATTTCAGTGAATTTAGAGGGACTTTGTAATTAACTAAAAATTAAGTCCCCTCTSTTATTTTTCTTGTTCTGATTGAACTGGGCTAAAGTTGCTTTGTTTTTCAAAATTAAATTATTTTAATGTACTTTTATGTAAATTTTGGGGGTTTTGGACCATATTTTGGAGTTTCTCTTTAGTTTCTGTGATTGAGAGCTGGAGGAAGAGTTTGAGAAACTTCCTAGAATTCCAGTTCCAGGAATGATGGAAATCCAAGTTCTGCTGCAGGGTTGGTAATACCAAAGGAGCTTCATTAACATGGTCACTAATTAAACCCTGTAGATCTTTATTTGCTGTTGGGCAGGTGGGATGTGAAARCTGCAACACAACTTTTATTAAACCACAAATTCCCAAAGCTCAGCCAARCAAACCACTTTATTTTGGGGTGAGTTTGTCAGGAGAGGCAACATTTGTGTTCACACTTGTTAGGCTGAGTCACTCTTGTAATTCAGGTTTTTTTATTGGTACCCAAGCAGGAATTAAGTGCTGATTTTCCAATCATTTGAAGAGAAATGAACACAATTTTTGTATTACGTCTCTTTCATGAATATTGAATGTGAAAACCTGAGTTTATTGGCTGTATTGAGACCAAAGGCTTTGGAGTGAATTAAAGCAGAAATGAGAATTACTTCCTAGAAAATGTGAGCATCATCAATCCAGTTTTCCTTTTATTTTATGTGCTTAAATCAGGTCAGGTTCACCCAGATTGGTTCAGGCAAATGCAATTGTTCTTCCTGTGCTTGCCTAATTATAGAAAAAGGAGCTCCTGTTAGGGCTAGCTTTGAACTCCTCAGCTCYTGTGTTTTTCACATTTAATTCTCTTTTCTTTGCTTCAGACACTCTTCTGCTGTGCTGTCACCACAGCTATTGAGAGCACTGTCAAATACTGAGACTTTGGGCTTGCTGCTTACCATGTTCTCTTCTAGGATCCAGTAAAATCCKGAGGAATTTGGAAWTWTTTTTTTTCTGGGTGCTGTGTGTTTGRGAGTGCTGCGATCCTGTGTTTGTTTTTTAAAGTTGATGATGCTGCAAYTCCTTGGGGGAGAGCAAAACTGGTGAATAATTGCTCATCTGGTGGGTGCCACAGAAATACCTTGGTATCTCCCAGTAAAAATATTGTGACTTTAATAGAACCATAGAATCATTGAGGTACAGGCCATTAAATTGGATTTTTCCTCAGTAGTGCCTCATAAATGACCATTTTTGATGTGTGGGCTGGAGGGACACTGTTTCAGAAGCTCTACCAGTAAAATATCTTGGTAATACCAGTATCTACCAGTAAAAATATCTTGACTTAGAACCACAGAATCATCGAGGCACAGGTCATTAAATCAGATTTTTCCACAGTGATGCCTCATAAATGACCCTTGATGAGTGGGGCTGGAGGGGCTCTGAGTCAGGAGATCACTCCCAAACTTCTGAAGTTTTAAATATCTTTAAGCTTTTCTTGTTTCCTCAGGAGTTAGGAAATTAACTTGGAGGCTGCTAAACTATTGAGGCTGCTGAACTACCAAGTTCCACTTTTCCAAGAGGAAAGTTAATTTCAAATAATAACAAGCAGTGTCAGTATCACAGCCTGTGAGGTGCAATTATTGTCAGTTGCATAAATAATAAACAAAACAYAAGAATGGTAAAACCAATTCCAAAATAATCTTTAAATGACTTTTTAGAGCAGTGTGAGGCTTAAAGGGTGTGTTGAATACATGGCAGACAAGCGTTACTTTTGCAAATTCATTCCTCTTTGTTAAGATAACAATTAACATGTCTGTAATGGGCCTGGAACAAGTTCAYCACTCAGAAGAACAAAGCAAATGAGAAAAGTGTGTGAGCTTGTTTGATACTGCCTCAAGCAGCAGGGAGTGATCCACAGTTCCTAGTGAACTGATATTAAATTAAATTAAAAAAAAAAAAAAGCAAATCTGAGTGAAGCAGCCAAGGCTGACTCCTGTTTCCAAGGAAAAAACGAGAAAATAATGGAAAGGATCAAATTTGGTTTTAAAATATTTGGTTTCTTTTGTTCATTGCAAATTTTGTTCTTTTGCAAATTGGCTGTTTAGTTTTAAATGTCTTTAAAAAAAATGTCAAATATCACTGGGAAGGTGGAATTTAATAATAATGAAAATAAATTTAACAACATGAACAACAACAATAATAATAAATAAGGTGGCATTTATTCCAGAAAAAAAAAAAAAATAATGTTGTGGCGTTTGTTCCAGAATCAGGAATGGATAGATCTGTACTGGGACACTGAGCTGTTCCTCTCCCATCCCTGTGTAAATGGAATTAGGTCTAAAGAATCAAGGGAATCAAAATCAATGTTTGCTATTTGTGGTGTCACCCCCTGCAAATACAGCAAYGCTGCTGCAAGAGTTCTTTAAAAACCAGTATTAAATGTCTTTAAAAGAAGCAGAGTGGGATTGGTAAAATGAACTGGGAATAAACTGTGGAAATTTGGTGAAATAATAAAAAAGTTCAGGTAATTTAATTGAAACATCMGTATTTACTGGGAAGCAGCAGGGTGGTACCATCACAAACTGGGACTAAGGGGTGCTCATTTGGGAATTTTCTCATTAATTTTCTTATTTGGTAAAGGATTGGTCACTTGGATTTTTGTGTCTTTGAAAATTCCAGGAATTCAGGCATTAGTATAAACAATAAGAGGATAAGATGATAGTGTAAAAAATAATATTTGAAAAAAATTATGATCTGGGGGGGTGTGAAATATTCCAAGCAGGGCAGCAGAAAGCTGCTCCTCTGGGAATGCAGGGCAGCAGGAAGCTGCTCCTCTGGCAATGCAGGGCAGCAGAAAGCTGCTCCTCTGGGAATGCAGGGCAGCAGGAAGCTGCTCCTCTGGGAATGCAGGGCAGCAGGAAGCTGCTCCTCTGGGAATGCAGGGGGCAAAGGCTGCTGGGGTGTCCCAAACCTCAGATTGGATCCAGGTAGGAATGCTTGGCTCCTCCCCTGGGCGGAGCATCTCCCCATGGGATGGTGGAATTGGATCAGCCATGCAGGGACACTCACTGGCCATGGACAGAAGATAATTAATAATTGATGACCCTATAACAAGATAATTAATTAATGGCCCATGGACAGCAGAGATCTCCTGGAGGGAGGATTGGCTGTGGGAGAGATAAAGCAAACTGCCCCATGAACAGCAGAGAACTGCCCCAGCTCTGACAGATGGTGATAGAATTCCCACATCTTGCAGCCCAGGACAAAGGGGCTCTGCAGGGACTGCTCCCAGTGCTCTTAGTGGGGAGCCTTGATTCAGCAGCTCCATAACTGGAAGTTTCTGGTGGGGCACTCATGGTTCAAATTTAATAAATGTTTTCTCTTTGAGCATTCAGGGCGAACACTTTGGCTGGAGCAAAGCAGACGAATCCTGATGCACTCCTAATCTATTTAAACTGGTAGACCACGTATGGCCTCCATAGAATTCCTTTTTGTAAATACATTTGTGCTCCAGTCGAGCATTGCAATTTGCTGACAGCTTTGCTTTCTGCATATTGACTTCAATTATTTTTGTGCCAAATCGCGCTGAAACTCCTCAATAGACACATTTCTTCATCTCACCCTACATCTGTTTCTTATCTTTTATGTCAGGCTCCCAGACTGCAGATATTGAACTATAGATTGGGTTCTGTGTTACAGCACTGAACCTCCTTTTAAAATATCAWCTCTTCAGAATGGAGGATGCTGTAAATGAACCGAGGAATGTTTGAAATAAAAACAAACAGACAAACAAAACCCACCCACACTTGATGTATAAACTCTCAGTTTTCTTGTCTGCCTGCGGTTTTTGTACATCTAACACAATATTTAATGGTAATCCCATACCCCCAACCTCCTAAACACCATATGGGAAATCAAATTAAATACTCATTTTTAAAAATGCTTCTCAGTCAAATGCTCTTCTAAAGAAAGTTTATTGCAGTCAAACAAGCAAATCCTGATTTGTGCAGTTTGCCACAGTTTTGCCTGCGTTCCCAGCTCTTTGGTATTGAAGTATTAATGCTTAAATCCCCTTGATGTAATATAATATAGAATCCATCTTTGGAGCATATTGGAGCTGAACAAAGAAATTATTTGCTCTAATTCACTTTATGAAGCCGTCTTAGCAGCGTCTTGTGTTACACAAATTGCAGGAGCTGAGGAGTCTGAGCTCGGAGTTAAAATGCCCAAATTGATTTTTCAAGTCYTTAATAATTTCTCACTGTTCTACATCTCAGTAATGAATGGAAGTGACGTGCAGAAATCTGGTTTWGTGCTGGGGGTGGGAGCAGGGATGTGCACACAGGGCAGGATGGTGGCAGACAAGCACTAGCTGGTTTTATATGGCACAGTGAGGTTAAAATGTCATTTTAGAGTTGTTCTTCTAATGCAGGCTAGYTGGGGAAATGCTGCCTGGATCTCTTGGAGCCCTTGGAGAGTTTCAGCACCAGGGGGATTTGGAGAGGGCTGGGGAGTGGAATAGAGGYGAAATATTTCATAGGAATTTTGGGTATTTTTTTGCCTGTTAATACCTACTTGACTCTACATGGCTGCTATGTCCTCATCCTTATTTCCTGGGTTTCAGTTCTAAATTTACCCTCAGTAAAGCAATAAATCCTGCGGGGAATGTGAGAGGAAGAGCTCCTTCACCAGGTTTGGCCAAAGTTTGGCCTTCTCCGAGTCCCTCTGCTCTGGAGCCATTACCTGAGTGTGGTCCTGTGTCCCCAGCTTGGCAGAAAACAGCCCTGACCTCCCTTCTGGAATTGTGCATCCAGCATGGGCTTTTTTCCCCTGGGGTGGAGGCCTGGGAAGAGGGAAAACTTCTGAGGAGCTTCAGTTATGAGTACAAAAATAATATTCAGTGTACATTTTTTAATACAGCTGGCAAAATARAACAACTTGGAGCTGTTGTTAGTCAGTGCCTTGATTAATCCAGCATTTCATTCTCACTGGTGGTTTATGTCCATCCACAGTACAGTTTGAAGCATCCAGGTCTCCTTTTCCAGAGGAGCTAGTGAAAACTCCATGGAACAGGAAAGACAATGTAATAGGAAGAAAAAAATGGCTGTGAAAAATTTGTCTAAATTAAGGCTGTAATTGATCTCCTCAGATGTCGTGTCTTGAGGAGCTGGCCAAATTTTCTTGTGCCTTTATTGCTAAATGACTGATTACCAGATAGATGGAATGTAGCAAGCACCATATGTTTGGTTTACCTAAAAAGCTTATCAGTTCCCCGTCTGTTGGGTCTCTCAAACATGATCTGTGAGCAGATTCCTTCCAGGAAAACAAAGCCCAACCACAAAGTCATCAGGTTTGAAGTATTATCCTTTCGGATGCTTTTTCAGCCCAGTTCGTTGCTTGGCTGCAAACAGGAGGCAGATGCAGTCCTGAGTCCTGATTAATTGTTTGTCAGAATCCCTCTAGCTGGGCATGGAGGGATCSTGGGCATCTTGGGATGAGAGTGAACTGCTCCCAACAGATAGACAAAGCCTGAGAGTGTAAAAAGGCTCAGGGGAGGGCATAACTTGATCAGCTCTTCTCTGATGGCCACAATGAATGTCTCAGGGGGTCAGGCCAAGCATTTTATAATGTTCATATATGAAATTGAGTGTTAATTTAAGCTGGCTGGTCAAGGGCTGGGCGAGGACACTGTGGTTATTGTGCTGCTCGTGCTGGAGCATGGGAAGGACAGAATTCCCATTCCAAGGATGTSTCTGCAGCCTTCTGAGGCAAATAACTCCAAGATAACTTGGAGCATGTGCAGTGGCTGGAGGCTGTGTGTCAGGGCACTGACAGAAGGGCATGAATCACTCTCTGAGGCTGCTTGGACCAGCAATCCCCCCTGTTTGACATCCTTATTCCTGAGGGAAGGCTGTAATTCCTGGCTGGAGCAGTCACCTCTCCCTCCTCATGGTGTTGGATGAGTTCTGCTGCAAATAAAATGGGATTTTAAAACTTAACCCTGTATTTGGGGAGMTAGGGAGTTAGAGATTGCCCACCATGCCCTGCTCATTGCTGCAGAGCTGGGAGAGATTTGTATCCCAGAGAAAAGGCAATGAGCCAAAGGAGCAAATGATGTCTTCTCTGATTTTATAACCCTCCAGTGCAAAGTGTTTACACCTTTTAGAGGAGACAATGTGGGGAATTTTCTGTGTGCCAGGTGGMAATCAGATGAAATCTGAGTTTCTGGAGTATTGCAGRATGTGATGCTACAACAGAAATGAATGTAAAGAGAAGTTTGTACTTCTAGTCTTACTTTCACAGTCCTATTTTCATTAAATTCAAGARGGAAAAGAGTGTTGCTGCTTTTTTCCTCATTTCAGTCAGTAACTTGGGCAAGGTATCTCCCCAGCTCCTTTCTCAGTCTCTCTCTGAGCCAAGGGTTAGGACACTGCCCCAAACTTTATTAAGGATTTTCTCTTAAAAACTCCAGCAAGGATTTCCATGCTCAGTGTGGGTGCCACAGTTGTACAGATCTCATGAAATGTACAGACTTCATCCCCTCACTGATTTCTGTAGCCATTCTTCTGACCAGAGGATATGGAAGAGGGAATAAAATCCCAGATATTCCCCTTGCTGCCCTGCTTGTTTAACAAGTGGCCCTCGCTTGTGGCAGTGTGAGATTTCTGAAAGGTTTCAAATGTCCTGCAGGGAAGGCTGGCTCTGTCTGTGGTTCACTGAAACTTCTKCAGCTCTCACTCCCAGCTACTCTTCCCGCTGTTCCCGAGGTGAATGAGGTGAAATATCTATTCCTCTCCACCCTTTGAAGCTTTTTTTAGTGACAGCCTTGGATTCCTTCTGAATGAATAACTCACTGGCAGGTCAGGCAGAGTGTGGGGTTCTGTGTGTGTGYGYGCACAGATAAATCCCAGCCTTGGATCCCTGCTTTCAAATCAGCTCCTCAGGACTTTGCTGCAGCCCTTGCCGAGCTCGGTGGGAATTCTGCCTGGGGGAAAAACTGAGAACCTTCGCTTTGCCTTTGATTTCATTCAGGCTGGTTTTTGAAAATCCCCCAGAACTCCGAGAATGCCCCATCTGGGAGTGCTGAGGGCTGCTGCTCCTGTGTGTGATCACCACAGAACAGCTGGGGAAGATCTGAACAGGAGAGAGTTGGAGCCCTTGATCTCCCTCGCTGGAATTAGTGCTGGATTTTAGAGCACATGCAGAACAGCTGATCTTTACTTGCTGCTCTCTGTGGTGTGGAGGGGAAATATCTTGTGAGAAGTGCATATTATACGGCTCTACACAGAGATCTACCAAATGGATTCTGATGTATTGATTAGTAGTGCTRTATTAACATTTTAATAATAAATATRGTTTTGTAATTAGAAGGTAATTTTTAGTCATAATAAGAACTGTGTTAGTGGGGTTTGTTTTTCTTTTTTCTCTCTAAGAAGGTAAGGAAACACTCTCATCAGATAAGCAACCACAGGACACCTAAATCTTTCAGAGAGAAGAATTTATTGCTTTCCTATCAGAAGAAACAAACTGCTTCCCTCCTGGAAGGCGCCATGGGTGTTAGAAGGGAGAAGTTGACACTGACCAGACAAAAATCCTGTGTTTGAAGGGAATTTATGCATCATGTATGAAGTGTATGAATATGCAACAGGCCATTGCTCTTAAGGATTACTCCTTTTKTTAGAGGCTCAGTGCTGCCTGGAAAAAGGTACCCAGACATCTGTAACTCTTTGTCTTTATTGTCTCATATTGTCCTAACTTAGCTTGTCCAAATTATCATTACTCTAAYTGTATTACTATTTTTTTATARCCACTTTTATTACTATTAAACTTTTAAAATTTTGAAAACAARTGATTGGCGTTTTTCACAATCTGGAGTGTAAACTCTGAAAAGGACGAGTTCAGGCTTCTGTGTCGGTGAGGAGAGAGGAATTTATGGAATTCAGGGATGGGGTCACCATCAGCAGATTGTTTGGTTATACCAGAGTTAACCTGGCACTCCTGGGAGAGCCTTTCCCCCCAGTCTGCAGCACTGAAGGAGCCTCAGTCAGGATCCCTTGTGTGAATATCAGGAGGCAGCTCAATGGGCTTGTCCAGAGCTTGTTCTAAAATAAATGACTTTGCACCAGCAGCATCACTGTCACTCCTTCTGGCCCTTTGATAGATTTGACTGTGGATATTGGCTGTGGGAGATGGGTCTCTGCAGGCTCCAGACAGTGCTGGAGAGAGGAGACTGAGAGGACAGCTCAGCTCAGGTGTTTMATTCAGATGTTCTAGAAAACCCTCTGAGAGATCCTTTTTTTTTTGGCAGTGCTTGCATAAGAAGTGGGAGTGAGGTGATGAGTCCTCCTCGGGGTATTAGTCAGAACACAGACACTGCCTTGAAACATCTCCAGTTGGTACAGCTGTACTTTCAACTTGGAAAAGGAATCATTTGGCTCTGGTGGGACTTGGTGGTCTGGAGATCCTCACTGGCTTGTCTGAATTTTTCTTATGTTAAACATTTCACAGTTCCATATTATGAATTCTCCTAATTTTTCACTATTTGAAAACCTGGTCAATGGGSATTTGTTTTTATCTCTCCCAAAATGACAAATACAAACTTAATTGAAAGGGAAATGATTTTCCAGATTTACAGATTTCTGAGGCTGAGAGCCTGCATGAGTAACTTTAATTAAATTCATTTTCCTGCAGAGCTGCTCCTTGTTTCAGTTCCTCAAATCCCTACACATGTTGCTCCTCCCAGCTTTTCAATTTGCTGGTGAGACATTATTTAAATGCTTGTCAGCTGCCTGAGAGAACCTGGAGGAACAGGGATAATTTCAAATGTTTCAAAAGAGAGGGGGAGAAAATATTGTGGCCTTTCCTAATTTTGTTCTCCTTCATATGGACAAGTGTTAGTCAACACCCAAGTGTTGGGTGATAGATCTAAACCAAGAGCAGTCCTGATATTTTTCCTCAATTATTTTCTCTGTGGCCTTTGTGTGTGCAACCAGGAGATGAAGTGGTAGTGATGAGCCTTTGATTGCTGTTAATTAGGTAATGAAGAGCCTCCAGAGGACTAATCAGATAAATAAGGTTAATGGGGAGTGGCATGGCCAGAACCATGGAGAGGAGGTGATGTGCTGCTGGGGAAGTTCAGCTGSAGACAGAAGGGTGAGTGCATGGCTGTGTTTTTTACAGAGCACTTYCATGAAGTGGAGACAAAGCTGGATCAGAAATGGGGTGGATTGCTGGTGTCCTGAGGAGGTGTGGCAGGAGCTGTCTGCTGTGATGTGCAGCAGGGAACACTCAGGCTCAGAGAAGGGATTGCCTTATCAAAGGGAGCAGGGTGATGCTTTTGGAGATTAAAGAAGGACTCGTGGTCTCTGAGCTGTGGATAGTAAGAGGCAGATGCATGAAGCCTGTGTGAAGAGAAAAGCAGTTTTGTTCTGGCACAAAAGGTSTGCCTGGGACTTTCATTTCAGTCAGTAGCAACTACTTTTGGATGCAGGGAAAATGCAAGAGTGAGGGACATTAAAGTTCTTAATGCGCGTTCTTGTTTCCTTGTTGATTTGTTCTTAGGAAATTGTRATGGTAAAATGATAAATTTGTGTGTAAAGGAGGAGTCTGTCTCGAGGAGATGGCAATCATACCAAAGCCAGGAAAGGGAATTGATTTCCTGAGGCTGAGCCATGGCTAGGGTCAGCAGGTTTGATGCTTTCCATCCATGGCAATGGCCAGGGGAGGTGCTGATGCTCCTGTGCTTAAATGGGATGGGGATTTTGAGCTTGAGCTTTTTCCTGCTGAGCCCTCACTTTAAAACAGGATTCTTGGTCCAGGTTTGGTGGGAATGTGCTGTGTGGCAGGGAGTGCACACATGGCTTGTCCCAAATGCCAGTGGAAAAGGTGATCCATGGAGTTTAAAAACTGGCTGTGAGTTCAAGTGTGCAAGAGTTATGGGGAGAATTACTTCCCTTTAAAAAAAAAAATTCTTTGATAGGAGGGAAATACTTTTCTTCTTCTTCCGGTTCAATACCTTTAAAATACCTCCTCCATCTGGCATGAAAATTTGAGGAGAGATTAACAATCAAACACTGTGTGGAAAAAACTTTGAAAATGAAGTTAGCTGAGTTGCAGATAAAGTCCCAGGGCAGTTATCAGGTGTGTGATATGCACACTGTTTATCTAAGGAAGGACAAAGACACCAAGCTGTGCAGATAAGCTCTGAATTATCATAAACTCCATTTCACATCAGAAACTGGTCTTCTAATTCAAAAGGAAATATTCATAAGCCATCTTAGTTTCTAATTTGAATATAATGTGATGAAAACTGTTAATAGAAGAGACTGGTGGGATTTCTCTTTTTGCTGTCAAAACAGGTGGCTGTGGAACACAGACTTAACAAGGTGGCCCTTCAGAAATGGGAACCTCATGAATTTTAAGAGGAAATGGAAATGCACATCAAGAATAGAGAAAGGGGATCTTACCTTGCATGGGGAAAAAGAAAAGAGTAAATTCCAAAGTCCAAGGAAGTTTGTGAGGGGAGTTATGTTGGTTTTGGTCCAAGTGTTAGTCTGGTATTGAGGAAGGCTGCACAGTCTGTGTGTTTTTAAATTATGGGTGATTGCATTTTGGTCAGGGATGGATTTTTATGTAAGAACATGATCTGAACTCTGGTTTGCAGCTGGTAGGAAAATTCATTGTTTGTTGTTGGGATGGCAGAAAGTTCAATCCTAAGGAATACAATGAAACTGTGTTTTCACTCCAAGAATTTACCCTTTGCTTTTACCTAAGCTTTATGAKAGACCAAGTAAAAGAATGAACAACTTGGTGCACGATGAGCATAAACTTTGTTTGGATGAGAAGTTCATATTATATTATACATACATTGAATAATATGTATAATTCAACTGTGCATCAGTATTTAAAATGCAAACCTTGCTGGAGTCATTCTGATTGCATTTGATTTTAATGGCGTTCTTGCAGAACTTTTGGCTGGTGAAAGCAGCTCTGGGCCTTGCTGTCCAATTCCTGCTGCATTTTGTTTTGTTTAATGAGGTGATTCATCCACCAGGTAATGCCCCCGTTGTCCTTGTGGAGCTGCCCATTAAACACATGGCACAGCCATTGCTCCCCCTGCTTTTGGAAATAATGATCCTTTTGCCTGTGCTGCATCAGATGGACAAGGTTKATGGAATGTCTTTTTAAGTGAGATGTCCAGGTTGGAGCAGTCCAGGGGAAGGAACACTTTTCAAAAGAATTTTTTTTAGCCAATCTGTGCTTTTGACTGTTGGGGAAGAAATATTGGGTTTTGAAGAGGCTTAATAGCTTTGGAGGTGSTTTGGGAATGGTCAGTGTGTTGGATGTGAGCACTGAGAAGGAGGGAGCAGCAGAGCAAAACAGAATTTGGGTAAACAAACCATAGGAGGGAGCATCTGCCTTCAGCTCTGTTGGGTTCTTGGTTCAGTCCCAGCCCTGCAGAGCTTGTTCTGTTTGGGCTTTACCAAGCAGAGTCAGAGGGGAAGTTCTCCAGGCTTCCTCAGGTCATGTCCAGGAGGGGCTTCCATGGCTTGGCTGCCTCTTCTGACCAGCCAGCTCTGAGTTGTGCATCCCACAAAACCCYCACCAGCATATTCCACCTTTGAGCGTTGCCAGTTAGTTTTAAATGACCTGAACAGTCACTGTGTGGAAGAATTTTCCAGTTCCTTCTCTTTATTCCATGATTTTCCCCCATTGTTCAGTGGAATGGCTTTGCTGATGTGTTTCCATGCCTYGGTACTAAGCTACTTAATGTATCTTGAAATAGTCTAATTTTTTTGGCATTCCAGAGGACGTGGAATTATATACATTATTCAGGATGTCCCCTGTTATTCCCTAAAGAATATAAAAATAGAAATTAATAAAAAGGGGTTTAAGTGGATCTGGGGTTATGAAGGGGATTAAGGCTGTGTGTACACACAGGTTTGTCTGTTCCTCCTTGTGACTTTGCTCTCTCTGATGTAAACAAGCGAGGTGACCTTCCCCTGGCAGAATAAAGACAGAGTGGGGTAGGAGGTGTGGATAATTTATAAGCTTTTCTCTGTAGATAAGAATGAATATCCTGTATAAATCACAGCGCTGCAGAAGTCAGGAGGAATTTTCAGTGCTGTGAGGTGATGCAAGCTCAGACTGTCAGGGTTGGGTCTTCTCAGAAGGTGTGTGCTGGATGGAAGATAAATCTGTCACAACACGAAGATATTGCAATGCATTTTATCTGGGGCTGTCTCTTGCTCTGTGGAATGCAGCTAAAGGAGTTAATTGAATTAACTCCTCAGTCTGGAAGGCAGACTGAAATCCAGAGCCTGGATTGGGTTTCAGGTTGAACAGAGATGCTAAGGAGGTCTTGGAGTGCAAATTCACTGCTTGGAGACCAACGGGGCATGGGAAATGTAAAGCTGCAGAAGTGGAGTGGTGAGGATCTCACCAAAACGTGACCACAGCACTTGAGAGTTGATCCAGGGGTTTTCAGAGTTGATCCAGGGGTTTTCACAGTTGATCCAGGGGTTTTCAGGTGTTCTCACCACTGCTAACTTAGAAAAACTCCCTTGTTCCTGGTGGTGTGTGATGAATTGTGCTACAGCAAAAATCTTACAGGCCACCATTCCCACATTCAGATTTTTTCGGAATGGTGGGRAAAATGGAACATGGTTTCGTTTGCAGAAATGTTTTGTTAACAAATGTTGTGTGGGGAGGTCTTTGTGSAGGAACTCAGCATCTCAAATGGAGTGTGAGAATCTGTTGCTCCTAATGGATTGGCTTAATTGTGAGCAAATTAACTAACTGGGCAAATCAGAGTTGGACTTCAAGGTTGTTTTGTAAGCACTGAATGTTTTAGGGTTTTTTTGGTGTGTTCTGCTGCCATTTTTAAACAGAGAGTATGTTTCTATAACAGGTATAAGAAAAAAAAAGCCTGGCAAGTCAAATTGGTACAGAACTTAAAAACTGTGACCATTGTAAACAGTGAAATGTATTAATATAACAGAAAAATTAGGTCCTGGACAAATGGTGTTTGGCAAAGCAAATATTGGAGGGATCATGTCCTAGAAAAAGAAATTGTGTTGATGGTAGTTCTTACTTTTGGTAGCTGAGAATGTATCTTTATTTTTTTTCCAAATAATAGTTTATGCATGCTTTTATATATTCTTATTTCTTTTGCTTATCCCCAGCAGGGCAAGAATTCAGGGGAAAAAAGTAAGGAGAGAAAAAATTGGGGCTTGCCACTAAATTCCTCTTACATTTCTAGAGAGAAACCTGTTGATAATGTGAGTGGGGACTCATGTTTATATCATATTGGTAATGTGACTTCAGTATTTCTTTACTTCAGCATTCAAGATCGATTTAAGTTCAACCAAAATATAAGCAATTAATTAAAATTTGGCTTCCTGGCTGGGAAGAAGAAAATCTGTGCAGAGTTCTTTATCACAAGAGCTAAGAGACTGAAGAATTTCCTCATCTGTGTGCAAGTTTTTTGATATTTCTTATGGTTCCTTCCCAAATCTGACATTAAGTATGGTTTGTTGGTTTTATGGCAGCTCTGACCTGAACTCAGATTTTATTGCTGCTTTGGAAACAAATCCTTCTTTCCAAGGGCTCAGTTCTGTGCTGGATGGTACAAAAAAGCACAATAGATGTCAACTCTGCCTTAAAAGTTGTAGGTTCAGTTTGGGTAGGCATTAACTAGATAATTGCTACCTGCTGTGGAATAGAATGTGTTGTTATTTAATGTATGCAGATTTGGAGGAGAAAAAAAAAAGCCTGATGAATAACCTCATTTTCAGGCACAAAATGCACTTTAATTTGAGACTGAGATTTAAAAAATGTGCATTACTCCTYGCCTGTATCAGTGGTGGGAAGCTGTGGTTTCTGTGGAGAAAACAGGGTCTGGGCTTGTGGGTACAGAAAATATTGGTGTTTCTTGTTTTGGTCATATTTTCCTCCTTTTAGTTATGTTTTTAATCAGTWGAGCAACAGTTTGCTGAAGTTTTGCCCTGTAACTTGAGGGCTTCAGGAGGATTCCTCATCCTCACATTGCCTGTTTCCCTGCCCTTCCTTTCTCCCTGTGGATGTTGCCCATTTTCTCTCTCCCCCTGCACAAATTTGGCAGCAGAAGGGAACAGGACCACGGGGATCTTTCTGATTCTCCTCATTCTTATCACTTCATCACTCTTTGCAAATCATCTTCTCCTTGTGCTCTCTGTATTTTGAGCCTTAGCCAGCTGCATTTCTGAGGCAGCATGGGCCAGGGTGTTTTATTTATTTATTTATTTATTTAGTGGAGAATTTGAGATTGTGGATAAGGGTCCCTCCTCCTTCTCCCTGTCCTCTCCACCAGTGCTTGAGATGTTGTCTTGAAGAAAAATGATGGTAACTTTTGATATTGGTATCATCTAGTGCCTCTGTGAGTGTGAAAGTTTTATATCCTTTTACCCTTGTTTGTCCAGCTTTTCCTCAGTGCAGCAAATCTGACAAAAGTTTCCTTTATCTCCTGCTGATTTCTGTGTGTAGATGAAGCACTGCAGATGTTTGAGATCGTGATCTSCTGCAGAGGTTATTATTTTTCCTGGACACTGAGAATGGGGAATACAAAGGGTAAAGGCATATTAAGTTTACCAGAACCAGAGGAGGTTTTAATCCTCATGCTGGGAAGGATCTCCCTCAGCAAAGAGTTGATGCTACAACCTGTTGAATAACTTTAAATTCCATTTGCTTACCTGGTGATATCGTAGCAGTGTTTCCTGTGTAATTTGGCAGCTGAAATGTTGTGGGGAAAGATTACTGTCACTCCTGGTGATTGTCTTCTGCAAGGCAGAGATCTTCCTTGTTTGTGGGCTGCTGCTGGCAACATTTAAGAGTTTAAATCCTCCCAGCCCCCAAAGAAAGGAGGTGTGGAAATGCAGGGTTTGAACYCAGGGGTTCAGGGGAGGTTTGTGCCAGGTGAGGAGCTGAGCTCTGATCTGCCTCATCCTTGACCAAACTGGTGCTGGTACAAGTTCTGTAGCACAGCCTCAGTTTCCAGCTGTCCTTGTCAGGCTGTGGGTTGGCTCATTCCTCCTCTCACTGTCAGTGTGATGGGGAGTCTCAGATACAACTACCAAGCCACTCTAGAGTGTCCCTAATGGGTGGCTGAGGAAGAAGTTGGCTCCTGCAGTGAGGAAACCTTATTTACATCTAGAAACTGCCCTGTGTGCAGGGCTGGAGGGGCTGAGAGCTGTTCCAGCTGGGATTGTGGCAGTATCCTGCACAAAATTGGCAGCATATTTTAAGGATGGGATGCCTGGGGAAGCTGGGTGTGCACAGGGTTAGCAGACAGGACAGGCGCTCGGAAGATACCGCGATGTCACGGGAAGTTGCAAATCCCTCTCCCCTCTCCCCTGAGATAATGATCCCCTCGGAATGTAGCCAAGTAGGTAGCCCCCTCTAACATAGAAATACCAGTAACTTTCCACTCCTTACCAAGCTTGTACGACCCCCCTCCTGACGTAGAAGAAGCCCCTATCTATATACCCCCCGAATTGCAACATTAAAGGCCTTTGACTGTCCACCATATTGGTGTCTGCATATGTTACTGGCCCCGAGTGACCCATGAAGGAGCTGGGGTTGCCGTGCTACTTGTTGAAACCAGGGTCGCTGCGTCTTCAAAACCGAAGACAGCATAAGTGGCGCCGAACCCGGACCGGCAAAGCCCGGGTGAAGGGGATTTCTCCTGGACAACAGTAGCGGCTGCAGCGGCTGGAACGACTGTAGCAAAGGGGACGCCCCGGGACCCGCGATTCGTAATGGAGGCTATCGCGAAAGTGTCGTAAGTTTGATGCAATATGCAATGGGGAATAAGTGCGAGCTCAGGAACTTTACTCTTGCTGTGACAAGACTCCTAAGAGCTGGGGGGTGGTTCAACGCCCGGTAGAAATATTAACATTCGGAAGGTTTGGGAAAAATGCACTGCCGCTTTGGCAGAAGATACTAAGTCCTCAGCAGCGGCAAAAGCCTGAAAGCGTGGGAAAAGTTGAGGAGGCCCTACGCAAAGCATTAGAAGAACAGGAGACATGGAATGCCGCGCGGTCGCATTTATTGGCTATACCGAAGCTGGGGTGGAGCAACAACACAGAGACCCGGAAGAGCGACCTGAATGAAACGGGGGCGTGCGGGGGCCGGGCGCGCTCCATCCTCCCCGTGCCCAAGCCCAGACCCCCCGGAACCCCAGGGGACCCCCCTGCCCTCCACGGGACCCGCCGGGTCCAAAAACCCCCCCGAAACCTCTCGGAAAACCGCGGTTTCCCTGTCCGTCCTCCCCCGCCGCTCGCCGATCCCGTGCAAACGGCAGAACAATGCGCGCGATCTTTCTGGGGAGAGCTGGCTGAAGAAGCCCGGGGTGCAGAGGCGGCGGCTGCCGCCGCGGACACGTGGGTAATGGGGCGCCATCTCCGCCGCTGTGCCCCCCGAGCATGGCGCGGGCGACCGGGGGAGGGCGGGACGGCGCACCCGCAGCGAGAAAAGCCCGGGAGCAAAGACAGACGCGGACGCGCATGCGCGGAAGCCAGCGCCGAGCACACACTCGGTCAGGAGCTGCGAGTCCCCGCAAACGCGCTTGCGCCGGGAAACGGCGGGGCGGCGTACTCGCTTGGGAGCCGCGCCCAATGCCGCCACCAGATAAGGGAGAGACCCTCCCCTGCGGGAGGCAGGACAAGCCCAGGGGGCGGAGCGACACCGCCCCCGAGGGGAGGGGCGAGGCCGGAGCCGAACAAAACGGCAGGGAGGACCGGAAGTCTGTTACCAGTTCACTTCCGACTCGGAATGGAGCAACAGCTCCCCAGACGGCTCTGAGTCCGGCAGCGATTCAGAGGCGGAGAGAGCAGAATTAATGCGTTTCGGACGAAACCGAATAAAGTTTTAAACAAATATGGGACCGATCGGGTACAAACTTACAGACTGGGAAAAAATAAAGAAAGCGTGTGCCGATTGGAGCCAGCAGCTTCCGTGCATGCCTTTCCGGTGAGAATCACGGGAGCACAGGGAAATCAACAGCGAACTTACACACCGATAAATATTAAAGAAATTCAAACGATCGTTAAGGCTATTTCAGAAAAAGGATTCAACTCAGGGGTAGTTTCCACTCTCATAGACGGGCTCTTTAGCAATGACGATCGCTTCCTCTTTGATATTGCGCAAGCAAGCCGCATGTTCTTTGACGGAGCGGGGCGAATTGTTTTCAAGCAGGAGTGGACAGACCAGTGCGCCCTGAACTAGCGCGGGCGTCTGGAGAGGACAGCCACTCCACGGGTCCAGCTTGTCCCGGTTGTTAGGGAAACATGACGATGTGGCTCAACCACATCAGCAAGCCGCACTGCTTCGGGCTGAGGAAGTGAGGGCCACTTCCGGGCGGCTAGGGAGGCCATACGCGTTGCCTCCAGGGTGGTAGCCAGACCGACACCGTGGTCGACCATAAAACAGGGGGAGAGTGAAAGTTTTACGCAATTTGTTGACCGCCTACAAGGCGCGGTGGATTCCTCTACCCTGCCCGCCGCGGCAAAGGGACCCGTGGTGGCTGACTGCCTGCGGCAACAGTGTAATACTGTTACCAAAAGATATATTGCGTTCTCTGCCAGCCGGAGCCAGCTTGGCTGACATGAATCAAGCATGTGGTAAGGGAAGAACAGCTGACACCCATTCAAGCAGCCGTTCATACCCTAACCAGTGCAATGGCATGTTTTAAATGTGGTCAGTCAGGACACATTGCTGTGGGTTGCCCCCAACCGACACGGTTTACCCCGGCAGCACCCTCGTTCCAACAACGCCCTAGGGGGTCTGCTGGAGTTGCGGGAAGGAGGTCACCTCGCTAGGGACTGTAGATCCCGGCCGCAGGAAAACGGGAGGGGGAGGGGGCGCACGGGCCACGTTCAGCCTCCTCCACTGCGAACGCGAGACGGCCCATCTATGCCAACCCTCAGTGGGGCGGGGAACCTTCATACCCTATGTTCCCGCAGCAAGCAGTCAACATTGTACCCCCACCAGCGATGCAATGGCAAAGCTGCGCTGCGCCACCAATAGTATCGTCACACCCCCCACCTTCACAAGCTGCGCAAGCGCCCACAGGGCAGCAGGGGACGCCCAGAGCGGGACCCCTGGGTGGCCCTGGCCATGAAAATAGGGAAAGAGCCCCTGACGGTGTGGGGGACATGCCGCCTTTATGGCATCAGGATGCCCACGCCATAGGGCTTCATTTTTGGGCAGACACTGGATCAGATTGCACGATTATTCCCCAGTCGCATTGGCCCAGGCACTGGCAATTTACAGAGGTCCCTCCAGTGAACGGGGTGGGGGGACAGACCCGGGCATGGAAAAGCACCCAGCTGTGTAGCTATAACACTTCACACAAACAAAGGACCAGAGCAAACAGTAGCAATTTACCCCTACATTTTGCAGAATTCTCCTCCCTTGATAGGGAGAGAGGTCCTTGCTATGCTAGGAGTCAGGATTACAAATTTATCATGAGGGCCACTGCCATACATCCTCAGCTGCCGATCAAATTGACTTGGAAATCATCAGACCCTATCTGGATCGAGCAGTGGCCCTTATCAGAAGCCTCGAGTAGCAGCCTTGCTAGAGCTGGTCGAACGCGAACTGCAAAAGGGTCACATAGACCCCTCTGTCAGCCCATGGAATACCCCTGTGTTTGTAATTCCCAAAAGGTCTGGGAAAGTTATCGTCTCATCCACGACCTGAGAGAAGTGAACAAGACAATTCGACCCATGGGTCCAGTCCAGACACTGCTTCCTGCGAACTCAGCCATTCCCGAGGGACAGCCATGCGCAGTGCTGGACATCAAAGACTGTTTCTTCTCGATACCCCTGCACCCTGAAGACAGGAAACGATTTGCCTTTTCCGTTGTGTTCCCAAACGGCAAGCGGCCTAAACCTCCGCTTCCAATGGAAAGTACTCCCACAAGGACTAGTTGACAGCCCGACTATCTGCCAGGTCACCGTGGACAGAGCGCTGACGCCAGTCCGGAATTCCTTACCCCACAGCAACCATCATTCAATACATGGACGACATTCTAGTTGCAGCACCATCGACGAGCCAAGTGGATCACCTGGTGTCTACAATTACAGAGACCCTCCAGGCCAACGGCTTTGAGATCGCGACTGCAAAGATCAAGAAAGGACCCTGCGTGACCTTCCTGGAGTGGGAATCAACAGCTCCTACGTGACTCCTCCAAAGTGAAGATCCACCGAGACATCAAGACACTTCATGATGTGCAATGCCTAGTGGATCGCTGCAGTGGGTTGCAACATTGCCCTTCCCTCCCGAGATCATGGACCCTTTATATGACCCTCTGAAAGGAAAGCACTCCTGGAACCCAAGGAGCTGACACCACAAGCAGCGAGCTCCCTCGATTTCATCGAGCAGCAGATGTCCACTGGCACGCTCGCCAGGTGGAACCAGCTGTGCCCCTGGACTTGTACGTACACTTCACACCAAAGGGGGGCGTGGGGGCACTGGCCCAAGGACCTTCTGAGGCTCCCGACCGATCCAAGGGTGATTCTCGGGAGACCCGTTCGTGCATTCTCCCCGGGAATCGAGTGCATCGCCAACCTCATCAGGAAAGGCAGGAGACTCGCCTTGAAACACCTAGGAACCGAGCCAACAAGAATCTACCTTCCTTCCGCAAAACACCAGCCACGGAGTCAACCGCAATTTCAGAACACCTGGCCCTTGCCCTCACCGGCTTCGGAGGAGAATCTCTCTACTCTGCCAAACCACCCTGGACTCAGCTGCTGACCATCGTCGACATGGACACACCACCAAAGGTCAAGGACAGGCCGCAGCCAGGACCAACGGTCTTCACGGATGTTCCTCCACAACTCCACTGCAGCAGCAGTGTGGCAGGCAGGAGAACAATGGCATTGCGTCAAGCGTGTGACCCACACTGTCAGTGCAGCAACTGGAAGCAACAGCAGTGGTCTTGGCGTGCGGACTCTTCCAAGATGAAGCACCTCAACATTGTAACAGACTCTGTATTCGTGGCAAGGCTCTGCTTAGCCATGGCAGGACAGGTGTGTCCAACATCTACAGCAGCCCTGATGCTGGAAGAAGCGCTCTCCTCAAGACAGGGCACCGTATCCGTCATTCACATCAACAGCCACAACCCGGTCAAAGGTTACTTCCAGACTGGCAACGACAAAGCAGACGCCGCAGCGAAAGGCGTGTGGACGCTGCAGGAAGCTCGTCAGCTGCAGAGTCACTCCACATCGGAGCCAAAGCACTGGCAAAGAGATGCGGGATCTCAGCAGCGGACGCAAACACTGGTGGCTACCTGTCCCCACTGCCAGAAGTCACCCCTGTCGGTCCAGTGGAATCAACCCGAGAGGTCTTAGGCCCTAGAGATCTGGCAGTCAGACTTCACCTTGTGTCAGCTGCTGAAGCCCCGAACATGGCTTGCAGTACAGTGGACACTCTAAGCTGAATGATCATAGCCACACAGCACCCCAAAACTAACTCTAAAGCCACGATTCAGCACTGGCTGACAGCCATGGCATGGCTTGTATCCCTAAGCAGATCAAGACTGATAATGGTTCCAACTTCACCTCCAAACCAGTGCAAGAATTCGCCTCGAAATGGGCATCATCATTAGTGCAAGGTATCCCATATAACAGTACCGGCAGGCCATAGTCGAGCGTGCAAATCAGACCCTGAAAACCAAACTAGAGGTGTTACGCAAAGCAGAGGGCTTTGCCAATTCCATTCCCCCAGGAGATCAAGCACGTATACTAGCAACCGCTTTGGCTAGCACTGAATCAATTCCCTAGGGGGGATGAAACAAACAGTCCCATTCAAAAACACTGGGCCAGCCGAGCGCTAGAGGAGGGCCCGCAGGTCGTAATTAGGAATGAGCTGGGCGAATGGAACGGGGTTGGAAGTTGATGCTCACAGGGCGAGGGTATGCAGCTGTCAAAAAGGACAGCAAAATCAGGTGGTGTCCACTTAGGTCAATCAAGCCTGACCTTCACAGTGGGCAGGATGAGACTGATGAGAATTGTGAGTTTCTGTTCACAGGACACGCTATTGGGTCGTCCCTCGAGATGCGTACATTCCCCTTCCAGAAGAAAGTGAGAGACCTCCAAGCCATCAGACAACGCCTGAGAAGACCCACACGGGTGGGACCAAGCATCAACAGACTAACATCCTGTTCGTAGGACAGCAACAACTGCTGTGAATTCAGCAGGGAACACTGCCGGTCACGAGAAACTTGCCTGGCAAAAACTCAGGTTTCCCGAAACCCTTTTCCCTGTCAAATCCCAAACTCTACCTCATTTTAGTGCCTATATATATATCTACCCCATTCATTAGTGAAAGAGGGGGGGGAGATGTAGCAGACAGGGACAGGCGCTCGGAAGATACCGCGATGTCACGGGGAGTTGCAAAATCCCTCTCCCCCTCTCCCCTGAGATAATGATCACCCTCGGAATGTAGCCAAGTAGGTAGCCCCCTCTAACATAGAATACCAGTAACTTTCCACTCCTTACCAAGCTTGACGACCCCCCCCTCCGACGTAGAGAAGCCCCTATCTATATAACCCCCCGAATTGCAACATTAAAGGCCTTTGACTGTCCACCATATTGGTGTCTGCATATGTTACTGGCCCGAGTGACCCATGAAGGAGCTGGGTTGCCGTGCTACTTGTTGAAACCAGGTCGCTGCGTCTTCAAAACCGAAGACAGCAACAGGGACATCCCAAAGCTGCTCTGGCACCACCAAACCAAAGGAGTTGGACATGTGCCATCACCCCCAAAGCTCTGTGCTGGGTGTCACTCCCTGTGTTCCTGCCTGTCCTGCCCTTCCCAGATAAAACAGGAATACTGCCTGGGAACAGCTGAAAATGGCAAGCTGCTGCTTGGGTTGGTTAATTTATGAAGCTTGTAAATCATTTTCTGTAATAATTACCCAGGTTGGAAATGATTAAAATTCAGCATCAGCTGCTTCTTACAGTCAAGCTTGTGCTCCTTTATGTGGTAGGTGGAATAATTTCTTGTAAGAGCCCATTTAAAAGCTTTCTTGAAGAGATCAGCARCTGTCATCTTTATTTCTACTATTCTCCTTTTCTAATATCTGTGTTTCTACTCCCACCTCGATGTATTTGGACTATGATACCTTGTTGGGAGTGAAATGGGAGATAAAGACTGAGCAGAACTGGTTTGTTCCAGGAACTCCAGACCTCCTTGAGCTAATTCCAGTAGCTGTAACTCACTAGTACAGCTGAAATTTGGATCTGCTGTGCATCATTTTGTGTGGTTTTAAGCCTGGATTTTTTAAAATAAAGGACTTCTGGCAAATTCAGAATTGTTTTGTCACAAAGCAAGAATTACRTGGATGCTATCAGTCAGCAGCCTGAAGATAATAACAAAGGAGTTTTTAAATTACAAATTGTGTGAATTACGAATTGTGTTTTTTGTGGGATGAGGTAGAGGCTTTTTATGAGGGTTTGTGGACTGACCCTTCTCTGGCAGTTCTTGTGTTCTGAAGTCAAACTCGACCAGATCAGCACCTGGCTTGGGAAAAAGGAAAATACCTCAAACTTTGTAATTAATTTGTTTCCAACTTCATGGGGGAAATAAAAAAGAGGGTGAGGGTAGGACTTGTATTTTGTTCTTATTTTCTTGAACTATGAGTAGTGTGTTGGAGTGGATGTTTTGCACTTTGTGTTGTTTATTTCTGTGCTGAGCTTCCCTTTCCTGCCCCAGACTTTTGGGAGAAGTTTGCCTCCAGACAAGGAGAGCTGCTGGAGCAGGGAGAAGCAGCATTCCAGCAGGGAGGCCCAGCTGATCTCTGGGACAGCTTCTGCACAGTCAGGAGCTGGGGCTGTTCTTCACTGGGCTCCTGAGGGCAGCTCTCCCTCTTCAGGACCCAGGGATCAGCCTCCCCCTGCTGCTGTTGCATTTTCTGTTCAGCACGGGTGTTCCATCACTGGATGGGCCAGAGCCCAGCTCCAAATCCAGGCAGATTCTCCCAGGGAGCTGTCTGGGGATGTGCAACTTCCACACTGACCTGTAAAATAATTTCCCAGTCTGCTTTCTGGGAAAGGCAGCTTTGAACTTCACTTGGAGCAAATTTCCCCACTCAGCAGAGCACAGAACATCCATTATTACCAGAGGAGCATCACTCTGCTGTGCTTTGATGAGAAAGCCCCYGTTGTAGGTTGTCAGGAGATTGCCAAAATAGCCATAATGAGACTTGMTGCAGTTCCTCACCCCTCTCACTGCTCTGAGCAGGTGTGGAGCACGAAATTCTCGTGGCCAAGCAGTGGGAAATGGGGAGATGATTCCCCAAGTGCTGCTCCTGGAGAGGAATTGAGTGAGAGATCCGTGTGCAGCTCGAGTTGATGAACACGAGCAAYCCTCCCAAAGAGCTGGGAGCACACACACATCCTGATCACCTTCCAGGGAGGGACAGCAGCTTTTGGGGTGCCCTGTCAGTTTCTCTGGGTCTGCATTGAAGGCACTGGAGATGGTAGTTGCATGTTTGGRCTCAGGTGTTTATTATTYTTACCAAAAACAGYCTCATTACTGTGAGTTTGGCAGCAAGGCRCAAAATGGCCAACAATCTCTTGGTACAAGGTCTTTTAAGACTAAACTATCCAATTAGGAACTGACACCTGGATTATTTTCCCTTTTAACCCAAGAACTGATCCCACAGAGCCCCCAATGGGGACTTTCCTGCCCAATTACAAAATGCCACCCAAACCCATGGAGAAGGAGGAAGAAGAAGCATGAAGAAGAAACCCAGGATGACACCCTGTGCCCTCCATTTTGCTTCCATCCACAACACAGCAAAAATCCCAAACTCTAAATTTCTCACCCAGTGACACACCTACACTGCTCTCTATAATCTATTTCCCACTTTTGTGGATTCCAGCCTATCTGGAAGTCTGGGAAAACTCTCTCCATGAATGAGGGTCAGAGTCAGTACTCCCTGGGGGTCAGGGCACCCCAGGGCAGACAGAGAAATATTCCCAGTGCCCTGGGACCAAAAAAAACCAAACTGGGTTTCCACAGTGCCCAGTTTGGTTCCTGCTGCTGCTCTGTGTSCTCCTGGGTGAGACAAATCACACWGATTTAAGGGATTTGGGCTTTTTATGCTTATAAAGAGTAGTACTTGAATAGCCAGTGTCAGATGGCATCTGATTGTTGTTCTGTCAAGTGATTTCCTGCTGGAATGGGTAACTCTGTCAGTAAAATGAGTTTCCTTGCCCCACTGATTAAACTCAAACACTGAAATTAACTGATTAACTGATTAAACTCAAACACTGAAATTAACTGATTAAACTCAAACACTGAAATTCATGCTAACCTTCCTTTAACAATGGCAGAGAAGTACACTTGATAATATTGATGCTTTGAGGCTTGTGCTGTTTCCCATTTTTATTGTGGCCAGAAGTTTCATTAGAACAGCTGTTCTCGAGCCTGGCTGTTAATCCTTTTTTTTTTTAATTATTATTTTATTTTTAATAAGGAAGAAGGGAGTGCAGCAGAAGTGTTAGGGATGCTTCAGCAGCACAGCACWCAGTTGGCTTCAGGCATGGATGAACGGGCAGCGAGGATTCTCTTTTATCCAGAATCTCTTTTTTGGTTGTATTTCTATACAGTGTTTTAAACCTCTCCTCTGAGCTTCAAGGCAAGGAATATTGTTTTCTTTAAATTGAAAAAAAGTCTTAAATCTCCACAGAGTGGTAGAATTAGGAAGGTTGGAAAAGATCTGAGGTCATCAGSTCCAGCCATGAGCCCAGCACCAGCACGGTCACCATTAAGCCATGTCCCCAAGTGCCACATCCACTCATTTTCTSAACATTGTCTGCTGTGCCTTCTGTGGCCTTTAGAGTCAGAGGCAAAAGCCATTTTCTGGGAGCTGTTGGACCTTCTGATTCCAGCTGCTCAACTCTTTGTGCCCTTTTGGTTTCTTGTTGCTGTGGAATACATCTGGGGGAGTGATTTACTCATTTTCAATGTGTCAGGGTGCCCCAGACTCCTGGAATTACTTCACAAACCAATAAGGGAATAGAAAATTCAGAGGATATAGCACAGATTTTGTTGATCAGTGGCTCATGAGAAGCTGTGGAAATGCTGCTGCTGTGAAATGAGTAATTGGGGTCATCTTTCATCAGGACCACCCTGAGTTACTCAGCTTTGMGCCTTGGAATGATTTGGTTTTTTAGGGGGAATGGAAATTGTGATTTGGGGTTGTTCTGTTCTTACAGTATCCATCACTACCTGTGATAACCAGTAAAAATATGTTTGATTTTTTTTAACAAAACCCCCAAATCCCTGAATGGTGTTTATTGGCCTGCACTCCTTTCATGCYACTGCAGAGGTGTAACCTTAACCTTTTCTGGATTGCATTTGGTGACAAACTGGAGGCTTTTTAGGACTCTTCTTTTTGTTTTCAGAGCTGGGTTTTCCTCATTTCCATGAGGAGCTGGCATTTCCCTCTGAGCAGTGTGGTAGGCTTCCCTTAGCCCTCCTGGTAAAGGAGCTTTCTGCAAAGGCTCTTGCAGAACAAAAAGCCATTTTCACAATGCTGGGGGGAGGAGGAGAGTGGAAGAATTGACAGAAAAAAACCCCAGATCCCTTTCCAATCCGTTGGTTCGTGGCACAGCTGAAGTTTACACTAATTAGAAATCATCTGGAGGCTCTGCAGCAGATTGAGTCTTCGGCTGGAAGTGCTTCCTGACAGGTGGTTCAGCACAAAGCAACATCACAATTACCTAACCCCCTGCTTGATTTGTGTAAACCCTCATTGCTRCTCACATTATTTAATGAACTATGTGCTTCCCCTGGCCTCCCTGCAGAACACAGAGCTCCCTTCCAAATCTGCAGCCTGAGCTCTGGGGTTAACCCTTCTGTTCCAAGGTGAGGGAACATCAACCTCGATGAGGAGGTGAGAGCTGGAATGGAAATGCTGTAAATCCTTATGGTGGGAAGGTCAGAGAATCACTGACTTGTTTGGGTTGGRAAGGAGCTTAGACTGGTCCCATTCCACCCCTGCCATGGGCAGGRACTCCTCCACAACCCCAGSCTGCTCCAGGCCCCATCCAACCYGGCCTTGGACACTTCCAGGGGTGGGGAAGATGTGTGATGCTTTGRAATTTTAATTGTGTAGTCAGGGGCTTCAATTTACCCTCTTTTGATACCAGTAACCCTCTGGATTGGAGGGGTTTTCTTTAGCTCAGTTATCTCTCATTTCAAACTCTTTTTTTGTGGACTGGAGGAATTAACTCTTTACTGGATAAGGCAAAACTCGAGATGGTCCCTCTGAGATTTTTCCTGATACTTTTAACAAGTCCAGCACGGATTCCGTGGTGACTGGAACCATTCGCAATCAGACAGAGAAAGATAAGGGTTCTGCTGGCCATGAAGGATTTCCTGAGCTTATCAGAGCTTGCTGTATCTCTGCAGGTTGTGCCTCAAATGCCCTCAGGGTTATGGACTCCGTGTCCTCGTCAGTCTGGCTGCTTCAGCCCCTGGGGAGGTGTTTCATAAACTGAATTTTGTGGAGTACCACAGCTGCAGAATGGTCTGTGACCCATGGAAGTATTCCCTCTCATGTAGTTCAGYCTCTGATGTGATTACACTCTTCAGCAAACACATATATTGAAATTCTCCTTCCAAGTGAACTTGGCTGTTTGCTGTTTATTATGAGAGAGCCTCTCAGTGAAGCAAATGAAGTCAAAATTTGAATCCACAGGCGTGGAGAGAGATCTATTTTGTGCTATTTGCTTCCCTCCTAGACTTGTATTAATCAGTCATTATTTCTATTTGGTTCCTTTTGCAAATAACTTGAATTTTTATATCTTTCAGAAAAAAAAATTAGACTAACTTTGACAATTCCAGAATTATATGACTCATGACTACAAATGATGAACCAGATGAAATAATAATAATAATAATAATACAGAAAGGTGTTTCTTTAGAAGCAGTTATTAGCATTGGGTGGGTTATTGAACTGTTCATGTCATGGTTTATTTGGGTGGTGCTACATGAGGCAAAAGGTTTTTTATGGAATGTGTTTGCTGCATCAGCTCYTTGTGRAGAAGTAGGTTTGAAGAGATAAGTAAAAAGGATACTCTTGCAAATAATATTAATTACACAGTTTTATTTTCTGTGTTGTAGATGGAAGTATCAGGTGTCCAGGGCACACTTGGAACCACAGAATGGTTTGGGTTGGAAGGGACCTTAAAACCCATCCAGTCCCCCCCATTCCATGGGCAGGGACACCTTCCACCATCCCAGGCTGCTCCARYTCSCAGTGTCCAGCCTGGCCTTGGRCCCTGCCAGGGACCCAGGGGCAGCCACAGCTGCTCTGGGAAACTGTGCCTGAGGAATTTATCCCCAAAATCTCATCCCAACCTTCCCTCCTTTACCTTAAGGCCATTAGGGCCCAGGACTTACCCTGCTGTGGGCTGTCTTGGAAAAGTTTATCATGAGGGAAAACTGAGGTGGGAATGAGCAGGAGAGGCTGAGCATCAATTCCAAGGGTAGGCAAGAGGTCTGTGACCACAAGAGGCACAGCTCTGCTTCTCCCAGTGAAAACCCATCCCTGATATGGCCCCACCAGGAGGATGGAGGGAGAATATTGGCCATTTTTGGGGATTTTAYCAAATCCTGGGGATTTTAGTCAGGGAAGAGGTGTGCCAGAGCAGCAGAGAGGGACATGATGGGCTCACTGTGCCCAGGGAGTGTCTGGGCTCCAGTCCCTCCCCAGCTGGCCCCAGGTGTGTTTTCCTCAAGAATCCCAGYGATTTTGGCAAAGTTTCCCCTCTGAACCCTTCAGGCTGTGAGCAGGCTCAGGGTGTGTCTGAGCTGTCAGAGGGACATGTGTATTTGGAGGGCCCCAAATGTGTGCATCTGCTCASCAATATTGTCTGAGCCACCCTTGTGAGGCAGGGAAATTACTCATCCTGCACACAGGGCCATTTATAGACCTCTGCCAGATTGGAACCTGACAGGGTGGTGGGATGAGCAGCTCCTCAGATGCTGGCTGCAACACTGATTGATAAAAAAAAAAAAAAAATTGGCGGCTTAAAATTATTTGCCCAATCTCAGTCAAGTTGTGTGCCTAAAATGAAAAAGTGTTTTATAGCTTTAAATTAATGAAATTGCATTTTAAATGTAGAGTCCTCCCAGTCAGAGGAGGCCAATATCCTTATTTCCCTATATCCATATTTCCCATGAAACTGTAGGAGTTTTAAGGCAACAAATGCTCATAGGTGTGTGGGTACAGAGCTTAAACTCTCAATCACCTCTCCTGTGCCTGTTGCAGTGAAGGCTGAATGAATTCACTGAAAGCTGATCTCTTCCAGGGTTGGTTTTTTTTTTCTTTCTTTTTTTTCCCTGATGAGTTGTATTGTGGAGGAAATTGCTCTTTGATTTTTGCCCTCTTCAGCAGCTGCTCTTCTCGCTGAAGAAGTGCCTGCTAAGTGCCAACACCAGCTCAAGATCAGGTTCAAGTGCAGCACTGCTGTTAATCAGGCTCMGTTCATTTGGAGCCTCATCCACTGCCTATTGAAGCCACTGCAGAAATTCTCTTTGACCTGGGCAGGCTCCATAACAACTCAAGCCTGGCCTTTATGACTAAAACAACTTAAAAAATCCCCAATGGACACGAAAACTCTGTGGAATTGCACAGCTGGCAAATCTGCTTGCATTTGCTTCCACCAAACAAATGGGTGATTTTCAAGAATAGTGAGGTTTAAGTGCTGCCAGTGTTTGCTGGGGCTTTGAAATTGACACTGTCAGCTGCTCACACTGGGCTTTATTTTAGAAATCAGGAAAAGGTGAGGCCTTCTTCTGCCAGCTGGAATAGGATCTAACTTGTCTGATCAGGGAAAAAATGACACTGGCAAAATGAGGCATTTTTATCCTGTGAAAATGGATCAGCAGAAAGTGGGGATTTTTATTTTTATATTTTATTTTTATTATATTCTTATTTTATTTTATTATTTTTGTTTTATTTTTGTTTTTGTTTTATTTTTGTTTATTTTTATTTTTTTATTTTTTATTTTAATTTTATTTTTATTTTTATATTTTATTTTTATTATATTCTTATTTTATTTTATTATTTTTGTTTTATTTTTGTTTTTGTTTTTTTTTTGTTTATTTTTATTTTTTATTTTTATTTTTTATTTTAATTTTATTTTTATTTTTTATTTTTATTTTTACTTTTAATTTTCATTTTCATTTTATTTTTATTTTTAATTTTTTATTTTTTAATTTTCATTTTTTTAAATTTTTATTTTAACTTATTTTTATTTTATTTTAAAATTTTATTTTTATTTTATTTTTGCTTTTTTGGTTGTTTTTATTATTATTTTTATTTTATAATGCCTTGTTCCTTATTCCTGATGTGAGCTTTGTGTCTGGAGGCTTGGGAGCAGCTGAGGGGCTGGGAATGCAGCACACAGGGGGAATTTCCTGAGCACAGGAGCTGAGCTGGGGCAGTGACCTGCAGGAAGATCAGCAGAGAGTCAGTGATCACACCCTGCCCTCTGTGGGGCTGAGAATTCCAACAAATTCCTGTTGGAATAATAATCTTCAAAAATTAATGTTAATTAAGCTTAGCTTCATAACCGTAAATGCTGCAATTTTCAAGCTCATTCCCTGCAGTTTTTTCCCTACATATAACCCAAGGATTCTYCAATAAACCCAAGGATTCTCCAATAAACCCTAGATTTTATTTTCACTAAACACTGGTGGGTGAGCTCGTGCTTCTTGCCAAAGTTATGTGTTTAAATTGCTCAATATTTTAAATAAAAACATTCAGTGTGCTTGGTGAACATCACAGGAGGACGTCTGAGATATTGTAGCACCACCTGCTATACTTTTAATTTCATTTTTTTTCCAGTTAACCTACATGGCCACGTTTGCTTCTCCCAGGAGAGCATGATCCAGCTGCAGAGAGTGAATATCCCTCTATTTATGGAAGTGATCTTTGACAGGAATTAATATTTATCAATGAAAGACAAATTCAGAGTTCAGTGTCTTTATCCCTGGTGCAGATCAGGGTGAGGAGAGTTCTGCCTGCTTGACTCGCTCTGAAATCGTTGGAGATCTGGAAATTCAGCTCTAATCTTCCTATAGGGAAATGTTACTGTTAATATCCAAAGCCTATTAAAAAGGGATTTCACATCTTTGGAATTTATTATCGAATCTCAAAGATGTGAAACTCATTTTTAATAGGTTTTGAACTTTATAGGCTCTCTGTAAGGGAATAATATTGTGATGTGGTTTAAAGCTTGTGAAGTACATTTTCTTCCCCTTTTATGACAGTTGTTTTAGAGTGGTGATTTACCAGCTGTTTGAGGAGGTTTTTTGTGTTCTCCCTCTCTCCCCCCCCAGTGAACAGATTTTTATGTAACACAAATTTCATAAGCGCTTGGGATCATGGAAATCACCTAATTCATTGGAGAGATCTGCTATTTCCATAAAAATCCCTTTTTTCTCCCCCCTCCCTGCCAGTCCCATGAGTATTCAATGGCACTGGCGTTTTCCTTGCTGTGCCTTCATCATAAATTCTGTAATATCAGTAATGTACTCGGAGATACAGTAAATATACTTATTATAGCAACTGCAACCATGCTTCATCCAGCTTCAGTAATTAGCCATGCTAATTACWGTTGGGATGTGGGCTGGGAGATGGTGTGCTACATTAAAACCAGAGAAATTAAACCAGAGCTGTCTGATAGACCTATTATGTTCTTTTGGGGCCTGCAGATCTTAGTGAGGCATTAGCTAATTAAAAACATGGGGATAGTTCCTGAATAAACTATTGAATCTAAAGGTTACTTTCACACTTGAGTGGTAGATGTCAAAACGAGGGTTCATTCCCCTTATTTGTGGCCCTTGTGGAATATAGATGGAAAAACAGCAAGCACAAAAAATCCTTGGCTCTATAATGGCAGAARTTTGTGATGGTAAAAGGATTTTTGCAAAGGCTTTTCCTGTGTGGTCAGGTTTCAGCTTTGGTTGCCTGAAGGGGCTGGAGAGGGACTTAGGACAAGGCTTGGAGTGACAGGACACAGGGAATGGCTTCAGACTGGCAGAGGGGAGGTTTGGGTGGGATATTGGGAAGGAATTCCTCCCTGGGAGGGTGGGGAGGGGCTGGGATGGGATTCCTAGAGCAGCTGTGGCTGCCYCTGGATCCCTGGAAGTTTCCAAGGACRGGGCTTGGAGCAGCCTGGGACAGTGGAAGGTGTCCTTGGCCATGGMATGGGTGGGAATGGATGGGTTTTAAGGTCCCTCCCAGCCCAAATCACTCTTTAATTTTCTGAGATGCTTTGAGGCATCATCCCTGTGATCCTGCTGCCCAGCCAGGCCAAGGGCTGGATTCTGACCTGAGAAATCTGAGGTATTGCTGGGGTCATGCTGCACTGCAGAGCTCTCTCCTTAGCCCTCCTGAATCCCAAATCACTTATCCTCTATTACTGAGTAAATCCTTTCCTCAGCAACTGGAGCAGGTGAAGGAATCCAGGTCTTTGCAGGGGATTTGAAAACCACGGTGCCATTGCCTCTTACCAGAGGGTGGGGATGTGCAAGCTGCAGTGTTTGACAGCTCATTCCAGAGGAGAATTCTTGTAAGAATGTTCTTTACAGGAAAATTCTTTAAAGTCCACTGCTGGGACTGTGTCTCTCATATCCAGTTCAAAAGCAAAGGGTTTAGAAGACAGAGCAGAGTGTACATGCAACAGAGGTTTTTTGACCCTGTCATCATGAAGGTGTTTAAAGAAGAMAGAGTTCTGTGCTTCATGGAAGCCCATTGCACTGGAGAGGAGCGTGGGCTCCCCATCCCTGGAAGTGTCCAAGGCCAGGCTGGRTGGGGTTTGGAGCCACCTGGGATAGTGGAAGGTGTCCCTGCCATGGCAGGGGTGGGATGGGATGAGATTTAACCTCCCTCCCAACCCACACCGTTCTGGGATTCCTGCTTTGTGGCCTGGTGGATGAGAGCCCTTTTTCCCTGCGGGATGAGTAGGCAGCAGTCAAACCYCACCTTGAAGGCTTTGAGCTGTTGGAGCAAGCAAAGATCATCTGCTCMAGGTTTGGGGAATCTCAGGGCTTGGTGACTCAGGCAGGTTTTAGTCCTCTTCCAAATGAACATCACTCACCTGCTGATCTGTCTGCACAAGTTCCACGACTTCATTGTTCACATTGGAGAAAAATCTGCTCCTACAATCKGGATGCTAAAATACTCCTGCCTATTTCCAATGCTAATGCTTCAGTTCTTGCTTGAAATTTTCCTGGGGAATGAATTTCCGAGGGTGCACAATGAGGCTGGCTGAGTAGGAGGGGCAGAGGGAAGGCTGTGCAGGTGGGGGAGTTATTTAGTTGCCAAACTGTCTTTCATGTCTTGAAGATTCTTCCACCTTTCTTCAAAAGGACATCTTCAAGAAAACTAGAAGGGATGTTGCTTTTGGAAGGGAAAGGTAACATTTCAGAGTRTTAAGGTGAGGTGTTCTGTAGGAAAAGAGATGAGAGCAGAAGTGTCTGGGGTATCTTACCAAAAGGGCTTTCAAAAAACTTCCTCTTGCATCATTCGAGTCAATATTCTCCTCAGAAAATAAATCCCCTCCCTCCAAATTATTACAAATTTGAATTACAAAGGGGCTCTCAGGCAAAAGATATGAGGAGTGAATAACAGTTAATTATTAGGAAAAAAAAAAAAGAATACAAAACACCACGCCAGAGTTTGGAAGAGGAGCCTGCCCCTGTGTGTCAGGGTGGTGGCACAGCCCCATCCCATGGGGCTCAGCCTCCTGCAGTGCCAGCTGTGCTTGCTGCAGCAGGGATCCTGCACAAGGGGGGAGTTTTCTCTGCAGCTCCAGGGCTGCTGGAATGGCCTGGCTCCTCTGGCAATGCAGGGCAGCAGAAGCTGCTCCTCTGGGAATGCAGGGCAGCAGGAAGCTGCTCCTCTGGGAATGCAGGGCAGCAGGAGCTGCTCCTCTGGCAAATGCAGGGGGCAAAGGCTGCTGTGCTTGTCCAAACCTCAGATTGTATCCTGTAGGAATGCTTGGCTCCTCCCCTGGGCGGAGCATCTCCCCATGGGATGATGGAATTTGATCAGCCATGCAGGGACATTCACTGGCCATGAACAGAAGATAATTAATAATTAATGGCCCATGAACAGCAGAGATCTCCTGGAGGGAGGATTGGCTGTGGGAGAGACAAAGAAAACTGCCCCATGAACAGCAGAGAACTGCCCCAGCTCTGACAGATGGGAAGTGAATACACATCCCCACAGCTTGCATTTGCAAACTAAGACAGGAGACATGAACAAAAATGGTTAAAGAAAAGAAATGCAGGAAAAAAAAAATATATATTATAACAGAGCTGCTGAAATGGGTCAGTGTTATTTCTTAGCTCCAAGCTGGCTGCTTTATTTTCCTTTCCCTCCGTGGTTGTTTGTTTGTTTGAGGAGATAAGAAAGCAGAGACTGAGGAGAAGAAGCACTTTATTGTTTGAAGAAGAGAAACAGTGTAAGACTAGAGATCTGAAGTGCAGCTCTCCTCCCACTCTGTTTGAATTGGAGTTTTGTCGTGGGTTTCTACAAGGAGCTGTGGATTTTTTAGTAATTCCCTGTTATCGTCATTCTTATGTTTAGTAAATGGATGTTGAGGAAAGCAAAAAGCTGAAATAAACAAGAAACTTCARTGTAGGGCTTGAGTCACAAAAGGTTCAGTTAGCCTGTGTCTCTGAGGCAAGCTCATCATCTCGTTTTAAGTTAGTTTTTGGAAAAAAATTTCTAAAATTAACAAAAAAGTTAAAATATGTTGATGGCTGACTCAGCATTATGAAGCAGAAACTTCTTTGCTGTCATCTGAGGGATTCTTTTAAGACCAATCCCTTTAGTAAAGTGAATTAATTCTGTTCCAAGCCTGCTGCTGCCCATCCTTCAGAAGSATGGGGTGGATATTGGATGGCAAATACAGAATTCTGGAATTGGTCACTTTATTTTAACTATAAGGTGCTAAAGGATGAGACAGTGCCGCTTTTAAAACCAAAATTGCACCAAACAAAAGGAAACCCCAACCCACAGCACTGAGGGTTTTGTTTGAGGTGGTGAGGAAATGTTTTGTTTGCCATTTAGGAATCTAAGGATCTTCAGGATCCAAGTCAACTTGCAGCGAATGCAGGTGATAATTTCAGAAAAAAAATCACAAACAGAGCCACTCAAAAATCCTTCCAGGGCTTTTCTCCCCTCCTTGTTTCTGTTTGTTTTGTGCAGCTGAGAGGTTTTATGGCAGTTTTAATTCAAACCCATCGCCCAGGTACAGAAGAGGAGTTGAAATCTGGCAGGGGTGGAGAAGAACTGGGAGGCCAGATGGCAGGAAACATAAAACTACAGAAAACAAGCAAAGAGAGAGCTCAAAAGAGATTATGTTTTATGTCCATAAGCAAACTGGCAGAGGGAAGAGTCAGACCTTTAAAAATAGAGTGGTGTCTCTTCAGAGAAGGTGGTCATTGCTTAAAAACCTCTCCTKTTCTGTCTCTTTAAAGGCAGGCATYAGAAGGCACCACTAAATCTGCCTTTCTGAAGGYRAATGGGTAGCACAAGTTGAAACAGAAATGAGATCATGATGGGGAAGGGGATCCAAAATGAAAGCAGCACAAAATTATGGAATTATTGGTGGAATTTGATAATATTTTGTTGGGGGCAGTGGGTTTAAGGGAAGATGAGGGGTCTGCAATCAGCAGGTGAGGGAGGAGCACGTTCAGGGTGTTCCAATGAACTCTGAGCTTCCCATCTTGAGGTCTGAGCTGGGAAGGCTCCAGCACCAAGAGGCTGAGGAAGAGGATTCTCCCCAAAGCTGTGAATCCCTAAACATCCATCAATACATTCAAAACTGGGCCAGACCTTTTTAAAATAACCCCCAACAACTGCCAGGTGCTGACTCCTTTACCTGCTTTACCTGAATGTGACAAAATTATTCCAGGATTGTGGAATTACCACGTGGCTGATAAATAGGGGAAGGAGTGGAACTTCTTGAGTAGATAAATAATTAGTTTAGGATAAAAGGGTTGGGGTTTTTTTTGAGTGGAAGTGGATCATGAGGGAGGAAATTCAGCAGTTCTAGAAGTTATTGTGCGATAGAAGTAGAACAGTGGATGGAATTTGAGAAGGAAGATTATTGCTTCTAAAACTGTGTTGGGCTGAGGAAAAAAAAAGGAATAAGTGGACAAGAGACTGGATTGCAAATGTCAGGGAACTGGGAGGTGGGAACAAAGGAAGGAAATGAACAGTACTTTCATTGCTTACTTTAATTTTACTGCTATGAAATGTTCAGGAGACACCTGGAGCTCTGGGGACTCRTGCTTTGGAATTCTGCTGAAGTGGRGAGCAGGGAGAGAGGAGGGAAAACCCAAATGCTTTTTCTCAGCATTTACAGGCTGTAGTTGCCATGGGTTTGGACCACGTGCAAAGCTCTTTTACTGTGGGTATGCACCATGATTTGCAGTGTTCAGCTTATCTCATCTTTGTTGTATCAAAATAATTTGGACTCTGAGTGCTGAGGGTCTCTGGAGGGAAATCAGCCCTTTACAGACACTCTAAAGAGTTTCCTTGTGGAGGTGGCCCTGTCCTTCTGCACAAGGTGCTGAGCCCTGTTCTTATCTCTTGACAAAGAAAATAAATTTGGGGGGAAATGAGCTGGGAATGGGCCACTGGATAATGGAAGATTTGGTTTTGTCTGTTGCTGGGAGAGGATGAGYTGGGGAAGCTGAGGAAGGAATTGGCGCCACAGCAGGTGTGGAGTTCGTTAACACAAAGGCACCTTGTCCTTTTTCGTGTTCCTGATTTTTCTGATGTATTCCCTGGAGCWCAGGAGAAGGAGGAGGCTGCAGGAGGAGTTCCATGGGGATTTGTTCTGCTAATGCAGAACAGGGAATGGTTGAGAAATGTTGGCTCAGGAGCTGTAGAACCCCAGGGCAGTCTCACCACTGAAAGCCCAGGGATTTGTTCAGACCTGGGAATTTGTCATAAGAGGAGAGATCAGGCAATGTTARGCTGAGAACAAGCCAGAGGAAGAACAAACAGAGGAAGATGATGCTGCTTTAAAAGCCAAACCAAACAGCCAGGTGGGATTTGTTGTCCAGGTTTTGCAGCCAGGTGGAATATGATGGCTCTGCCAAAAAAAAAAAAAACAAACCCAGTCCAAGCTGCTGATATGGAAAAATCAGTCCTAATAAAACATTCCATTGACAGGTGGGAAAGAAAAGTCTCAGCAACTGGTTAAAATGGGAATGTTCCTGTAGAATTCAAGGATGCTGGTGTTAAATACAGGTACTGGGCTGATCATTAAGTGCAGAGTATAACACTGACTGTGATTTACTCATCAGAATTGGGATCTGACACATCCAAATGGAATGATAAGAAGATAGTTCTTTTCTCCAAGGCAGCATCTCCACTTCCCATAAAAAACTTGAAACCAACCTGATTTTCATAGGTAATTCCTGGTGCACAATTACTTGTCAGGTGTAATTCCTGGTGTGCAATGATTTGTTAGGTGTAATTCCTGGTGTAAAATTTTTCAGGTGTTATTCCTGGTCTAAAACATGGGGGTCAATAATGCAGCATGAAGGAGGTGCAAGGTTTAATATTGTGARTATTAAGCAGGATTTAAAAATGATAGAAGGATTATGTGATGTGGAARCAGCAAATTAAACCTCTAGGGGAGGAATCAGAAGCCAGAGGGTTAAATCCTGATGGGTTTTAGGAAGTGAAAAGGGGCCTGAGGAGTCAAACAGTCAGAACTGTCCAAGTGTTTAGTTTGGAGTTTGGATCGATGTGTTACTGGAATGAGGAAAGCTGTGTGTGTACGTGAATTGGCTTGGTGAGGTCCCACAAAATATAATTTTTTGGGAGGCAGCAGACCATAAAATTGGAAAATTGATGTTGCAGCTTCGTTCGGAGAACGTGAACTTGTGCGAGGAAACTCTGTGTTTCTGTGGGGCTGGTTTGGAACAGAGAACTCACGTCCTGCACTTCTGTTATTGAGAGAAAAGTCAGAATTCCTTGGGCCAAATCCAGGAAAAAGGATGTCTGCCCTGGATGTACCTGAAGGGCCTTCACAGAATTCCCAGAATCCCTGGGTTGGAAGAGACCTTCAAGACCATTGAGTCCAACCCAGCCCAACCCCTCAACTGAACCCTGGCCCCCAGTGCCACATCCAGGCTTTGTTAAACACACCCAGGGATGGGGACTCCAGCACCTCCCTGGGCAGCCATTCCAGGACTTTATTACTCTTCAATAAATGTAACTGCTTTTTATKCCCTAAATTCTGTCTGGCTTGTGTTCTTAGGTGGCCCCAAAATTCCCACWATGAGCCATTGAAGGCTTCATCTAAGAGAAGGAGGAGGGGGCTGCCAACTTGATTTTCCCCTCAGGATGATCTCCAAGGGGTGCATTCAGCCTTGTTTCAGGACCTGAAAAAAGGGGAAAATGCAATATTTTAATGCAGGCTCCCCTGTGGTTACAAAGGTGGTGTCTGGGAACACCTTGTGAGCTTTAATGTGGCTCTGAGAGCTCCCAGCAGTTCCTGGCGTGATAAATGGGAGGAATGCATCAAAGCAGGCAGGTGGGAATGTTTTATTCCCACAAGTTTTCCCTGGTTGGGCAGTCCAACATCCCAAATGCCAGATGGGTGGAAAATCTCAGTCAATCACACAGGCTGTGCCTTAGCAGATTTGTAAATCTGTTTTTACATTTGGACATTTCCATTAGCATTTTCCTCACATCATTGTCGGGCCGTACCCATCTGGAACTAATTTGAAAATCAGAGGTTAATGGTCACAAAAGATGACTTGGACCAATTAACTGGAATATTTATAAGTTCTGTCTCTGTGTGAGCTTCGATTATAAATATTATTTTCACTTATCTGGCACTGGCAATAATAGCAATGTTTTAGCTATTAAATTATTAGTATAATTTGCATTACAGACACACACAATCAAAATTTTGGGGAGATTGCTCTTTGTCAAAGGATGCCTATTCTCTAAAGCAGATTCTTTTCAACTTGTAAGGAAAAATACAGATTATTTGAGGCACATCAAAGCTGTTGTAATCTCTGTGTATGGGGATTTACTCTCCTTTAAAGTTCCTGCACTGGAACTCCCGGACTTTGTTGGCATCTCTGACTATTTGGATGTTTATAATAACAAAACCATGAATCATTTGCTTTTTTTTCAAGTTTCATTTGCAAGATCTGAAGCAGCAAATTAACTGAATGTAGGAATTGGTTTAAGAGTCAATGTCACGGTGACAACTGGCAATTTGTAAAACTTTCCCAAGTGCCTTCTTGCTGAAAGTTGGGAAGTTTCTCCTCCTCTGTCATGACAAAGAAAGGAATTGAGAAGGATGGAAGAGGAAATTCTCTCTCCTGTCTTCACCACCTGCTCTGCTTGACCCAAATTTGCTTTCCTGCTGCCGTGGCTGGAACCACACGTGTGGAATTTTGTGGTTTTCCCTGTTCAGGCTGTGTAGGGAAGGAGGGGTTGGTCCATCACTGAGCCTCTTAGGATGATGTTCTCCAGTTTGACTGGACTCTCTCACATTTTGTAGCTGCTAAAATTTAGAAAACAAAACACCTCAGCTCTGGGCTGATGTCTGTGATTATTGAAAAGTAAGATTTTAGGGTGTTTACTGAAGCAGTAAATTAAAGCAATTTTAATAAATGGGTTATTATGACACTTGGAGGGGAGCTCAAGCCCAGGAAAAACCCTTCAAGTGGGTGTTGATATTTTCACTTCACCTGGTTGGTAAAACACTGCAGCAATCCTTTTATATTCCTACTACAGAAAGAACATTTAATTGTGGTGAAAGAGGAAAATATCCTATGGATGTGTTGCTTTTCTTTCTCTTAGAGTGAAAACAAGATGTATCCTACTGGAAGAAAGGGAATCTTCATTTTTAAACCAGATCTTTGGGATGGGAGGAGGCTGTTCAATGCTTGGGAAGTGCAGAAGGTTCATTTTATTCCAAATTATCCCAGTTTAAGGTCCTTCTGCTGCCTTTTCTTTGCGCTGGTGACTGCCAAGATGCATTAATGTAATTATCACAGATTCAGGGGATTGTTTAGGTTGGAAAAGACCCTTAAGATTGAGTCCAACCAAAACCCAACCTTGCCAAGTGCAGCACTGAACCACATCCCTCGGTGCCACGTCTAAGTGAGGCCATTAATAATTAAATATTCTCATAACTTCTGATAAAGAGTTGCAAAAGTTTTGCATTTCTAACCAAATTAGAAACATCTCTGGTTTGTTTGTTTGGTTGTTTTTTTTTTTTTGGTAGTATCAGCGTTTAGAAGGGATTTTTGGGTCTCACTTTATTGTTATGATGCATTATCAAAATTGACTTTTATGAGTTACTAAAATGTTGAAATCCACAGAGCAGGCAGCAGAGAAAGGTCCACCAGTAACAAGGAAAAGCTGAATATTTTGTGTGAGACACAAGCACCAGGGTGGATTTTTACACTTGTCATGTAAAGCACTGGTTGTGTCAACAATTGAAAATTTCATTGACTGTGTGGGAGAAATGATCAAGAATGCAGAATTCCAAATTTCCTTTTTTTTAATTTCTAGATATTCTGAGATTTATTGGATATCTGTATGGTGGGGTTGCTGGTTTTTTTTGTTTGTTTCTGGTTTTGGTTTTTTTTTTTTTTTGTGGGGAGGTTTTTTTGGCTGTTTTTTTTTTTTGGGCTGTTGGGTTTTTTTGAGCTTTGTATTATTTTGCTCGTGGATTTGTTTTTTGCTTTTTTTTTGTTTTTTGGGTTTTTTTTGCTATTGGTTTTGTTTCGCTATTGTGTTTTTTGTTTGTTTTGGTTTTTAGATTTCTTTTTATTTTGGCTTTTCCAGCCTYATAAGTGAATCGTGGTGTGTGGCTCTGATTCTCTGAGGATGATTATTGTTGTTAACAGTCACAGCTTTTGAAATGCTCATTTTTGTTGACAAAATCTTGCTMCAGCATCATGTTTGTGTACAGGTGGAGCTTAACAGACTTGACTTGAAGGTGTCGTGACAATGCCAGTAGAAAATCATCATTTACAAGGAGGGAATGGGAATATTTTGGAAGTTCAAAGCGCATCATTYGTCCCCGAGTGTCACCTCCTGTCTCCCTCTGTGCCACGCTGGTGACAAAAACAAGGGAAGCTTCTCCTGATGCTTTTGTTGCTGTAATTGTGCCTCGTGGCAGGTGACACCTCTGGCTGTTACTTGTCTTTAGGTGGTGACTTCCRCTTCTAGCAGGGAGGAAACAAAATCAGATCAGAATTCCTTGATTTTCTGTGTGCTGTCACTTCTCCTCAGGGGAGAGAACCTTGGTGTAGTTGCTAAAATATTTGGCTTTRAAGAGGTGTGGTTTATTCAGGATCATTCATTATGATTGTGCCTCTTATGYCCATGAATTAACATTTCATTCTTTAGGGAAATCAATGTAACACTCACCAGAACTTCTGTTTTTTCTCATATTTACACACTTTTTTACCTAAATGCAGTGGGGCTGGTTTCATATGCAAATGTTGGCTTTTGTTGGAAGTATTAAATTAATTTTTTTATTTACTTCTTCACGGAAAAGAATTTGGGTGGGGGGGAATCAGCATCTGTATTCTTGCTGCTGTTCCCCTCACAAACAGAGTAACTTTGCATCCTGCAAAGCTGGAAATTCTGACTTACACAACGATTTCATGTTAAAATAGTGCTTAAAARCCAGCTGGGCTTGTGCCCTTCAGTTTGGCTGTGCAGATTATGAAGAAAGGACAAAGCAGATTAGATTACATCTTTTAACTTGAATTATAATTCATACTTTTGGTTTATATTGAAAACAAAACCACAGGGTTGTAAATTTTGAGCAGGTTGAAGAAATATTCCAGTCATTTTAGCCAAGTGAGTYAAAGTTTTGTGTTAAATTCAAATTTATTGAGCTGGAAAAGCAGATTTTCCTGCCAAATAGCCAAATCCCATTTCCTCTGATTTTTACTCCCAACTTTTTAAGTTGTTACTTGCAAAAATTTTTGAATTAAATTGAGAGAAATTGAGAGAAATCACTTTTACCAAACACCTTAAAGGTTTTGGTGACTTGATCACAAAAAAGAAAGTTGAAGTGGTGGAAAGCCTTGCTGGTATCTCTTTTAGCAGATTTCTGGAGTGGAAAAAAGAATGTGTGCCAACATTTTAAATCTTGAGACTCCAAAAMCCTGATTTTAAGGCTGGTCCGGTTTGAGTTGGTAAATCCACTGTCTTGTACCAAACCCTATAGTTACAAAAAAAAGGCCTAAAAATTAAAACCAACCAAACCCAAACTCCAAAACTGCAGCTGAAGAACTCAGACAAAATGTTGCTGGTTACAAACCTATTACATTACTCTGTTCTCTGTTGATTTACTGAAGAGATGAGGAGGGGGGAAAAAGCGTAAGAGATCAGGTAATGATAAATTGTCAGGGTTGGAGAAGAGCTTTAGGATCAAGTCCAGCACCCACCATAATGTCCATAAATTGTCAGGGTTGGAGAGGACCTTTAAGATCAAGTCCAGCACCCAACAATGTCCAGCACTAAACCATTTTAACCATTTTTAACCCTTTTTAATGCCCTGTTAGATCAACTCTGTATCACCAGAATGCGGATATTCCTTATTTTAGCGTTTCTGACGCTTTTTCCCTCTAATCTAAAATAAAGATGCAGAGCTGGGGGGAGGCAGGGGTTGTGCCGTGGCCCTTCCTCCCCACTCCTCCTCTTCCTCACTCCTGCAGCAGCAGCTGGGGAGAGCAGCAGGGAAGGAGAGGTTGGGAGCTGTGGGGAGCAGAAGGAGCTCTGAGCTGGGTGAGCATCCAGCAGCTCGGGCTGGAGTAGCAGAGCTATTTTTAACTCAGAGAAATACATTTAATTCATCAAAAAAAGGAAAAAAAAACCAACCTTTTTAATTTTTTTTTTTTTGAGCAGCCTGTCCCAGGTAGGATTTCAGCCAAGCTCTAGGGGTTGGAGGTATTTAGCCTTTGGAAATGGCTGTGGGAGTGCAGTGACCTCAAGGAACCTTCTCTTCTCTCTTCCCGTAAAAAGCATTCGCAACAAACCCAAAAAAGCCACCTCAGCACTTTCCCCTCTTTATCTAAATGGTTCCATCAGCCCCAGTAGGAGTGATTTTTTTTTTTCTTTTTCTTTTTTTTTTTTTAATTCCATGCAGCTGCTGTGATATTACAGGGAAATATCCGTGGAACAGCCATTAGCATTTGTGTAAGAGTGGCCATTGACTTCAGCAAGAGTTCTAAAGCAGGCTCCTGGTGCTTTATGAGGTAATCACGAGGCTGTTTGAGGACATAAAYGTGCACAGAAATGCAGAGAATATTTGGGTTTATGGTTGTGGGAGCAGTAAGTGTTGAGGAATTCTTTTCCTCAGAAGCAGCAAAACCAGAGGTCTTGGAGGATGACACTGTTCTGGGTGTTTTGAGACAGTGGGGAGGGGTTAAAATGGAAAATTGATCTGCCTGTGAGAAGGTTTTTGCCTGAGTGATCACTTTGTGCAGGGAGTTGTCCCCTGTGGATATCATTTACCTTTCTGGTGGAGCTTGCAGATACATTTTGGAAGCCTTTTCCTGTTTGATAACYGAGTTTGACAAACAGAAGTCACACTCATGAGGCTGTTGGGTGCTCGCTGGGGTTTGTCACAGCCTGGCGTCCCCAGCAGTGCCACTGCCCACTGCCAGCTGTCACCCTCACCATGGGGTGGGCAGCTCCTGCTGGCACCAAACCCCAGCCTGCTGAGGGAGGGGGATGGATTCATTCTTCTCCTGGGAGAACTCCTCCAGCAGATGGGAGAGATGAATGGGATGAGTCAGTGTGAACAAAGAGCGCTGATGAGTCGAGTGTTTTTATTTGCACAGGCGTGGATGGAACGCCACCGGTTGTGGTTGTAGAATTCCGAGTGTTGTCAGCTCAGGAAGAACAAACTGAGGCTGTAATTTTGCTGGGGAGATCAGTGAAAAGAAACGTTGATTAAAATAATACTYTGGGGATCCTGGTGTTCCTGCTGCAGGTCTGAGAGAGACGGAGCCCTCTGAGTTGGGATCATAATCTCACAGTTTGGGTGGGAAGAGAGCTTAAAAACCATGGGCAGGGACACCTTCCACCATCCCAGCGGCTGCTCGCAATGGGCACAGGGCGACACTTCCACCATCCAGCTCTCAGGCAGGTGAACTCCCATCGCGTTCCACTGGCGGGACTATCTTCCACCATCCCAGGCTGTTTCCTGACAGGACGACTCCACCATCCTCAGGCTTGTCTCTAGCCACAATCTGGTGCCTCGGGACAATCCTATCCACCATGCCAGGCTGCTCCATGGCAGAGGACACTTCCCACCATGCCAGGCTTGCTCAATGGGCAGGGACAATTCCACCTGCCAGGCTGTTCTCCATGAGCAGGGACGTCCAACCATGCCAGGTTCTGCTCATATACGACACTCGCATGCCAGGCTTGCCTACCATGGAGCAGGGACACTTCTTCACCATCGCAGGTCTGCTTCACATAGGCAGGGACACTTCCACCATGCCAGGCTGGCTCAATCGGCGAGGACAACTCTTCCACCATGCCAGGCTGTCCATGGCAGTGGGACAGACTCTGCCATGCCACTCGCTCTGCAGATCACCTGCGTGCTCATTGGGCAGGGACATTCCACCATGCCAGGCTGCTCCATGGCCAGACGACTGTTCCACCATCCCAGCCTGCTCCATGTGCAGGGACTACACTTTCCACCATGCCCAGGCTGCCCATTGGCAGGGACACCTTCACCATCCCAGGCTGCTCCATGGGCAGGACCACTTCTTTCATCCATCCAGGCTGCTTGATGAGCTAGGGACACTTCCACCATCCAGGTTCATGGGACTCCCCATGCAGTGTCCACTGGGCAGGGACACTTCTATCTCCTATCCAGGCTGCTTCATTGGCAGGGATACACTTCCACATCCAGCGCGCTCCTCAATTACAAATGTCCACCTGGCCATTGGGCACTCCAGGGATTCCATGGCGCAGCCACAACTTTCTCTGGCGAATTCTATTCACGGCCACATTCTCAGGCTCCCTTCCAATTCTGCCCAATCCAGCCTGTCTAGTAGTGAAGCATTCCCTTTGTGCCTTGTATGGTGTTCGATCTCCCTTAAACTAGGGGATGTTAACAATACAGTTGCCGGGCTGCGCCGAGAGAGATTCCCGGGTTCCTAAATGACAGCCAGCCTTGCTGTGTGACAGTGTGGACGTGTGACAGCCCAACCCCAGTGTCCCCAGCATCTTCCCTTTCTGCCCTGGGGCTCTTCCCCACTCTGACAACTCTTCTGTGGTGTTTCAGGAGCCTTGCAGAGCTGTTTKAAGCAGAGGGTTTGTTTGCCTGCTGTTGATTTTTGTTGCTGCTTTTAAGCTTTAAGAACTGGTTTGATACTTGTGGTTTGGGTTTTGTTGGGGTTTTTTTGGAATGCCTGTAAAGTTGGAGGGTGTTTTGCCAAGCCTAATGAAATTTAGTTAAAAATAGGAAAAAAYGTATCTGGAATAGGACTTGGGCCTTCAGTGTGTTCTGTCTCAAAGGTGTAAAAGCATCTGTGCCTTTTGCAGTTTTTTATAACAAAAAAACCACTTTTTTATATGGATAAAAAGTTATTCTCATTACAGGCCAGGTTTTCCAGAGAATCTGTGGCTGCCCCTGGATCCCCTGGATCTTGGAAATGCCCAAGGCCAGGTTGGACACTGGGGCTTAGAGCAGCCTGGGACAGTGGAATGTGTCCCTGCCCAGTTAAAAAACWATTTTAATGTCCCTTCCAACCCAAATCATTGTGTGATTCTGTGCATCTTTTGAATATAAATTGGGACAGATATGCTCAGTGGGAAGTCTGGGCTAAATTCCTATTATTTCAAAATCCTCATGTTCAGATTTTTTTTCCTTTTCTGTTTTGCTTTTCTTTTCCTTTCCTTCCCAGACAGTAAATTCCTCATGTCAGCAGGCCCTTGCCCACTTTGTCCCTGGGTGACCTGCACCCCTTGGTGTGCCATCAGGCTGTTTGGCCTCTAATTAGGCAGCTCCAGTAATGAAGTTAGTGAGCACGACAGAGGGYTGGGTGCAGCTTGTGAAGTGCCAATCATTGCACAGACTGACATGTTATGGCATTTCTTTCAAGGCTGGAGACAGATGATCTGAGAAGTTGGTTGCAGAATGATTTTTTTCCCTCCTCCTACCCTGTACAGCTAAAGCCCAGAAATTTCTAAATTAGGCTGTGCCTGTTTGATGTGAAGTGCCAGTGAGTTTTCTCCCAGGTTATTCCATATTCTGTAACASAGCCATTATTTTCATGGAATTATGGAATATCCTCAGTTGGAAGGGGATCATCCAGTGCAGCTCCTAGCCCTGCACTGACACTCCAGCAATGCCACCCTGGGCATCCCTGGGARTGTTGTCCAAACCCTCCTGGAGCTCTGGCAGCCTTGGGGCTGGGACAATTCCCTGGGGACCCTGTTCATTCCCTGGGGAGCCTTTCCCTCCCCTGGCAGTCAGTTTTAGCAGACAATATTTGTCATACTCAGCTCAGYGTCCCTCATGACATTGCCTTTGTTTTCCCAGCCCTGAGGTGAGGGCACTGTGTGTTAATAGTAAAGTTTTAATCCCCTGTGTCACTCCAGCTTTGTGGAACCCAGTGTGTTTATCCTTGTCACCCATCCCCACGTGATTTATGTGTCACCCAGGCAATGGGCTGGTGTGTCATGGCTCTGCTCTGATTAGATCATGAATTCCACCAGGCTGGCACTGGTCTTGGACAGGATGCTCAGAAAATAACGCAGAGGAGCCTTGATAAGGCAGTAAGAAATATGACTTCTGCTTGTCTCCAGCACAGCAGCTGCTGGAATTTAAAGCTCCATGGGCCACRGAGCTGTAGCTGTGCAAGTGTGACCCACACACAGCAGGGATCATCCAAATCCTGGGGAAAAGCCCATGTGCAGCTCCAGGAGGGTTTGGACAACACTCCCAGGGATGCCCRGGGTGGCATTGTTGGGGTGTCAGTGCAGAGCMGGGAGCTGGGCTGGATGATCCCCTTCCAACTCAGGATATTGTGGGATTCCATGAAGATAATGGCTGTGTTAAAGAATATGGAATAACCTGGAATCTCAGAGTGGGGACAGTGCTCCAGGGGGAGTTTGCTGCCTTTGCCTGCAGCACAGTTCCTGTGGCCCTGCAAAGGCACTTAGAATTAATCTGCTGGTAATGCTCCAGAAACAAGGGGATTATTGCTCCAACTGAAAGAATTAGAGTGAAAGGCTCTTTCCTATTGCAGGCCTGAGTTAAAGAAAAGGGAAAGGAAATCCTGGAATATTAGTGATATGTTTTATTTAACTGTGTTTTAAATGAGTTGCASTCTTCAGTCACTTCAGAACTCATTCAGAATATCTTTTTCATATATATATTTTTTTTATTTATTATATATACAGATATATATTTACATATTTATTTATATATAAAAATATATTTAAATATATGCATATATATTTTTATATGTATTTATATATTTTATATATATTTATATATTTATTTTATATATTTATTTATATTTATAATAAGTAAATCTATAATATATAATATATTGTACATATATATATATATATATATATATATATATATACATATAAAACTACCTTTGAAATAAGCACAGTATTTCCTCTCCTAATATGAAATGTAAATGTGCTGTTTGGCTCAGTTGGAACTTTTACTTAGTTCATGCAGTCTCAAAATGTGATTTAGAATATTGATGCCAACAACCTTTCTGATCTATGTAAAGTTTTTTCCGTTTGTTTTTGTTAAGAGGCTTAACTGCTGGCAAGTTTAAGGTATGAACTTCTGAAAGAATGCTTTATGTTCTGAAAGRACATAAAAATCCTGTCTTGCTAAAGGATGATTTTAAAGGCCAAAAGGGATTTAARAAGTTGGTTTGCTCCAGAATTATGGTAGCCCAATTTCTGAAGTAATTTCCCATGAGGTTGCTTAGAAAGGAAAAGGAACTTAATCTTCATTACACCAAATGATAATTGCACAATCCTCTCTGCCATCTCCATGGAACTGTAGRGAAGGAAAAGATGGGGTGCTGAAACTTGGGGTTGGCGGGCAGCAGGTCCTGAAGCTCTTCCACATTCATTGCTTGCTCTTCTCAAGATCTTCTCCAGGCACGAGCAGGGGGTTCAGATCCAAGCAGGAAATGATAGCATGCTCTAAATCTGAGCCAGGCTTGCTGAATCCCTGGCTGAGCTGGAGATCCCTCAGATTTCCCTGGCTCCATCCTGTTCTGGCCCGAACGTGCTGACGCAGACACTGCACGGAATTCCAGGAGGGATGGAGGGAATGTGGGGTTTGAGGAGGGAGCTTTGGCTGTACCTGGCTCCAGGCAGGTGCTGGATTCCACCACAAACTCATTTGTTGTGTGACTTTGGACTCATGACTGAMTCATTTGTGATCCTGGGCACRATGGGGGCTCTCCTGCCTGGAGCCKTTGGGCACAGATGAAGTTCAAGCTGCAGAGGAAGGGTTTCACTTTTTCAAATCCAGTCAGCTGTTCCCCCTCMCCTGGATTATTGCACACATCACAGATGCTGAGGCTCCTGTTATTCTCAGGTATTTTCCATGTGCACTTTATCCCCCGTGGTGCTCCCTGAGGGGCTCTCAGCTGAGAGGAATTGATGCTAAAGCTTGTACTTCTCCTAAAAGTCAGGGAGGCCTTTTGCTCCAGGCCAGAGATCAGAGAAAACCAACAGTGAATCGAAGCTGACAGGTGAGAAGAAATAATTTCCCATTCTCCACATCTGCAGGAATTCTCTGTAGAAGTGAATTCACTGAATGCCATCAGTCAGACTTTGTTTCTTCARAAGCCTTGTTCAGAGCCTGCACAATGCTGTTCCAAATCTTCTTCTTCCCACTTGCCCGTCAGCTATGTTAATTTATTATTATTTACCATAATGTAATTCTAACTCCAATTAACTCATAATTAATAAGCACTTGACATTTCCAGACTACTTCAGAATTAATCCTCTCAACGCGCCTCTAAGTAGTTGTTGTTGGTAAAGATGAGAGGACCAATTTTCAGATTATTCCTCTTTATKGCAATGAGATCTATCACAAGGGGGAGAAAGAAGAACACACAGGGAGTGAAATCCGAGCTCAGAAGTTGGAGCAGCGGGAACTGAAGGGGTTTTGGGGTGTGGATGAACCTGGAGCAGGGTGAGTTTGGGRTGGGAGGTGGCAGTGGGAATTCCATGGGGCTGCCTGTGGTGTGCAGGGCTCGTGGTTTGGGGTCTCCAAACCCCCTGGCTGGGAGAGGGCAATGTTGGCACTTTCTCTTGGGCTTGGTTGGGGACATTCCAGTGGGACCTTCCTCCCTGTGAGAGCCCAAGTGCAGAGGGCCCTGGCTTTGGTGGAGAACAGCACAGAAAGCTGCTGTGAGCATCCCCAGGCACCCCACACCATCCCAGAGCATCCCACAGGGTCATTCTGTGCTGCAGGAACGCCAGGGGCGGTGGCACAAGGGCTCCATGGCTGGCACCATCCATGCCCTGGGCTGAGGCTGCTCTGCACAACCCTGGGCTAAGCCAGATTTTCAGGGCTGGGATCCCAGCTGTGTCACTCTGTTGACGGTTGGTCACAAGGTTTTTGGGGTGAAGGAAGAGACGTAGATCTGACTCCATATTTCAGAAGGCTTGATTTACTATGTTACGATATATATATATATACACTACATTATAACTGTACTAAAAGAAAAAGAAAAGGAGAGTTTTCAGAAGGTGCTAACCTAAGCTAAGAATAGTAAAGAATGATAACACAGCAGCTCTCTCCAGCTCTGTCCCAGAGAGTTCTCAGCCCTGGATTGGCCATCACCTCCAAACACTCAATCTGGGCCAATCCAGAACTGACCTGTTGCATTCCACAGCAGCAGACAATCTATTGTTTACATCTTGTTGCTGAACTTCTCAGCTCCAGCAGGAAAAATCCTAAAGAAAGGATTTTAGTGAAAAGGATGTCTATGACATCACTCTGTGTTGGTTTGGGCTGAGTGAATAACTAACTTAATAACTAACTACTTGTGGCTCCTAATGTGGATGTTTTAAATCTAATTATATAATAYTGGAGAAGAAGGTGAAGAATAAGAACTAGCTTCTGCCCTAAAACCTTCATCTTGCTTTATATCTATTACTACACTCTAAAACCTTAAACTCTCGAGTTTGCCAGCATGTGATGTTACACATTTCTATTCAAACCCCACACCCACAATCCCAGTTCTGTCATTCCATTTTGGSWTCCTTCTCAGGTCAATGCAGTGTTCTCYTGGGGGTCAGTGCCTGGCAGCACAGAAATCCAAAATTCTCAGTGAGCAGGGTTCCGCCAGGTCAGAGCCTGAGGTGGCAGAGGCCCCTGCAGGGGAAGTTCTCCCTGTCCCAGCCCAAGGACAGATCTCCTCGGGGTCTGGAGCACTCCCAGCTCCTGCAGGACAGGCTGCAGCTCAGTTCCTTTCCCTCCTTGCTGAAATCCTCCTTGCTGCTCTCCTCCTGCCCTTTGGTATGATTCCCCGAAATTCCCTGACCAGGCACAAACACCATCTTAGGGAGATGGGAGAGTTGGGGGAAGCTACTGGCAAGAACTGGATTTTATTTTTTTTTAGCGTATATTTGAGATACATCCATCACTTTTGGGCTTTGCTGTCTCCTGTTTGTAATTCCTGGTGTTTTTAGGTCCCTCCAAGGCACAGAGGGTGCCCAGCTCTCCTSTCAGGGTGGGTGGCACACCCAGAGCCCTCTGCTGCTCCTTCAATGCCTATATTCCCTTCTTCCCCACCATGAAACATCCTGGAAATATATATTTTTCTCATGTCTGGAAAGGAAAGACCAAACCACACAAATCATTGCATATTTTAACTGAAGTGGGTAATTTTCCAATTTTTTTGGTCAGCCTGCAATTGACAAATCAGTTTTTCACAGAGCCTTAACTTGAGAGACCAATTCATCACTTGGACATAATAGGAGGAAAAAAAAATSCCTCTAATAAATCAATTTTAACGGGTCAAAACTGTAATCCTTTCACTTTTCCATTCCCTGGAGATACCCAGTGCAGCTGCTGTTTAAAAAACAAACAAGCAGCTCTCTATTGACTTCGGTCAGGACTAGATAAGACACAATCTATGCATGAGCAAGAGAAATCTTGCAGGAGATGTAGAATATAAGGGAAGTAGATTATCAGCCATGCAGAGTTAYTTCTCCCTTTAAATAAAAACAGATTAGCATGCCAGCTTCCAAATCAATAACTGGAGTTTAACTTTCTCCCAAAGTTCACTCAGAAAACCTTTCAAAGATTTTTTTTTTTTTGCTGTTGTGCCAAGATAAAATGTGAAAGCCACCAGCATTTCATTTCTGGAAAAAACAGTGCTTTTATCTTTATTTTGTAGGGCTTAAAGTATTTGTATCCTTCAGAATAATAGATGCCTAATTTATGATTTTTACCTGAAATCCATAGATTTCATAGAGGGTTTGATGTAATTCTTTCACGTGAAGAATCCCAAATACATGGGGTTAAATCAACTTCAAAAATTACCCTCTTCTCAATTAATACTCAATTAAATTATTCCAAGCTTTAATAACAAATCCACGAAATTTGGAATGCACATGTTTGTAGCAGCACCTAAAGCTGAGTTTAATGCCTGGTCAGTTATTGCTTCAGGCACTTTGGATGTGGAAAGCTTCAATTAAAAAATAAAAAAAAATCCTCAACTGTGTTAACAAAAGAAAGTTAAAAAAACTTCTCAGTGGAGCCCTAAAATAGGAGTTCTTTTATTTTAACTGAGTCTCTCATTGCTGATTTATCTTCTTATTACCTTAAGTGACTTAAAAACAACAGCAAGAACAACAGCAAAAAAAACCCTAGTTCACAACAAGACCCAAACAAAACAACCAAAAAGAAAGTTAAAGATTTATTTTCAGAGTTTCACTTCCTAGGTAGGGCTAAATCTGCACTTTTTCAAACTCCAGATGAGTAACGAGCTGAAGGTCTAAGTGGAAGCTGCTAGAAAAGTAAATAAATTAAACAAGYCCAAGTTCTTTAATTGTTGAATCTTCTCTTTTTTTCTTTCCTTGGTTCCCTAAATCACTTTTTATGGCTGGGAAAGATGTAGAAATTTACATCCTGTCCCAAAAATGTAAAAGCAGGAGTGAAATTTCCTTTGGTCCTTTTTTCTTCTCTTCATAGTCAGTTTGATCTGATGAAATCATTTGAAATACTGATTTGTTAGAACCCTCAGCATATCCTAGGAAGAACAAATTAATAGTGGCATGGCAAGAAGTAAAGTAATGGGGATGGCATTGATTTCTTGAGTAATGTAATCCTTGCATCACTCTATTTTGGTCACAAAAACTGTTTCAAAAGAGGAGAATCTGCAAAAAACCCACCCTCAGAGCCCTTGGGGTGGGACACAGAAATAATTCCATGGATCCCTGGGGAATGGGGGARGAATTAGCTCAGATTTCTCAGGGCTGCTCCTGAATTTCCTGAGAAGGTCACATTGGGAACTTCCATAAAAATTTCAAGCCTCTCTGTAACTTTTCCATGTTTAATTCATCTTTGGTCTCTTGCATTTCTTTTCTTTATGCCGGGTCCTAAACCTTTCAACTGATATTATAAAATCTGGGCTGAAATGARTGTTCTGAGGGGGGAGCCAATGGGAGCTCSTGGCTGAGATTTGGAAAGATCAGCATTTAATAGTCGTGCCTATTACCAGCTTTGATGTGGGCACCAGAAGAATAAAGCTGTCTTTCTCAGTGGACATTAAGTTCAGCTTAATGCAACACAGCAGGAGTCTTAAAATCACAATGTTTGGCACAAGAGGTCAGGGAAAAACTTTAAAAAAAAAAATAATTCTGAGCTCATTCATACGCCCTGTAAAACACTGGAGAATTCCAGGGTATTTACAGCTGCCAATTTCTGCTCACCTGAAGCCAGAGGGATGTGTCCAGTGCACTGGAATGAACCTGTATTTTTTAGATATTAGATGTATAAAATAAGCCAGTGACTCAGAGAAATACTGGTATTGCTTACCCAGCTGTGCTTGCTTGATTTCCTACTTCCCAGATGATGTGTTCCCAAAAGTTCTGTTTTACCAGGCTGGAGAGGCTTTAAAATATGCAGATATCTGTAGTTTTTCCTGCAGATTTGGACGTGCCTGTAGGTGCTTAGTCACAAGCAAGTCCAAGACTAATTGTCTTTTCTAAAAATAAGRGAAATCTACACCAGAAGGGGAGGCTCAAAGGGCTTGTTAAAACTCCTGCAAGCTGAAGCAGAAGTTTCCCTAAAAGGAGCCCTATTCAGCACTTATTTGATGGGTGCCTGGGTAAACAGAACATTTGTGCTACCCAGGCGTTCTGAATCTCGGTTATTTTTGCTTTTGCTCATTTCAGACCGAGCTGCAGAGCTGCACTTCCCCATTTCCAGGCTGTTCATGCTGTGCAGTCCTTGCCAGGGACGTGCTCAGTGACAGCTCTGGTGACAGGGTGACAGCAAAGCTGAGCAGCACTTTGATTGTCTGYGGGCTCAGGTGCTGCTCACACACAGATCTCAAGTGGTGGCAGCCCCACATCGAGCCCTTTGCTGATAATAAAGTCATGGTGCTTTCCAGAACAGCACAGGAGGGGAACTTCCATTTCATAAYGAGCTTGGAGTGTCCATGAAAGCAYCRAACAAAATTARGGACAGCAGGCTCTTAGGAAGGGGAGGAATGTACTCAGCTTAAATTGGGAAAATACAGCAGAAGTGCTTGGCAAAATGCAGTAAAAGGTTTTGTGAGTGGTGAGAGAGATGTAGARACCTCAGTCTTGTCCCTGCAGAAAGAAGAGAGGAAAAGCAACATCACTTGGTTCACTGGGACTGTTGGGGCCACATAATATCACCAAAAGCAGGAGATCCAAATCCCAAAGGTGCTTCTGAGCCAGAGGGAAGAGAGTTCTGTTTGYGTCCTTCTGGATAAAGAGTTGCTATTAAGTAAAGTGATTTAAACTGGAATAGTGTGGGGTTAGGTGGGATATTGGGAAAAATTCCTGGCTGYSAGGGTGGCCAGGCCCTGRAATAGAATTCCCAGAGCTGTTGTGGCTGCCCCTGTAGCCCTGSCAGTGTSCCAGGCCAGGTTGGACAGGGCTGGGAGCACCCTGGGACAGTGGGGGTTGGAATTACAACTTCCATGTCCCAACCCAACCCATTCCATGCACTGGGGCAGTGAGCAGTGAATGCTGCACAGCTGCTGTGCAGGGAGAACACGAAGCAGAGAGCCCAAGGTCGGGTTGGTGACCAGTGTGAGTTTCAGTGGCTGGTGTGGTGACCCTGGGGTCACTGCAGTGTCCCTGGGGCTCTGCAGCTCTCAGTGGGACTGGGGTCAGTGGGATCCGTGCTGGGGGACACCCCCACCTGATGGAAGTGGATTCTCCTGGAAATCAAGCTGCAGATGGAATATTTCAGCTCTTGCAGGTTTTTCATGTGCCCTGAGCGAGCAGGTGGCTGTTCCCACAGAGCTGAGCTCCTTGGGGATACACCAAGCTCTTTCTCAGGGCAGCTGTTTCCCTGGAAAAACTGCCTAAAGCAGGAAGATTTGTCTTCATTTTCCCACTCCAGAGAGTTTCTGTTGCCTGTTCCCAGGTCAGCACTTCCCTTGCAGTTTGTCAGCTTCTGTGGCTGCAGGTGACTGTGGGCTGTGTTCAGTTTAAAAAGAGCTTTTTGGCTTTTTGCTGGCTCTGTGAGCCCTGCTCCACAGGGAGAGGGAATCCTCCATCAAGGATTGTGGGCTGTGGATTCTCAGGAGAACATCTGGGAGGTTATTCAGGAAATTCTTTGTTCATAAAATTTTGGTTTGGTTTGGTTTGGTTTGGTTTGGTTTAGTTTGGTTTGGAGGGGACATCCATGACCATCTCTTTCCACTCTCCACCTTCCTCTGGACCAGGTTGCTCCAGGTCCCATCCAGCCTGGCCTCCAACASTTCCAGGGAGTTTTCCTCAAACAATTTCTTACCTTTTTAAATTTGGCATTGTGGATTTTACCGTGACTGTGTTGGAATTGCAGTGGGTTAAGGTGTAAAGACCCCACATCAGCAGTGGGTTTGTGGCTTCCACTTGATTTTCATCACCAGATGGACAAAAATGAACCCATTTTTGTGTCTCTTCTGGAAGCTCCTGCTGCCCCACTTTGTGGGACGTGGGAATGTTCAGGTTGCTCTGGAGCTGGGCTGGAATTTGCAGCTGCACAGGAGGTGATGAACTGAACAATCCTGGGTGCTAAATGTGCTGAGCAATTTCAATTGCAAAGGTTGAGGGAATCTCAACTCCCTTGCTCCTGGAAGAACCTATTGGTTCCTTATATCGTGGAGAAAGAGTTGGCAATTTAAACTAAAATGTACTCTCCAAGGAAATAATTAAAAATATTATTTGTGTGTGCTAATCCATTGAACAGGAGGATGGGTGTAAGTTCTACTCAGCTCATAATTACTGTGTGTTGTGCAAAAATGAGCACAATTATCTAATGAGTAGAAATACAAGCTCAGATGACTTGCTAGGGCATGCTTTGTGGTATTTCAGTGTTGCAGARTGTTTGGGATTTGAGAATTCATGTGATTAATGCACGGGGAGGTGGTACAGACATATGGATTCATGACAACTGACAGTAAATAATGCAAAGTAAAGCTTGAAATGTAAAATAATTCCATTTTTGTTGTAATGCAATTAAGCAGCCTTTAGTGCCAGGCTTAACTTCTCCCCTTTAATCCTCACAGAAGCTGTAAAGGAGTTTTGCTAAAACCAGAGCCTGGCTCTGCACATTTCTTGTCAGAGTTTTGCAGGGAAGGCAGTAAATGTTGCTGTGAGCTAAAGGAGACAAAGAGGCTTTGGTTGGTGCAATTAAAGATCAGCTTTGTCATAATCATAAACCAGGATTTCAGGTCCTGGCCATAGGCAGCTGTGTCTGCATTAATAAATTATGGTCCTGACTGCTATATTTAATTATTTGCAAGGGCCTTTTATTTTTTCCTCTCTTCAGAGTGATGTTCCCCACTCTGATACTGGTGGGGGCAAAGAAAACAATCCCAATTTCAGCTTGTCCAGAGGTTTTAATATATCAAAGCACGTCCTAATGAGTTTTGTGTTTAAAATTTTAYATTATCCAAGTGTAACATTTCAGGAGTGCGCCCTTTGGCTCCTGCTCCTGAGGAAAGTGCTGGGCTGGGAGCACAGGCAAGGGGCAGCTTCTGTGCTCCCATTTTGTCTGCTTGGCACAGAAAAGTCATTACAGGAGAGCTTCCAGAACTCTGAGTTAAAAGTTCACCCCCAAAGTTGTTCATCAGGAGCAAGAAGTGGCTCCTGAGCTTTCTCAGTGAGAGTTATGGGGCAGGGAACCATGAAGGTGTCACAGAGGGGGGAATTTTAGTGCCCAGTGTGCCTGAGAGGCCCCTGGGTAACAGGAATTTTAAGGGATCCAGCCTAGAAAAAACTTTTCTCAAACCGCAGGATATTTTCATCCAGTATTTGGGAATATAAATTGTTAATTGGAGCAAACTGCYCCAGTTAGTTTGATACTGCTCTAGTGAAAGTAGAAGCCCAGATATTTGGGAATGGGATGAACAGRTGAGAAGTGAATCTGAGATTCCTTCCTGAATTATTTAGGATATTGAGAGGAGCAAGGAACTGCTCAGTAGTTTCCCCTACGTTCATAATGCAAGGTGAGCAGTAAATACAATTTCTTAACTCAGCTCCCTGATTTATGGCTTCATTAATGAAATGGATGGAACTTCTTTCATTCATTACTTATTCAAATAGTTTGCAGAAAATATATGTTTTAAATCAAATGCAGTGGAATTTCTAATGAAGCCTCCAGAGACACATGGAGTGAATATTCAAAGAAATGTCTATATATACTGATTCCAGAATAGTTAATATATTGGCAAGGAAAAAAAATTCATCTTGGCTCAGTCATACCGTGCARGATTTCTAATTCCCTGATGTGATGGATGGAACTCGTGTTCAATTGCTAAAATAAAAAATAAAATATGAAGTATTAAATATATGGAGTTGTTTTCTGTGGGTGGTACAGTCAGCAAGAGAACTCCCAGCATCATGGGAAGTGTCTGGATTAACAAATAATGATGAGAAGATCCATGGAGCACATACAGGATTTGTGGTTTGGTTTAGTTTGGGTGCTTTAATTATCATTTTTATTTATTTATKTAAATTTGGCACAGGAGGAGCAAGCAGCACCTCTGTGATCCATCCACTGATCTTGGGTGCTCTTTCTCTAAAAGKTCTCCTGCAGCTGGAATAGAGCTGGACCAGAAAATCAAACATTCCACACCTACAAAATGAGGAATTTGGAGTTTGAGGTTGTGGTGGTGCCCTCAAGGAAGGAGCTGTGTGGGGAAGATGGGCTCCAGATGTGCCTGGATTGGGTTGGACAGGACTGGGACCAACCTGGGCCAGTGGAAGGATGAACCTTTGGAAGGTCCCTTGTGCCCCTGATTCTTTAAGATTTTCTAAGCCTTCTGATGTTTACATTCTTGTAACAAACTTTCTCACGCACTTTCTGTAAATAACTCACTGTTTTGCATTCTTTTATCGAGGAGGAGAAATTTGATGGACTGTTGGTTTGTCCAGTGTCACTGGAGAGGTGGCACTGTCACCCTCCAATCCAGTGCCACTTTTGGAAAACTATAAATGCTGGAGTCAGAAACTAAACTTCCCTTTTTTCTTCACCTTGAGAGCAGCAGTGTGTGCTTGTGTTCTTTCGTGTCCTGTGGTGACAGTCCCTGCCAGCACAGAGCAGTCTGTGATTCCAGGAGAGCTCATCCATCCAGCATTTTCCCAGTATACCTGGGGTGGGAATAAGGGAGGGAGTGCAGAGCAGGAGGACAATTCCTCTTTTCCAAGGGAGGAAGGTTTCTGTGGCTGGAATAAGGGAGGATGTGCAGAGCAGGTGCAGAATTCCTCTTCTCCATGGGAGGAAGGTTTTTGTGGCTGGAATAAGGGAGGGAGTGCAGAGCAGGAGGACAATTCCTTTTTTCCATGGGAGAAAGGTTTCTGTGGCTGGAATAAGGGAGGGAGTGCAGAGCAAGTGGAGAATTCCTCTTTTCCATGGGAGAAAGGTATCTGTGGCTGGAATAAGGGAAGGAGTGCAGAGCAGGAGGACAATTCCTCTTTTCCATGGGAGAAAGGTTTCTGTGGCTGGAATAAGGGAGGGAGTGCAGAGCAGGAGGACAATTCCTTTTTTCCATGGGAGAAAAGTTTCTGTGGCTGGAATAAGGGAGGATGTGCAGAGCAGGAGGACAATTCCTCTTCTCCAGGGGAGGAAGGTTTCTGTGGCTGGAATAAGGGAGGGAGTGCAGAGCAGGAGGAGAATTTCTCTTTTCCAAGGGAGGAAGGTTTCTGTGGCTGGAATCCTGATCTGTCCTTGTGCAGTGGTCAGTGGGAAGAAGAGAGGGAGCAGGATGGTGAAGTTGAGCTTTCCTGGGAGTAAATCCAGTTCCTGGGCAGCTCCTGAAGCAGCTCTTTCCGTGTCTTGGAAAGACATGTCTTTGTCTTTCCATGTTTCCAGTGTTTCCATGCCAAGAACTTCCAAAGCTGTCCTCTGCTTACATGGAAGAATATTAAAGGAATATTTKATATTGTTGGGATTTTCCTTGGGCTTCCTCCTCCCAGCAGAGCTGAGCTCAGTGTGCCCACAGGAACACAATCCCTGCTTTCTGCCCTGCTARGCTGAGCTTGGGAAGGAGCTTGGAATTGTCCTGTGGTGTGAGATGAGCTGGGATTCTGCTCTCAGTCATTGGGCAGTGCTCTCCCGAAATTGTCCTCGCAGTTGTGTTTGTGTGTGTAACCACCTGCTTCCACTAATTAACAAAAAGTTRGGGATGAAGTTCCCAAGGGAAATTAGTGTCAGAACCAGTTCATAGAAATAATKTCACCTTCTGCTTGATCCCATTTCTGTGTTATTAAAAATCCCATTTCTGTGCTATTAAAAATCTATACAGTTCAATTTTGAAAATTTCTGGCATTGGTTATTTTCATGCTGGCTGGAGCTCKGTTCTGACACACTGACAATGAAAATATTTTTGAGTGGAGCAGCTAAACTGACTTTTCACCTGGAGAGGGAACTTCAAACAGGCCGAAATTCTATTTTTTAATTACATTTTAACTRCTGAAAGTGGATTTTCTTTGGTCAGACATTAAAGGAGCAACTTTATGGCATTGTCAGCTGTGCTTGAATATAAAATGGAGCCTCTGGATTTTCCTGGTGAGGAAGGARCTCACAGTTGTTTTGCACTGCAGCTCTTAATGAAGGGATGGAGCAATATTTTGGACTCTTTATTATCCCCATTTATGACTTCTAAGGAGAATGCTTTGGTGTTTGGAGTTCCAGCTGGAGCTTGATGCATTTATTGATGTTATTTTTGTTTGTGCATTATCACCACTTTGGGTGTAAATCTCAGCCAAGGCATGGAAGAATGCAGTGTCTCTGAGGGGAAGGAATTCCAGGGATGTGGAGAAGAACTGGGGAGTTTCTTGGGGGTGCAGTTGGGGTGAGAGGCAGTGGGGAAGGTTGGAATTCCATCCCTSAATCCCTTTTGCAGTGCAATCTGCATTTCTCAAATTGTGTAGATACAATTATTTAACCCATGCCCCACCAGGAGAAGGCTGTGTAGGGCTGGGAGAAGGGAACTTCATGGATGTTAAATATTACCAATCAATGACTATTCATTAGGCCCTAATGAAAAGAAAAGCCTAAATTAATATCCAGATCATAGCATCATGAAGTTTGGAAAAGCCATGGAGTTCCAGAGGTGCCAAGGCCAGCACTGAACCCTTGAGTGCCACTTCCATGGGATTTTTGTTGGGATCCACACRTTTTCCATGGAGCTGAGGTCCCACTCATGATCTGYAGCTTTTGGGGTTCAGGACCTGGGGGTGCTGGGAGGAGCAGAGATGGRAATCCCCATGTCCACAAGGGCAGTGTGGGGAGGCAGAAAGGATTTTCCACTGCCTGTAATGAAGCCCAGGTTTTTAATTCAGTGCAGATCACAGTAATTCCTTCATTCCCTAGAAATCCACAGTCAGATTCCTTTTGAATTCCTGAGACTTTAATATATGAACCAATAAGAAGTGCACTGAGATAACAAGAGCTTCCAGAAAGAAACACTGTGACCCATTTTAAAAACCTTTGTTGATTTTTGAAGCATTTTAATTAGAGAGACACAATACAGTAGGATAGTTTTAATGTTTGTTTTTTTGGAAACTGCTAAATTGTCCTCTTGAAATTATTTCCTTTTAAATGGCAAAGCTCTTTAAGGATGATTACTTTATTCATCTTCAGCCTGAGAGGGCCAGGCACTGAGTGAGAAATTAAAATTGAAGGGGGTGTTGTAGATAGGCTGGTCCCAGTCCTCCTGCAGCCAAGGCCAGAAGAATCGAAGAATCAATTTCCAAACTTTGATTTGTTTGTAAAAATTATTTTGACAGATGGCATGTGCAGGGGCAATTTCAAACCTGACTTTTAATGGTGTGTTTATGATTCCTTGTAAATAATTGCATMGTTTCTTCTGAAGAAATAACATCTTAAAAGATGATTACATCTGAGGCTGTTCTGCTTAGCTCAGTCTAGCACAAATCACAGAGGCTCTCCATTAAAGCGAGTCCTGCTCATTGTGTTTTATTGTGCAGCAGCATTGCTTGGAATGATTGTTTCCTTTTTGTGCTGTGGCAAAGTGGGGGCTGCAGTCTGTGTTCTCAGCACCTGCCACACTTTGGGCACCAGCATTCTGCTTTTCCTTTTCTTTCCCTTTTCCTCCTCCTTTTCCCTTTCTGTTTTCCCCTTCTCCTCGCTGCTTTCCTCTCCCCTTTTCCTCTTTCCTTCCCTTTTCCCCCTTTTTCCTCTCCCCCTTTTTCCTCTCCTCCCTTTTTCCTCTCCCCTTTTTCCTCTCCTCCACTTTTCCTCTCTCGCCTTTTTTTTTCCTCTCCCCTTTTTTCACTCTCCCTCCTTTTTCCTCTCCCCTTTTTCTCTCCCCCATTCCTCTCCCCCATTCCCTCTCCCCTTCCTCTCCCTTCCTTTTCCCCTTCCCTTTTTTCCTTCCTTTTCCCTCTTTTTCCCTTCCAACTCCCTCTGAAAGGATTGCCCAGTTTGCTTTCCCACTGGACTCCAGGGCTTGAATGGRAGGAAGTGAGGCTGGAGGAATTCAGGAAAGCATCAGATACCTGGAGRGCTTGATGCAGCTGGGAGAGAAACCTCTGAATGTCCTCCCAGAGGTGGCTCCTGGCACCAGGCATTGCTCGGTGCCAGCTGGACCCCACTGGCAGCAGTTTGTCCTGTGAATGCTTTTTTTTTTGGCTCCCCACAGAATTTTATTAAATATTAGTTTCATCTGTTGCTTATTATCCAAGCCAAGATAAATCTGTTGGGTTGGAGCTCCATGTCTTTGCTGCCTGCTCCTTCTCTCTTGTTCTGAGCGGTGGCAGGAATTTTCTGGAATCACAGGTTGAGGTGGCTGTGCCCCTGCAGGGTCTGTGCCCTCACAGGTACCCCTGAACCCAGGGCTGGSAAGGCTTTGAATTGTGACAATATTTGTGCCTTGATTCCAGCCCTGCCTTGCTCAGCCTGTTCCAATGCCTGACCATTCCYTCCATGAATTTTCCCTGAAATCCGAATTTTCCCTGCTATSCAAACCTCCCCTGGCACARCTTAGRGCCRTTGCCTCTCCTCCTGTCACCTGGGAGATCAGACAGTGCAGATATGCCTTAAATGATGGTATCAACATTTAATAAATTCCTGAAAACTGAACCACATCAGCTGCCCTGGGSCACAGGGGCAAAATTGCTGCCAGTGCCTTTGTGGGGAGATGGGAGGAAGCASCAGTGAGGTAAAGGGTGGGCACAAATTAGGGAATAAAGCAGTTTTTAATCACAGGGCTGTACAGTCCAGCAGCTCCTTGGATYCCTGTTTTATGATCTGCATCTTGTTAAATCCTCTCTCATCGAAGAAGCACTCAAAGCATCACTTCAGGTGATGAGCTGACAATTCCCAAAGGAGACTATTATTTATTATGAGGTGATTAATTTGCATCCACTGCTGGATAGCTTTGGAATTTGTCCCTGCACTGATGAAAACAAACTCTTCTTAATTTGTTTCTCCTAGCACAACTTTTCTCCTCAAAATCTGACTCAGGCCTTGATCACTGATCTGTGAAATCCACAATAATCCCTTTATGACAGCGTTGTCTCTTGAGCTGACCATTTAAAGGCCTAAGGAACTGCAGAGTTCTTCTAATTAACTTGTCTGAGGCGCTGTTTATTCCATTTGTCTTTTTTCTTTCTTCTTTTGCAGTGTCACCATGGCATCTGTTTGTTCTCAGCCTTTCTTCTCCCCTCTAATTATAGGCAGGGGAAGTAAAACCCTAACCTTGCTGGAAATTCGTTAATATTAAAATATTCCCCAGATGAGCCTGTAAATCTCTGTGCTGCAGTTTGTTGGTGCYTTACTCGAGAATTCACCTTTGGAGTGAATGCAGATCTGCAGGACAAATTAGTAACTGTTCCTTGCATATTTAAATTTCATTTTCGACTCACAAACCTGAGCAAAATTTCTGCTTTCATGCTGAGAATTGGCAGGGATGARCTGCTCCAAACTTAGGGTGAAATGAACAAAGAACTTTCAAGAAATTCTACTGTGACTACGTCCTTTCAAGAAAAGCTCAAAGTTACTTTTTACTGTTATTAAAGGAATAATTAAATATACATCTAACACAGTACAAATACAGAGGTCTGGGTTCTGAAAACCAGGAATTAGACAGAAATATCCTCATTTGGGGGACTTTTCAAGATTATTTCCTTGGGACTTTTTCAGTAATGTGAGATGAAATTTTGACCCTTTGCTACAGGTCTGTCAGCTTTCCTTCTGATTAAAAAATACAAGTTTAATCAGAAAAGATACAAACAAAATAACCCAACTGAAATTACATTCTGAATTATTTAGGAGGGCACAGGAGATGAAAGCTGCTCAGGAGTTTCCAGGTTGGAGATAATGCATGATGATCGATAAATGAACACTGTCCTCCCTAACCCCAAATATATTTGGCATCCATTATTAAAGAGGCATAAAATTGTCTGATTCCATTATTAATGCAGGGCTCTGCTGGAGCTGAGGAGGTCACACAGGAAGAACTTGGACTTGGATTCAGAGTTTTTATTTTTAATTATTTTTAAAGGATTGTAGAAGAGTGGGTTTCAATCCTCACCTCCCCTTCAGTCKTTGTGTCTTGGTTAAATCCTTTTTAGTCTTTGGAGAGAAATGGGAGTTGGAGGGGTACAGCTCTTAAATTTGGGGGTGCTTGGGGTCTGTGCCTTCAACAAATTGTCCCTAAAAACACAAAGCCAAAGGACAAAGATGAAACAGAAATGTTGACAGTGCTTTACACTGTCTGTGCCTTGTACATTACAATTCCTAAATTCCCAAGCTTTTCCATAGCAGCTCTGCCTGAATTTCTGTAGGATTTTGCTTTCTGAACCACTCTGATCTTTCCCTTCCATATCTGCCCTCATCTCCTCTTCCCACAGGCTGCAAATGTCAGCAAGTCCTGCTGATAATTTGCATTTTGAGGCTTCCTGAGTCTGGAACAAAACCCTGATGCTTGTTATGGCATGGCTGTGTTCTCCCAGTGCCTTTGTTCCTGTCATCACCTAATTCCATTTCATTTTACATAACATCARATATCCTGAGATATTTATAAAGTTTGGGATGTATTTTGAGCTGTTTTGTACTGGGAATTCTTCCATGCCAGGAATTGAACACCTGCCAGACCTCAGGCACCAGCATTTTCCCTTGTTCCTCCTCCTTTTCCTCCTCCCCTTCCTCTCCTTTTTCCTCCTCTCCTTTTCCTCCTCCTTTTTCCTCCTCCTTTTCTCCTCCTTTTTCCTCCTCCTTTTTCTCTCCTCCTTTTTCCTCCTCCTTTTTCCTCCTCCTTTTTCCTCCTTCCTTTTTCCTCCTCCTTTTTCCTCCTTCTCTTTTCCTCCCCTTTTTCCTCCCCTTTCCTTTTTTGCTCTGTGAGTATAAATAAGTTGTGATGTTGCTGAATTTAGGCAGAGAATTTTGGTTTATTTTCCAAAAAAAATCAAAGCTCCTGTGAGTGAAGCTACAGCTGGAACTCTGACTTGGGCTCTGGGCATTATTTAAGGGTTTCCATCKTCACACTTTGCTGTTATTCTACAGTAAATCTTGAGTTTTCACTTGAATTTTACTTTCTCTGTCAAACTGTTGTGAATYCACGTTGTGGCCCTGAAATACGGGCAGATTCTCTGCTCAAACTGAGGGTCCCTCTGGAGTGAGAGTGGAGGAATCCTGTAAACCTTTTAARTTGAAAATTAATCTTATAGGGAGAAAAAAATAGAGTTATTTTTATATTTCCCACTTAAAAATTTGATGTAAAAAATTTAAGCAACTTAAAGTTGATGTAAAAAAAGAAATAACCTACGTACTGTTTTTGAAGTTGCATTTTCATCTCCAGGGATGTGTTGCCTTGTGCCAGCTGGATTTCAGAGCTGTCCCATGGAGTCCAAATCCATCATCTCCTAATGGAGAGAACAGAATTTACCCTCTTCTCATACAGAGAAGTGAATTCAGCTGATTCTTGTGGAAATCTTTGTCATTCCAGAGGCTCTCTTTAGATTCCAGTACTTTATAATCAAGCAAGAAGTAGTGAAAATTGTTTTTCTGACATGATTTTTTGGCTTTCATGTCAGCTCTGGTGTGTTCTCAGGCTGTGCCTTTTGGCCAATTTGACTCCCACATTCTTTTTTTTTTTTTTGATTTTTTAGCTCTGCAGAGCAAAAATCTTGTGAACTTCTCTCAAAGGTTCAATTTCCAGGTTGCTCTTAGTGACATTTTACAGACTTGTAAATCTTCTTCCAGGATCATTCACAGATAAACTTCATTCTTTATAGGAAATAAAAAGGTCCCACTTTGAGTAGCTTCTCTTTTATGGCTTCTTGCATCTTCCTTGTTTCCCAGCCAGGTGAGGTCAGAATTGCTTCTTTACACTGGTAAAAGTCAAATTTATTGAAAATCAGTCCAAATGCTGCAATTTATTAAGGTATGATAGCAAGATTATATCTTGTTATTTTTTATTTTTTATTTTATTTCACTACACAGATTTAAACCCAATTATTCATCATAGCACGGTGTTAATTGTTCCAAATGCTTTAGGTGGCATCTGTGTGCTTTAACAGGGATAAAATTATTAATAGAAGTACAAACACTCCCAGAAATAAAGGAAAAAAAGCTGCATTTTTCTTTTCACATCTCTCCTTTAAAGTGCTTTCAGCTGTTCCATCTCCTCAGGAGTCTCTGCATAAATAACAAACAGAAATACAAAAGGAAAAATMAGCAGCACTCGTTTTTTTTCTTCTCACCTAATTGATGTTGTGGCTCTCTTCTGGAGTTGTGCATCTYATTTTTGATTTCAGATGTGTTATTGGAAAGGTGAAGACATCTCTGAGCAGGCAGATGAGACCAGGTTTCAGAAGTGATGGATAAAACTGATAAATTGTTTTTACCAGGCAGAATCCAGCTCCAAGGTTTGTGGCTGTTCCAAGGCCACAGCCCTTGCTGGAAATAGAAAGCAGCAATAAATTGGCAGAAACCAATGATACAGCCTTAAAATTCCAGAAAACATGAGCAGRAATCCACTCCCAGCTCCCAGCAGTATTTTGTGCACATAAATTCCATTTTTTACATTAAAGTTTAAGAAGATTTGGAGCAGCTCTTGTATAAAATCTCTCCTGTCCAGGATGCAGACAGTGTAATCCTTAGCTCTGTCCACATTCCAGTCCTATCACACATTAATCTGTGTAAAGCAGGGAATGAGATTCCATGGGCTGGRTTATTCCATCCATGGAAGGGTTCATYAGGGAGAGGGACCCTGGCACAACTTCTGAATTCTTCACACCAGGAGGGATTTGCAGCAGAGCAGTTTCCTATCCATTATAACCTGAATTTTATAAATAAAATCAAATCAGCTGGGGGTTCAGTCCCTGAAAGCTGTCTCTGGTARTCCATCTCTTCCTGTGCCAATCTCTGAAATCCCATGGATTTTTGGTGTGGAATGCTGCTGGGAATGTTTTCTAGGAGCTCAGATAAAAGGTGGAGAAGATCTCCATGCAGGATCAGGCCCAGCCTTTGTGTCAGCATCAGGACAGCTTTTAATTCYTGTGAAATTCTCTTCTGCTCCTGTCCTTCACCTCTTAAGAGACACAGCTTTCATTGTTTGCTTTTAAACATTCCTACTGGCATCAAAACCTCACAAATGCCGGCAAAAAATCCCATTTAGGCCCCATTGTCCCAAGACTGAGACCAAATCTGGCAAATCCATGCACAGATCTGAAATCTGGGGGAATTAATAGCTGTGACCTGCACCTGCTCCATTCCTGCAGTGCCTTGATGGGAGAATCATTTTCCAGATGAGCTTCCAGGAGCTTCTTTGCCAGTGCCAGGCTGCCTGTGTGATTTATTCCTCGTTCCCTGTGTGCCCAGAGAGTGCCTCATCCTCCTGGACAGATGGTTGGATGATTTGCAATCCCCACAAAATCTCCCCGATGATTTCTGCCTTCAGCAGCCATTGCCATGTTTATTTTTGGGCCCAGATTATTGCCTTGCCTTTTTTTTGCCAGCACTGGGCCTTCTGCATCCACCCAGGAACCAAATCTGCTCAATCACTGCGGAGCTGCTGGCTCTGTGGTGTTTTATTCTTTTGGTTTAATTGTTAAAAGTATTGTTTTCATTTTAGAAAGTGAGCGCTCCAGGCCTTGTTTTTATCCTGCATAATTCCAGTGTGCTGACCCAGTAGCTTTCCTTTAGATGCTCATTTTCTCTCTGCCATCCTGCTGTTTGCCAGTACCCCTGGCCTCGCCTAAATCCAAGAATATTTTAATGTATCCATGGGAATTCTTATTTTTCTGCTTTCTACAGCTTTCTTTAAAGTACAAATAGKGCTCAGCTGATGGCCCAACACCTTTTTTCCTTTTGAATAATAAACTGATTCCCTGGACTAGAGAAAATACTCCCTTTTTATTCCCTCAATATTTGTGTTCACACAAACATCTTCTCTTTGAATACTGATTTCTCTCTTAATATTTGGGGTTCTTCTGTAGTAGAAAATCCAGTTAGAGCACAGCCCTCMCTTGAAGCAGATAATGGGATTTATTTTATTCCTGTTGATTGGGGCCATGTTACAACACTGCCCCGGAGTCAAGTTGCATTTTAGACATAAAAATAGGCCTGATTAGGCACCGTGGTTAAAATGTGCTTTAGTTACACCTCAGCTGCAGAGCATTTGCAGCCTGGGCACAATCCCATCCYCGTGGAGCTCAGGTAGGGAGGGTTTGTTGTGCAGCACTGCTGACCCCGGGGCTGAGGCTGCCACAGCTGCTGGGCTCTATCACATAAACACCTATAAACTGCTTGTTTGCTCCTGCAAATCCTCTGGAACTTTTCTATTAGCAGCCTTTACAAGTCCTCCCAGGCTCAGAAATAAATCTGCTGAGCGCTGCTGCCTCATCCCGTCCGTGTGGTGTGCTCTGCATGGAGTGGGAATGGCTTTGGCTTGGAGCACAGGAATCCACCTCTGCCCTTGTCTGGCAGAAGAGGCCTCTGTAAATCAAATATAAAATCACAGGGTTTGTAGATAACCTAGAAATTACTGCCAATTAAGAAGGACGTAGGATTAAAATCCAAACTGGGAAAGATCAAAGAAGCAAAGCAGATCTGCTGTTTGATTTCTCTCCTTCCTGTGCTTCATTTGGAGGTTAAGAACTCCAGTTCCTTCTGCCTCTGTGGTGCCTCCATAAGAAGTTGCTTTAAACCCTGATATCTTGTGTGTTTTTAGCTCCTCTTCAGCTGCCTCTGATGTGTTTTACTGTGATCAGCACTTCTGGCTCCCAGTGTGCCACTGGAGCTTCCTCAGTCTGCCCAGGTTAYCCATCCATCATCCCCACTCCTTTTGATGAAAGTTTCCACCTTTTCCATGAGCATGCTGGATTTCCCTGTGGAAAATCTCAATATCCTCTCACAACTCCTCTTCTGAACCACATCCCCATTTTTGATTTATGAGCCTTTTTCTTCCTTTGCTTTTCTCTCTCTCTTCTTTATAACCAGTGTGACCAGTTTACCTTTTCAGAGATAAACTGCAATCCAAGAGAGATCCAATCTTAACAGTGGAAATGCCTTTTTTTCCAATGGCAAAATGTGCTGTAACACCCAGACAGAGCTGCTTTGCCATTAAGCACTAATCCCAGTTATTTAAACTTTCCTTCCCAACTAACAGGCAGGGTGATCAGGATGGAGAGTTTTCAGTTTATATTTTATTTCCTGACTTTGTGGTGTTCAATGATGTCATGGTGCTAAGTGGAGACAGGGAACATGGCAACAGGAATCCTCAAAGAGTTAATATGCTATAAAAAGGGAAAGGCAAAGGAAATAGATTTGGATAGGATGGATAAATAGTCAGCAGCAAGTCTGTCCGGCAAGAAAAAATTCACATCTGGAAAGCCTTGAGAAGATTCTGTTGTTGAAACTTCCCTTGGTGTAGTTAGGAGGCTTTGCAGGAGAAGGGGATGTGGGGTGAACATGGTGCTGCTGGTTGGACTCCATTATCTTTGAGGTTTTTCACAAGCTAAATGACTTTGTGCCATTTTGGGGGTGTTTGGGTTAATATTTCCAGGATAAGGGATGTGATTTAGGGATGGTAAAGCCACATATTCCCTGTAATCCCTGGGCAGAGGCACCTCTGCAGTGAGAGCTGTGCAAGTGTGGGCCTTGCTTATCACCTGCAGCTCTGATAAAGGTGCTGAACTGACCTGGGAGTGCAAAAATACATCAGAAATAAGAATGATGTGGAATTATGATACAGATTTCTTGAAAACTGTTGGAAATTTAAAAAGCAAGGTCTCCCTTTCTAAATTAAGATACCACAGCCTTCAATTTGTATTAACACAACTCAAACCTTTCGGTGTGTGAACTTGCTCTCAACCCRTGAACAGCTCATCCTGCTTATTCTGAGCTATGTAAACTAAACARCAACAGCAAAAACCAGGGTAAAACTTGGATCACGTGATTCCCTGGAAGTTCTTGCCAGCTGCTCCCACGTTATTGAGCAATCTATCATCGGGCTGGTGCTGCGTTTGTGGTGATGCATTGCCCTGATGCATCGTTAGGGAACTGTAGCCTTTGATAGATTAGTCAATAACAGTCCTGAGGAGGGAAATATTTGGAGAAATCAAACTCCAGAATCTGATTTCTAAAATGGTCCATAAGTGCAGTGTAAGTGGAAGGTATTGACAGCTCAAGTTCTGTGTTCTCTCTGTGTGTGTGGTAGTTTTTGGACTCTGGGGATTTGTGGAACCAGCAGCGCCTGATTTTCCTGACCACAGGCTCTGGGATAAATAGGAATATAAGGGAACAGGAGAGGGAAYATAAGGCAATTGTGATGCYTTGTRCAGGCTGSCCTGGAGCAGAGGCTGGGCAGAGTCMCAGAATAAAGCAGGGATTGATCCAAAGGATCTCCTCCATGGAYCCACCTTRGGCAGCACMAGAGCCCAGCCAGGGCTGCACCCAAGATGAACCAAAATGGCCCCAAAATGCACGAGCGCTCCCGGGGTCTCTCCCTGGGATCAGTTTCTGCCTTCCATTTGCACCTTGCACTTCATTGTCCCAATTCCAGCTTAGCCCCTGCAGTCCACCCTGCTTGTTTTTCTCTCTGCAGCCACGGTGTTTGTGCTCTTGGGCTGAGATTTTGGATCATTTGTCCTTGGTGCCCAGCTGGAGCAGGAATTGTTTTGTCTCCCTGCTCTGTGCACAGAGCTCACCATCATCATTGGAGCTCAGACCCACACACTAAAGCAGCACAGAATGTGAAAAATAGAAAAAACTCAAACTGAGCATCAATCTAGGAGAAGGAGAGGAAAGCATCTGCCTTTCCTCAGCTGGGAAAAGGGCAGGGGAGTCCCTCACAAATTTGATTTTGCCAGCCAAATTCAGGTGTCTGGTGTGCTGGAAAATCCTTGCAGGATTTAGCATTGAAATCTGTATCAGAGTGCCACGACCCTTTAAATTTTCTTTTGAAGTGATTCTTGAGGAGAAGGAAACTGCCCTTGTGCCATCAGCTGTCCCTTTCTCTCCAGGTGGTGCTGGGGACAATTCCAGGCTGTGGCACAGCCTTGTCCCTTACCAAGGCAGTCTCTGGAGCTGTGCCTGCAGCTTTTAGGAGAAACATTGATAAATGGGCTTCAGTTTTCAGCAGAGTTCCCTCYCTCCAAGTGGGTGTGGATGGGAACAATTGCAAGTGCCAAAAAGCACAAACCCCCTTTTGTTTATCATTCAGGACACCTCCTTCCTGCTTTTTCCAATCCCCAAGGTTRGACAAAAATACTTTTTTACCGTCTAGAAATAAGGATTTAACCTTCAGTATGCAAATTATTTAATAACCAGCCTGACCTTATTAAAACAAAGTGCTTTGCTYCCATTCTTGGCTCTTTAAAGAAAACTATTAAAAAAAAAAAAAAGACAATAAAATGATTGTTCCTCTATGGTTGTGCAGGGAAATAAATAACTTAGGACATGGCTAATCTCATCTTGGGCTCAAATCTCTTCTAGTGAGCTATTTTTCAAATCAGTTTCATAATTACCAAATATGTTTATATGCTTGGGTTTGTTTTTATTTTTCCTAAATTGGGTTATAGCTGTAAATGGTGAAAAAGGAAATTTGAAATATTTGTGACGTGCCAAAAGGTTAAATCAACGTTTATYTGGGATTTTTTAAGGCAGCATTTTTACAGTGTTTTGGGAGCTCTGGATGAGGATTTGTAAAGGAAATTTTGTTAAACTTTTTGTGGTGCTGAGCTCCTTCTGTGAGTTGGGCCAAGTCCCACACCAGTGGCAAAGTTCAGGATTTGGAGATTGTGGTGTAAAGTGACATTATTTGGTCTCAAGGGCATGAAAAGGGCGTGAAAATTCTGCTCTGGATTTTGACCCTCATAATTTTAATAAGAGAAAAAAAAAGAGCCCTGACTATATCTGCATATTTATTTTTCACTGTTAAGACCTTTGGGTTGGGTAGAACAGGTATTTAGGCTGGAGAAGTGGGTTTTATTTAATTTATTTAATTTTTATTTAATTTAATTATTTTTATTTAATTTATTTTTTTTTTATTTTTTTATTTTTATTTATTTTATTTATTTTTATTTTTATTTTTAAATTTAATTTTTTTTAATTTTATTTTTTATTTTTATTTGATTTTATTTGATTTTTCTCATTCATTAAGTGAACCTCATCCTCCTCCCAGGATCCATCCTTGTCACAGGCAGGAAAAGCAAAAATCCAGAGGTAAGCTGCAGTGATCCCTCTACCTTTAAAACCATTTGGAAGTGGGAAATCCTTCATAATTATTCAGCTTTTCTATTTTAGAGGATTGATATTTGGTATTTCAGCCAGAAAGGGAACAATAAATTGTGTTCTGCTGCTGACTGAATACACAAATTTCAGTGAAACGATGCAGTCAAGAAAAAACAGAAAGAGAAGAATAAATTTTTGTGGTTAAAGGGAATCTTAGAAGCTGACAGCAATATTTATTTGTAGTTTGGCCACAGGGAATTTCATGATCTTACACCAGTTTTGGGTGGATTCAGCTGACGTGGTCCTTTCCATTCCACGGGAATAAAAGCAACCAGGACTGATCCCCTGAAAACAGGAGCAAGAAAAAGATTAATAATCTGCATAATCTGATAATATTAAGATTAATAATCTGCATAATCTGCTTAATTCTGACATAATGAAGACAGTTTCACTTTGCAGATTTTTCTCAGAAGATCTGTTTAGTCTGGAATCCCAAATGTTCCTTTGCCTTTCCATTTGGTCTCTGTGCTTTGAGAACCCAAGACAAACTTCTCAGCAAATCTCCCTTTATGGTTCTGTGGTTTTCCCAAAATTCCCTTGAATTATCACCTCCTGAACACAGAAACCCCTAACAGACCTCCAGCAGAAGGAATGACTGAAATTGCCCAAAAAAAACGAGACAGAAAACCAAATAAATCTCTTTAAGTCACGTGAATATCTTGCTTCAGCTGTCCAGGAGCTGCTGCCATTCCCTTTTGCCACTTGTGCTTGGGGTAATTCCTGCAGTTCCCAACCTGAAATGTTGGGAAACAGTTCCCAACCTGAAATGTCATTTTCGGGGTGATGCTGAGGAATTTGTCCCAGCTGTCATTGCTCAGGAAGCCTGGCCTGGCCGCATCAGCATTTTCTGTGTTTGGAGGAGCACAGAACTCCTGGCACGAGCTGTGGGTGTTTTTCCCTGAGCACCAGGGCAGGAGGAAGGAAATCCTGAGTGAGGGAGATGTGCTGGAGATGTTCTGCAGCTGTCCCTGAGGATGAGGAGTTCTGCTCCAGCTCAGCCCTTTGCTAAAAGCAGCTTCACCACAGCGGCTCACGTTGTTCTCCCACCTGAACCACTCCAGCTTTACCCAACAATAATGAAATTAATTTCGCTAAAACTTAATTTGCCCTCTATTAATTACCCACCCGAGAGCTTAAATCATTTTGGAGCCGAATTCAATTCTTTCCATCTCCTTTTCCCTGGTTTATTTCCAGTTTAGCGGACGAGATGCAAAGCACAGTTTCATCAGCTTAAGAGAGAAGGCTGTGTCCCTGCTCAGTGTTTATCTTGCTGTTTAATTTGGAGATTATCTTTAGTGTCTTGGCTCTCCAAAGCAGATGGGCTGTAGGCTTGCTGTAAATCACCCTCAAAGGAGCTGTCTCTTAATGCCTGGGGCTAAAAAATGTAGGTGCTGCTGGAGCCCACACTGCACCTTGCCCATTTTTGCTGGTGTTTCTTTATTTTTCCACATTGCCACAATTCCAAAGTGCCGTAGTTTGCTTTTCCTAAGGACTAAAATAGTGGTTTTGTGTTGTTTGCTAAGTATTTTCTATCCCTGCACATCCTTTCACTGTTGCAGTGTATAAAATGAAATAATTTGCRGTMGCTCTRAAGGAGAAAGTTAGCCAGATCTCYAGCAAATTAACAGGAGTCAATCCTTAGCAGAAAATGTGGGAACTGGGGGAAAGAAAGGAAAATGTGCTCAGCACATCCCTTCACTGTTGCACTGTATAAAATGAAATAATTTGTGGGGAAAGTTACAGCTTTGGGGTGGCTCTAAAGGAGAAAGTTAGCCAGATCTGCAGSAAATTAACAGGAATCAATCCTTAGCAGAAAATGTGGGAACTAAGGGGAAAGAAAGGAAAATGTCCTCAGCCACTACTGAAATGGRGTTTAGCTGCTGTAGTTTAGGGKTTTTTTTTCATTGTAATTATTCAGCCATATTTAAGAAAAGTCTCTGGATTTTTGGAACTTTTAAAATCTTTCTCTGAGGAAAAAATAATTCTACTTCTTCCTAATAGAAAGCTTGAGAGTGCCATTCCTCTCCTTTTCCAGASGTGTRYCTGTTTTTACTTGCTCRTGCATTGAGCCARTCTRARGGAGAATTAATTAATTAATTTACAGAACCAGCTCATTTTCCCTCTGCATGTCACTTCTTACCTCTCATTGTGCCTTTACCTGAAGCTCCTCTGGTTCTCCCTCACTCCCACCAAGCAGCTGCTCCCATTCCCATTCCAGGTAGGAAACAGCTGCTATCCCAAATAAACCAGGGAATTCCAGGCAGCTGCTGTCCCAAATAAATCAGGGAATTCCAGGCAGCTGCTCTCCCAGATAAATCAGGGAATTCTCTGCTCTTCCAGGTGACAGCACAGCACCCACAAATCTCAAGGTGCAGCTGGAACTCTTCCCTGAGTTACTTATAAATTAGCTGCTGCTTCAAATGTTTTTATTGTTGGTGGCTTTCTAAGGCCCCTTTTTTTTGTCACCCTCTTTTTTAGCACTGTCTCTGCAGCAGAAAACCCCTTCCATGACCTTCAGGCTGTGAAAAATAGGCTGGGGAAGGAAGATGTGAGCTGCAGATGGATGACATGAATAACTGGGGACAGAACAGGCTGTGAGTTACAGAGTTATCCATCTCCTCCTTTTGCCAGGAGCTCATCATTCCATGGAGAGAAAACTTTCCTCCATATAAAAACTTCCCTCAAACTCCTGAGGACTCTRTTCCCAGCAGGCAAAACTCCATCCTGAGATTGGATTTTGAGTTTCCCCACTTTGCTTTTGGTTCTGGTCAGGTTTGGACTGGGTGGAGGAGATTTTAATTGGCTTTTTTTGTGTTTCTGGCCACGTTTCTCTGTGGTGTCAGCAAAGCCACCAGCTCTGCAAGTAGGRCTCTGGTGGGTATTTTTAGGAAGGGCTCCATATGTGCCAGAGAGCTGCAAGAACATCTCAGGAATTCAGGAGGAAGCTGAAATTGCCAGCTTGGAATTCCAGCAGAATTAAGGGAGAAGTTTCCTTCACCTCTCATTCCCTCTGCTCACCCTGTGTGTGCTTCACCAGGGGCATCCTCAGGAGCTGAAATTTTACCCAATCTGGGAAAAAAGCAACAAATTCGGTTTGGTTTTGTAATTAAACACCTTAGAAGCAGGAATAAAATGAAATAACTCTGGGGGAAAGTCACAGCTTTGGGGTGGCTCTGAAGGAGAAATTTMGCCAGATCTCCAGCAAATTAATAGGAACCAATCCTTAGCAGCAAAATGTGGGAACTAGGGGGAAGGAAAGGAAAATGTGCTCTATAGAAATGGGGTTTAGCTGCTGTAGTTTAGTTATTTTTTCATKGTAATTATTCAGCCATACTTAAGAGAAGTCTTCGGGTTTTTTTGAACTTCTCAAATCTTTCTTTGAGGAAAAAATAATTCTATTTCTTCCTAACAGAAAGCCTGAGAGTGCCATTCCTCTCCTTTTCCAGAGGTKYACCTGTTTTTACTTGCTCGTGCATTGAGCCAATCTGAGGGAGAATTAATACATTAGATATACAGAGCCAGCTCATTTCTCTTCTGTCACTTTTGCCATGATTAATGACAGTGAAAGTGTGTTTAACTCTGCTCCAAATGACACTTCTGCTATTGCTCAGTGCTTGGATACTTTTTGAGTCTGTTATCATTAACTAAAAATAAATTCCAGTTAAACTGCAAAGGCAGATAAAACCATTTCTTTTCCTATTTCCTTCCCTTTCTTGTTTATTCTTGTTTTGTCGTGTTGAAATGASTGGTTTTATGCATTTAAATATTGTGAACATTTCCAGCAGCTGTAAAGATTATGCAATTCAGTGGCATTTAAGCTTCCTGTATTTTATAAACATAGAGTGATGATGTATTGATATCTCCTTTAAATGGACAGTTTCAAACTCATAATTGTCCAGCTACTAAAAGCTCTGGGCCCTGAGGTGGCAGGGAGATAAAAATCTCTCTCCCATCTGATAAACCAGCTTTAAAGGGAATCAATACCTGAATCTATCACCTGCTTTTATAACAATATCCTGCACACAAAAAAAAAATAGCCAGGAAACCATTAAGGGCAGGAAATTCTTCCAAACTGGTTTCTCATAAAGCAGAAGAAAGGGTCAGAGGGGATGAAGGATAGAAAGGGATTGTTGCTAAAATTGCAAAGGAAGATTTTAAGGCTAGGAGGGATTTTCAGGAGTTTTAAGGCCTTCCTTGCAGAAGARCCCCTGAGTGTCCCCAGGGCTTTTCCCAACCTCAGAGATTCTGTGATTATCTTGATTTTTCCTTCCTTTTCCCTTTGACGAAAAGGTGAAATGATTTTAAATTTTATTSCTACCGGCAGGTGGGAGTGGGAATTCCCAGTGCTGGTCACGAGGAGAGGAGGAATTTCCAGTATTTATTTAGAGTCTGCTGCAGAGGAAGTGGCTGGTGGGTGAATCCTTCCAGTGCTCCTCATAGGAAAAGCAGAGGGGATTGGTGGGTTCTGTCTTCAGTGAATATTTCAACACTTTGTGAGTCTCTCTGGGTTTTGAGTCACTGCAAAGCAAAACTACCTATTATCAAACTGATTATTTCATAAGCAGCCTGCCCATCAGCCACTTGGAAAGAGGGGGGAAAAAATTGCATTATTAATGCAGGTTGGTATTGCTGTGTGAAAACTGCTCAGCCACTGTGAAAACTGCTCGTCCACCAGCAGGCAAAAAGAAAACTTGAATTATTAATGTGTATTATTAATTCTACCCAAAATCCCTTAAAGGGATATGAGAGGTTTCAGCCTTTCTTTGAGGAGATTTTTGAGTGGTGAGGCTGGGGYGTGCAGAGCAGCCATCTCCAGCATATTAAAAGAACATAAATAATGAATGAGTTATGGAAAGTCATCCCCCAAGAAAAGCAAAATATGCGTTGTTAATGCATGTTATTTGTATTAAATGAAATCCCCAGGAAGAGAATTGCAGGAACTACAGAGTGTCTGTTGCAGACTCGGTGCACAATCAGTGCACAGAAGGAAATCAGGGCTCAGGGATGTGCTTTACCTGAATTCCAGAATCCTCTTGGGAAGTGGGTTGGACTCAATGCAGGTTCCTGTTTGTGCCACAGTGAGGAAGGGCCAGGAAGGGACCAAGGGGAATCCTGGGGATCAGGGATGGATTTGCTGGAAAGGAAAGAAGGGGGACACAAACTGTGCATTCACATGGAAGTGGCTGCTCAGATCAACACATTTTTCCCTCTCTTTATGACAAGATGCAGGAAAATAGGTATGGAAGGGGATGAAGGGTGGGTGATGTCCCAGCTGGAATTCACCCCTCATCAGTTCTTACTTTTGCTTTTAAGGAGAGCCTTTGGCTTTAGCTGGAAGGCAGAAACAAACATTCCCAAATGTCCTTTTTGCTTCATCTTTGGAGGTGCAGAGACCTCAACCCAAGAACTCCAGCAAAGCCATTGAAACTGATCTCTGTCAAATCTGCTGCTCAAATGAGATGCATTTCATGGGACAGAATCTCCCTGTTTCAGGCCACTGAGCCAATTTTATAAAGCATGATCTGTATTTAAGCCCCTTTAAAGGATTTCAGGACATTATCAGTAGATCAAGCCTAACTTATTTTCATGGTCTAACAAGCTGTAGGGTTKTGATTGAATATCCAGTCTGCCAGTCTACTTATTTTATTGAATAGTAAAAGAAATGCTACTTCTTTTGTTGAATCTTTAGTCTGGGACTTCTTCCAGCCCAGATTWGGTGAGGTGTTTGGAAGCCTAAAAGTGGCAGGAGGTGCATAAAGCAATTTCTTTGAGTGGTTGTTCTGTTAACAGTGAAATCCCTGGGTACATGGCTGGAAAGCATCTGAGCAGGTCCTGCATGGAGGGATCCCTGTGGTTATTCCTGTTCAGGTGGAACATTCCCACACCTGGAGCAGCAGGACCTGCTGAGCTGGGCTCTGCCCTGGCCCTGCTCCAGCTGCTGGGCTGTGACCCTCCCTGAGCCTGCCAGGTGGTTCTGTTCGTCTGCTAAAAGGATTATTTGAGGGTGGATGTGGTGTTAGCCAACCTTGTGACCTTTCTCCTCATCTCTGTGGTGCCAGAGGAGATGATCCATCCTTGTGGATCCTCCCAGCTTCCCATGCCTTTATCCCYTTCKCCTGMTGGTGATGCCTTGTRCAGGCTGCCCTGGAGCAGAGGCTGGGCAGAGTCCCAGAATAAAGCAGGGATTTATCCAAAGGATCTCCTCCATGGATCCACCTTGGGCAGCACAAGAGCCCAGCCAGGGCTGCACCCAAGATGAACCAAAATGGCCCCAAAATGCACGAGCGCTCCCGGGGTCTCTCCCTGGGATCAGTTCTGCTCCATTTGCACCTTGCACTTCATTGTCCCATTCCAGCTTTAGCCCCTGCAGTCCCACCCTGCTTGTTTTTCTCTCTSCAGCCCACGGTGTTTGTGCTCTKGGGCTGAGATTTGGATCATTTGTCCTTGGTGCCCAGCTGGAGCAGGAATTGTTTTGTCTCCCTGCTCTGTGCACAGAGCTCACCATCCCCTGATATGGAGCTCAGACCCACACACTAAAGCAGCACAGAATGTGAAACATAGAAAAGCCAAAACCTGAGGCATCAGGGACATCGAGGCATGGCAGGAGTAAAGGARTTTTGGGAGATTCTTGAAGAAGTTTTTATCGGGGAAAAGCAAAACCAAAGTCTCAAGGTGTAAAATAMATGCTGCAATCACTGCCCTGAGAAATTAAAGGAATCACGTCCTCTCCCATGAGGAATTCCTGTGGATAATGGACAGCAGGTCAGTGAGGACCCATTTAATGGGTTAGGATGACCTCCCCAGGAGCTGGAGAACATCAGACTTGTTTTGAAGACATACTCAGCCATCAAATCTTTTCATCTTAAATTTGTTCTGCAGATTTATTTTGGTTGCACTGTTAAAAAGAAATMATTATTGTTATTATTACTTATTTATTATGCAACTTCATTACCCAGCAGATTGTCAAAGCTTTAAACAACACARCATTTGAGCTTTTACACCCTTCTTCCTGCAGACCTGAACAACTGCAGAACAGATGGTTCAGCTGGTAGTGGAGGTAAAAGGCTCTGCAGATTAAAAAATTGTTGGCTATTTTTATGCYATTTCTGCTTTGGCATTTTGCCTCACTTTTGCATCTTTGCCTAGCACATAAAATGAACGTTTTTATTGTTTTTGAAGTTTTTTAAAGTTCTAACGATGCACAGTTTATTCTGTGTAGGAACTCAAAAGTGAGAGCTGACCCACAGAAGGGGAGTTAAAAGTAATGGAATGTCTTTGGAATTTCTGATGAAATGAATATTTTGGTTTAGGATTTTTTTTTTTTTTCTCCTTTCATTAAAGTCACTTTCCCTAAGCAGGCTGTGATAAGAATTTGCTGCTTTAAAATAATTYTGTCTCAACACCTTTTAACCAGTGTTATATGGACATAGTGGCCTTCTAAAAGGCAAAATTTGATAACAAAATTRACTTCAGAGGGGTCTGGGGTTGGGGCAGAATTGGCTTGGAGATTCCCAAAAAACCCAGTTTTGATTCTTGTGCARGGAAATTCTGACCTGACCCCAGTGCTCTACCTCTGATTTTTCACTCACATCTTCTCCCCCACCAGCTGCACTCAGTTGTTTCTCTCTTTTCCATGGGTACAATTTTTTTTAATGATCACTGTGATCTCCACAGGGACAATATTTAAAGAACTGTAATGTTCAACAACCTCCTTACCTTAATGGAGTGTTTATCTCAGCTATTAAATATTCTTCAGAGTTCTTTTAGAGAAAAACCTTGAGGTGCTCATTAAAATTAATGTGTGTGGTTTGTTTGTTTAGCTGCCAGAAAAAGAAAACACACACACACACACACACAAGTGTTTCAAGGCTGCTAATGTGCAGAGGTGAGAACCAGGACATGAGGGGTGTGAAGGAATTGGGAACAGCAGAGACTTTTTCCTAATTTCTGGTTTTTTTTTTAATGTTTCAAACCTACACATGGTGCAGCACAGGGTGATTTACTGGCTAAAGTATTTTTATTAAAGGTACGCTGTAAAATTAAAGGAAAAAAAAGGGTAATGAAGGTAAATCCTCAATATTGGTGGTGTAAATTTAGCAAAACCTTGGAATTACAGAAAGCAGCTGCTCAGCTGGTGCTGGAGCCCCAGGTCACAGAAGATTTGAAGCAGCATTAAATTACCCTKCTGCCATGGTAGGCACTGGAAAGGCCAAGAAAAAAATAGATTCTGTGGGTAGGGATGAAATATTTTAGACAAGCTGATTACCTCATGCGAGAAAATGAGTTAATACTTGCAGCAGCCCTATAAATTGTTTCTTCTTTTGGGAGTTGTTTTCAGCTACTCTGATATTTTGGATCAAGGGGCTTCTCTTTGTGGGCTCTGGGTAGTGCCAGTGCCAGAAATCCCCTTTGTGGAGCTGAGGGCAGATCCCTCAGATTCTGTCTTGATAGTGGGCAAGGTGAAAGTGSAGGACTTTCACCTTAAATACAAGATTTTTCCTAAGAACCACAAAAATGTGAATGTGAGCACTCTGATAATGGGATTGCTGTGCTTCTCTCCTTGGGGATGTGTTTGTGTGTGAAATGGGCTCAGTTGCACCAGGAAAAGCAGATATTAGGAGAAGTTTCCTTCTGGAGAGGTTGTCAAGCATTGGAAGAGGCTGCTCAGGGGAGTTGGTGGAGTTTCCATCCTTGAAATATTAAAAAAAAAATGTGTGGGTGTGGCGCTTGAGGACGTGGTTTGGTGGTGGCAGTTGGACTTGAAGAATCAAAGGGCTCTCCCACCATCAGTAATTCCGTGATTATGTTGGAAATTGCAATATTTAGTGAGGAGAAACTCAGAATCAGTCAAATTCTGAAGTGAAATARGATTTCCATAACACAAGGGCTGGACCATGAAAATCACTAATAAAGAACATAAAATCCATCTGTTGTTACTGTGGGTMARTTTTAGGCAAAATTGAATCACTTGTTAGTGCTTTTTGTCATGATATTTTTATATCCAGGTGATTTCAGTTTGTTCAAGCCCAAAACAGAGGTGATCAATGGAGAAACTGGACAGAAAAAGAATGGATATTAGAACTGTCTTGCAGGGGTTTCTGATGTCCTGGTTTATCTGGGTTCAGGGCTGGTTTTGGGAGGAGTAATGGAGTTATTCCTGGTGCTGACAGCAAGGCTGATTCTAGAATGATAATGGAAGATAAAGGGAACTTGGCCTTCATTTGAATAATTGGTTGACAAATGCAAAAAAAGGCAAGCAGTARTTTTTAAAAATGCAGATTATAAGTAGTGAGTTTGGGGATTTACAGTAGTCAATACAAAAGAAAGAGAAAAAGGCTTAAAACGTTATTAAAAGGAAAAAAAAAAGTGAATGGCCTAAATGAAAAATGGAATGAAAGAAAAAATTTCTGAAGTATTAACATAGCAAAATGATCTCACAGGGAGTAGCTGGAGCTCTCTTTTAAACAGGGAATATTATGTATTGCTTTGGGATTCCAGTCAGAAAATCAGCATTGCTCTTTCAGGGTGACTCTGTTGAATTGTCTGCAAGAACATGAGAATTCAGGTAGCATGGTAAAGGTAAAATTTATTATCAAAAATAAATTAAATGGAGAAATTGCACAGGTTGCAATGTCTAGACCTCAATAATTTGTCCAGAGCAACAGTGAGATTTCAGGCCTCAAAATCACCTGTGTGTCATAAATTTGTGGGATTTAATTAATTTTCCATCAGAACCCAAATAAAAGATGCTAGGAGGGAATGGCAGGTGTTCAGAAGACTTTGCAGGCACAATTTCCAGAAAATTCAGTGTATCATGTTTAAACCACCAACTTCCAAGGAAGACCAGACGAGTTCCTTCCTCCGAGTTGAACTCTTGACTTCTGGAGCTCAGGAGTCATTGCTGACCCTCTCACTGCATTTGTTTTGGTCTCCTTGAGGTGTAGCTGGCGTCCAGCTGTAAAGGAGTGTGGAACAATTATAAAAACAATGCTAAAAACTCTTCCTCTGCTGGATTCTGAAGTGGTGTTGGAGGTGGCTGCAAATCCGTGCTCGGAATTGGAGAAAAGCAGAGGGGCTGTGGTGAAGGTGAGCTGAGTAACAAATGAGAATGTTCAGTTTGCTGCAGTTCTTCTGGCAGCAGAACTGAACCATCAGGAGTTGTTCACTTGCTCTTAATAAACAGCACCTGGAAAAACAGGGGTGAGGAAGGAAAATTGTTATTAGAAATTGAGGGGKTTTTGTCTTTTCTCCTCTGTCCCTCCTTCTGTGCTGCAGTGAATATTGATTTGTGGGCAGGAGCAAYGAGGGCTTTGCCTGTGCCCATTCTGATCTCATCAGAGGTGAGTAGGAAAGAGCAATACTTAATGACATTTTCCCCAGACCAGAAATCACTCTGGTATTTAAAAAAAACCCAGCATTATGCTGAAAAACTAAAATAGCTGTCTTTGGGAATCAGTGTTAGAGTCGTGCTGCAAAACATTCTGGAAAGGGAATTCTCAGAGGAGCTCTGTAAGTATCACATCAGCTGTTTAGTGCTGCTTGCTGAGAACACTTTTATTTTGTTTTTTAAACATAATAGAGGTGCATATTAGAGTGGAAGGGAGAGAAAAGAGGTAGAAATTTACCTGGCAGTGTAAAATGGATGGATTTGTAGCAGGATTCTGCTGTCCTGCCCATGGAGAGCTCCAAGGCAGCGTTCTGAAAAATCATGTCAGTGGCCTGACCCTGATTCCAGTGAGGGCAGATACGACAGGAATTAAATGTTTGTTGCAGAGTTCTTGTGTTGTTTTACACACCCCAGGCCCCTTGGGTTGCCATCCTGTTAAAGCTCATGGCAAACAGAGCATTCCAGGCCCGTGTACTGCACAGGGAATTGCTGATCTGCCAGCAGTGGAGAATGCTCCACGTCAGGCCCTGACACTTGGCAATTGGATAAATGGAAAAGTCTTGCTTAGAGCAGGGCGTGTTTCATCTGTGTGAATGTCACAGCTGGAACTGTGGGCTGTGGGAAGGTCAGGTTCTCACCTGCTCCCTGTGTGACCTCACACAATGCCAGGGGGAAGTTCGGTCTCACACCTCGGATGCTCGACACGGCTCAAAGAGCCAAGCGCACGAACAGCGCTCTCAAAACCTTCCTGRTGAAGGATGTCATCTGCTCTGGCATTTCTTTCCAAACCCACTTAAATCTGGCCCTGTGAGGGTGGGCAGGCCCTGGCACAGGTGCCCACAGAAGCTGTGGCTGCCCCTGGATCCCTGGAATTGTCCAAGTCCAGGCTGGATGAGGCTTGGAGCAGGGGAAGGTGTCCCTGCCCATGGCAGGGGTGGCACTGGATCAGCTCTAAGGTCCCTCCATGCCAACAATTTTCTAGGATTCTGTGCTCCTTAGAAATCTCAGTTTTATATCTTAACCAGGTTCCTTATCTTTGTCAGGAACGACAAACTGAGGGAGCTCTCATTTGGCTGCACACCTCACTTTGGTGTCAACACAAAATGTGCAAAATGCACCCACAAAGATGGATTTGTTTTAGCAAAGGCTTCACACCCACATTCAGGACAGCAGTTGGGCCAGTACTTTATAATGGTACTCAGTTTTTTAAGGAAAAATAAAGATATTTGATGTAAAAAGATAAGTGTATTTGTAACCTTAGGTAGGCTGATGTTAAAGCTGGGCAGGTGTCCAGCTCCTGTGCTCATCAGTCCCCAGGTGCCACCAGTGTTGCTGCACTTCATTGGGTTTAATTTTCCAGGGAAGCACATCCCTGTCTACCAGCAGATCTTTGCTTCAGCTGGGCTGAAACTTGGCCTGGTGCCCATCTTTGTGTGTGAACCATCTCAAACTTTTAATAATCATTCAAAAAAACAAATCAGGGAACAACCTGGAGAGTTTTACTGCTGATCAGGAGATRCAGCCCTCAAAACCAGCAGTGAGGGTATTGGTGACTTCTCAGGTAGGATCTGCCTTCCAGCAACCTTGAGAAATTAGTGAAGAAGGARAGATAAAGCCACAGTTAAGGAAAAAATTCATTAGGTAACTCTTTTGTTTCTGATGCATCGTTGGATGCAATTAAATTTTTGGCAGGAGCAATGGTATGAAATGTTTTGTCCAGAAGGTTATTGTAGCTGGAACTGAGGCTGGACAGCCAAACAACCATTGTCATCAAAACAGGGGGGAGAAAAGTTGGCTGCTTGTAGAAATRCAGGGCAAAGTGCTGATCCCAGAGGGAATCCAGGCTGGATTCCTGCTGGAGATGGAGATCCTGATCCTGCTGTGTGTGAGGSTGGAAGAACCTGGAGGTACAAGGTGCAGATGTGGTTTTATTCCAGGAGGAATAGATATTATTCATCTGTCATGTGGAACATTTAATTCAACCATCCTGCATTCTACAAAAAAATAAACAACAAAACAAATCCCAGAACAACAAAACCAAGCCAGACCACCCCAAAAACAAACCAGCCACAAAAAATAAGGGAAAGCAACACGTTATTTCTGCAGGCAGTTAAATCACAGCCTTTTTATAAAACACAAATTCTGCATTTCTTACCTGACTGCAGCAACAGTCACGTTAGGTAACAAATTATGCAGATTTGCTTTTGGAGACTGTTTTTTTCCCCCTTTTTCCTACCTCTGTTGTGTCTTTTAGAGAAAGCTGGTTGAAATGACAATACTTTGAAGAGAGGATGTGGCTGTGAGTGTTTCCCCCCTCTCTGGGGAGTTGTTTGTGGCCACCCAAAGCTCTGCAGGGCTGGTCCAGAGCTGCTGCTCCTTGTGCAGCCGGGTGTGAAGGAAGTGAATTATGGAGCTCAGCTTCTTGTTCCATGTTAAACATTTCAAAAGGAGGCTTGGCTGAGCAGGGTGGGCTCTGCTTGCCCTTGGGAGGAGAAAGTGTCTCTTGTCTTGGATTCGTGTCGAGTAATTAGTTTTCTTCAGACCAAAGAATAACTAATTCAATGGAGTTTATCTCAGTAAAGGGTCACACAAAGGCTTTGCTGTTTTGTGAGAAGTTGTTACAAAGCAAGACAAATAAATACATCCTCCAGCTGAAACACAGCTTTGTTCAGAAGCTTCAGGACCTCTCGTGGATYTGATTTAAGGGTCCATCCAAGCCCTCTGCAGGGCTTTGGGGAAGAGCTGAGTTTWATAAAGGGAATCATCGGGGCCCTGCACAGTGGTGGGAGGCTCTGAGGCTGATAAACAAGCTTTGCTTGTCCTTTAGATGTGGTTTGTGAATAACATCTTGCTTTCCTTTCAGTGCAATAAAGGGGAGGTATCAAAGCCTTCTGGGCATTTCCCCTGGCTGCCRGGCTAATTAACCAGAGTGCAGCTCTTTGTGTCATGGCTTGAGATTTCACTGATCATATTTATCAAGGCAGATCAGCAGAGGACTTTCGGTTGTTTTATTTTTTGGCTTTTTACAGAATTAAGGTTGATGGAAATGAGGCATGTCCTGGTTTGGGTGGTCTGTCCCTTCCATGTGCAGGATATTCTCTCACCTCTCTGCTGCTCCTCCTGCCAATCCACTGTTCATTTTCACTAATCTTCCTAAATATGATTCCAAACAGCTCCAGACCAAATAGTTACATAAATGTCACTTCAGAAACACAGGTTTGTTGTGGGAACACAGAAGGATTAAGGGACACAGAATTGCAGCAGGAAAGGGGCTGAAGATTGAGCAGCCAGGAGTGTTTCACTCAGAATTGATGCCATGTCYTGTGTCACAAACTGGCTTTTCCAAAATTCTTGGGGAGAAGAAAGAGAAAGAGCTGGCTGCCATTTAATTGATCTCCAACCTCAGTTATTTACAATCTAGTAAGGAACTTACTACAGGTTTTTTAAACCTTACATGATTTAAAAAACGTTAGTTGCAGTTCAGTCCCTCCTAAAGGACATGTCATCCATACCATCTTATCAGCCAAAAAAAATTATATATATTTATGTAGACATACCTGTTTCTTGGAAAGGTCATCTCTGCTGAAATGTTAATTAGATGTTGGTGCTGTTAAATATTAATAGACTAAAGTTCAGCTACAAAAAGTCTTTATCTCAGTTTCATTGTAAATACATTTTTAGTGCTGTGTCCTAGAGATTCTYGAGGATAAAAAAAAAATTCCTTTCAGTTTTCTTCCTCTCAAGTTGCTGCTCCTGGGAAAAGCAGGCCCATAAGTTAGTGCTGTAGCAATAAATTTAAATTCTTGTAAGCAGGAATTCAAACCCAGCAGTGCTGCTACAGAACCTCTTAATAAATTAAACACATTCATTGCACTTTACCAGATTATTAAAACACTTAAATATTATTAGCTGGGTTGCCTGAGAGCAGTGGGCTTCTCTGCATGGAAATGTGTGCAGGGAAAAGCTTCCAAAAAGTCCCAGTAGGTGGAGGATGCTCAGTGATTCTCTCAACTTATTCCTCTCTCCTTTCTGAATTCTCTGTGTAGCAGCCTGGATCCTTCCTGAAATTAATTGTTTTAATTATGGCAAATGGCTTGAATGGCTTCTGTGTGAGGGAAGAATTAAAACTCTGGGAGGGTTTAGTGCAGAGAGGGGACATAAAGAGGGCACACGATGGAGATATCCCAGTAATGAATTGCCACACACCAAAAGTAAATCTGGCACTCGCACTTAGCCTCTCTTATAACACAAGAACCAGGGGACTTGTAATGAAAGAGAAAGGCAGCAGAATGGAAGCCCTTAAAGAAAATAAATATWTATGCAAATGCATAATTAACCTGTGGAGTGAATCCCTGCAGGAGTGGAGTGAAGCCAGGAGCTCTGTGGGGTCCAGGAGAGGATTAGGGGTTTCTGTGGGTAACGGGAACATCTGGAGTTGTGTTGGATGGTGTGGGAAGGGTGAAGGGACTGSAGGGACAGGGACAGGAAAATGGCACTGGCAGCACAAACCTGGCTCAGGAGGGAGGAACTTCCATAACTGATCATTTCACTCAGGGAAATGCCACTGTGCCACTTATTTTGGGAGGAGATTGTGCTGGGACAGGGACAGTCCTGTGCTGTTTTACCCCAACCAAGCCTAGAAAAGAGGTTTGAGCATCAGAGGGAAACACATCCAGAGCAAACCAAGTGTTTTCTGTCCTGTGCTCTTGTTATTCCAGCAGTCCTAAAGAAAGGCCGAATAAATAAATCAATAGAATTAATCTTTGGGAAGCCGGTGAGTTTTCCAAGTCAGCTGAGATGGGGTTATATATGGGTTAGATATTAGGAAAAAGTTTTTCACAGAAAGAGTGATAAAGTTCTGGAATGGCTGCCCAGGGAGGTGGTGGAGTGCCCATCCCTGGGTGTGTTTAACAAAGCCTGGATGTGGCACTGGGGGCCAGGGTTTAGCTGAGCTGTTGGGGCTGGGTTCACTCGATGATCCTGAAGGTCTCTTCCAACCCTGTGATCCTCTGGGTGTGACAGGAGCTGTGTGGTGGCAGCACTGCTCAGTCCCTCTCCCTGCTGGTTTGCCCATCCAGTGCTTCAGTGTTCCCACTCTTTCTGAGGGGTTTAATGTTTGAAATCCTGCMATAACACAATTTCTGCAGACATGCRTTGTCCACAGTTCATTGACKTGATAAAATAAAGCASGTTCACTTTCCTTATCAGGGTCTCTGCCAGTGTTTTGGAGACCAAGGATATGGCTGACCCACATGACATTATTATTAATTATATTATGTATTTATTAATATTTATTATTATTTATTAAAATATTTATTTATTATTTAGCCTATTTTCCCCTTTGCTAATAACAGCTTTATCCAAACCAGCTTCCCAGAAGCTCTCCGCCCAGCCCATGCAGGGAATTGTTCCCTGCAAACACAGATGTTGAGGGAATGCAGCAGACACGAGGCAGGCTGGAGCTGGATTTCCATTTCATCCATTAACCTTTCCAGAATCTCTGSCAGAAGGTGCCCACGGTGTTTTGGCCTCTTTATTGATGGTCCTCATTACCCCACTTGTCTGAGAAGGATTTTTTAAGATCAAAGCAGGAATTCCACCTCAGTACAGACGGGCGTCCCAAAAGGCTTCTCATTCACACTCAATTGATTCTGTGGCAACCTTAAACGTTTCCCAGCCCATTTCTTACTGACCTGCTTCATTCCAGGTGATGTTTGAAAGCTCTGAGACGTGACAGAGATGATCTGAAGTAGGTCAGGAGCTGCCCCACTGCTGCGTGTCTGCCCTGCAATTTGTGCTACTCCTCAGGTAACACGGTGCCTGAATAACAGCAGGTTCTGTAAAGCAAATATCTTGAAGTAACAAATTACTTCCGTGGTGGAAATGATGACAAACTCTGACTCATAAATTTAAAATAGTCTTGATTTTATTCTGCAGGGTTTGTTGTTATGGTTCAGAGTATTAGGGTGGTTAGAAACAAGATTTTCTTGGAGCTAAAAGCTTGGAGGTTWAAATATCTTGATTTTAGGCACGATAAGGAAAACTTAGTGAAAACTCCTTCTGTACTTCTCGTTTCTGACCTGTGCATGTGAGACATTGGAACAGACCCTGTGAGGACCTTCCCAGCACAGAGCTCCCTCCTGTTCYTGCTCTGCTGGGTCTCCCATCCTCTCTGTAGGGAAATGCCCACCCTCATCCTAACTGGACTGGGCCCCCTTTGCATTCCCCATTGCAGGGGAATCTAAAACATCGCTGGTTTTAGATATTTACTGCTGTGTTAGAGGTATACTGTTGTTAGATACATTCTTGGTGTAGATATTTAGTATAGAGACTACAAGGTAGAGGTCAAGCTCTAAAGGGGAATGATGCTTATAGGATTTTAGCTTTTCTATTTCCATCTCTCTGTACCCTGCAGCTCTTTAGTGTGTAACTCTGAGCTCCACACCAATGGGTCAGCTGCTGCTTCCCCATTTTGGGCAGACACAACTAATTCCTCTCCAGGCTGGCAGTCAAGGACACTCACTGCCTCAGGGCCCAGAGATGGAAACAAAAGTAGCTGGGGCAGCAAACTGGGGCTCATGCCTTCATTACCTGCAGCTGGTGGGATGAACCCCCAATGCAATGCCCAAAGTATTAAAATTGTGAAACCCTGAGCCGTGGGGCAGTTTGGGTGCAGCCCCTGCGGGGCTTGGTCTGCCCTGGATGTACGAAGGCCTTCAATAAACAGAACTGCTTTTAATTGCCTTCTCTGCCTGGCCTCTGGTTTTAGGGAGCCCCAAAGGCATCACCATGTTTGGAAAGGTGCCTTTAAGCTCCAGTGCTTCTGGTTCAGAGCTGCCATGAGCAGCCCAGCAGCTCCCCTGATGAGCTCTATTTATTGTGGCCTGACGCTGTCTGAGGGAGCGTGCAGGGCCTCAGAGCTCCTTTGGAGCATTGTCTTCTTCAAACCCATCTTTAATGTGCTCTTTGTTTGAGAGCTCCTTTGTAATTTAGTTGAAGCTGAATTATGAAAGGATCCTGATCTAAATGAGTCACCGTCCCTCCAGAAAGAATGTGACAAATATTAAATATTCTTGTGTCGCTCGCAGATCTGAAAGCAAATCCATTCTTTCCCTTTAATGCTGTTCCTGCCTTTATATCCTGATGATTCATCCCACATTWTGGTGCCAGTTTTTTCCCCTTCTTCCCAAAGCTAACAGGTGTTCCTTGGATTTGCCTCATCTGSTAGGAATCACTGTTGAGTCCAGCTGGAAATTTCCCCTTCAGGAGCCCCTGCGCTGGGCATTGTGCACCTGGGCCCAGCTTTCCCAGTCCAGCCCAGCRTGGTCAGGGCTGGACAGCTGCTGCAGCAGATCCACATCACTGTCTGGGCTGCATTTACTGCCCAGAGCCCAGGGCTCTTGTACCACATTATGGAAATGCAACTGCTCCTGCCCTGAGATGGTGCTGCTSTGGGAGAGTGGTTAAAAGCAGGTATTCATCCAGAATTGTTCCCTTTTCTAAAAAGGGACTCCACCACAGTAACATCAGCAACTGTCCTTAGGCAGGAATGGTTTTTTTTTTGTAGCTCAGTGAAAGCTTGTTTTAATAAGGTTACATTGTCCAAACTCTCATCTTTTTAAATGAAAATGTTCTGCCAGATTGAGATGGATGAGTAAATGATGAAAATCCAGCACACGTACAAGTTCTGCTCAGTCCTGCCTTTGGCAGGCAGTGGTTCCACACATCTGAAACCATCACAGGCAGCAGGACTGTCCCCATTTGCTGGGAAGTGCCAAATGGCATTTGACAAATATTAATTCCATTTGATCGGATTGTAGCGCARTATTTTATTYGCAAGATGTTCAGACCTAATTAAAAAATATTTTTGACTTACTAAAACACCTYGGAAAACATCAGCCTTCTTTAATTGGAATGTGATAAACCAAGAAGCCAGAGCAGTCAGCCCTGTTTTAATCTGATTCTGCAGAAGTAGAAATTGTTGCAGTGCTGAGTAAAGGAAGATTAGAAAAAATATGTGAGTGCATTTTCTATTCTAATCTCTTTGGTTTGGTGCTAATCYGAAAATATTTCATTTGCTTCTGAAAAATGTAGGGGAAAATTTAAGAGGGAATAATAATAATATCAAGTTACCCTCATTTTGTGACACTGATCTTTGACAAAAATACCATTTTTGTTATTGCCTGTCATTGTAACATTTCACCTCATTTATTAAAGATGTTCGCACCTTGACTTACATAACATTGTAAAGAATGCACAGACAAAGTCTTGCCCAAATTCCTCTTTTCTGTTAGAAAAAGTGATGTATAGAAGAGTTGGGAGAAGTGTTAAGAGTCAAGGCTCAATGCACAGCAGTGGCTGGGGTGGCACCACTGCTTTGCCAGCTCCTTTCCAAAATAAAACCCCTGACAAGGTTAATTAGAACCAGGAACGTTTCACTGTGGGTTCAGCACTGCTGGAATGTGCTGATTCAGATGAGAACATTGTCAGGCTTCCTACKATGGCTGATTATCTAGACCTTAATTATTATATAAATCAATTCAGGATAAATARGACCTTCTTGGTGTAATGGCTCACTGCCATTTGTGATTAATATTTCATTAGGCACCAAGCCATCAAAGCACTTAAGCAGGTGCTCAATTTTAGCCACTTTAGTCAATTATACTTGGAATTAGGCATATGTTCCCAGGCTTTGCTTGACTGGACTGTTCCCCAAAGCTGAGCTGACCTTTMCCTTTGTCATTAACATCAGTGAACAGTTTCTGTCTGTGCACCACTAAGGATTAAACATAAGAAATTTGCTTGTTCTGCTCACAAACRAAATGTTGTCACCATTTCCAGGACTCTTTTGTCATCCTTCCATATGGTTGAGAGGATGCTTTTCCCCAAAGCCTTGTTTTCCTTTCTATCCTTTGACTCTCCAGGTGGCAATCACGTTAATACACTGAATTATCAGCCTTTAGAGACACAAGCCAACAAAATGTGTGTGCTGCATCTTTTTTTTTTTTCCTTGTAGTAAACAGATTACAATGCTGTTACAGCTTTTCCATATTCCTGCAGAAACATCTCACCATTAACTTCTTCATGTGCTGKTTTTTGCATCACCAACAGGTTTTTACACCTCTTCAAATGACTTACTTTTATTTGCCAGTATTTTGAAAGATAAATAATCAAAAATCATGGGCTAATAATGCCAACCTGAATTCTGGGRCCAGTTTTCCATGGTTTTTCCAGCCCTTTGGTGGTGGGATCTGTGCAGGAGAGCAGGGAATGAGGAAGGCTGGATGTGTCAGAGGCACATCTGTGAGACAAGTTTGTGAGCTCAGAAAAGTCTTATTTACRCTGACATTCAGTTCAGTTTCTTTGTTACCTTTCTCACTGCAGATGAATAATTTCCAAAGCCTCTGTTCTCATTACAGAYCTAATTTTGACTTCTTTGTGCTTTGGAAAATTCCAGTGTTGCCACATCTCACTTTCCTTGATTTTCTCTCTCCTTTCCAGGAGGTTGTAGGAGAGGTTTGTCCTTTTGTCCTCTGTTTGTGCTTCCACCCCCTGTGCTCTGGATCTGCTGTTCCCAAAGATGTAAAAATGCTTTTCAGGGGASACTCAGTCAGACTTGGACACTGATGTCCATTTTAAAATGGACTGAAGTTCAGAAAAGCAGCAAAATTGATTTTTAATTGTGTTGCAGGGCTGGAAGGGGAAGGAAGCAAAAGACATGGCTCAAGGAGAATTTGTCCATGAAATGATTTCACTGAGGTCACAGGCTGGTGGCACCTGATGGGCCAGGATGTATTTGCTGAAGCCTGAGTGGGTTGGAATCCTTCTGGGAGGAGGACGATGGCTTTGGAAAACTTTGTCCAGTTTCATTTGTGAGCAGCAAAATCCCCTGAGTTGTTCAGGCAAATCTGAAGGAGTTGCTGGATTTTGTYTRCTGGAGAAAGAAAAAGGGRGTGATCTGGATTTCCCATAATTTGWAGGATATCTGGACCTTGATTTCMYTATTGTGTGCTGAAGACTTYGCAGTCTGAAGTGAAAAATSAAAATAKTTTGTGGTCAGCAAGCAAAACCTTCAGCTTTTATGGAAACTGTAAATATTGGAGAAATATCAATCACAGTTTTCAAAAGTGTCAATCTATTGGAAGTTATATCCATGCTGGACTGACTGTGGGACTTTATTGTTGAAATCTGTTTAATAACCAGCAGGAATTAAAAGGTGGAGTCTCAGGAGGAGAAAGAGAAAGTAGGAAATGGTTTATTATGAGTAAAGAGTAGCTGAAGAGGCAGGTGGTGTTACCTGGATTAGACGGTTTATTTGGATTTTTTTTCTTCTGTCATTAAACTATGAAAGAAGGGTTTGATAACTTAACAAAAGTTCCAAGTTTTATTTGGATTTCATGAGAGATTATATATTCCCATAGCTTGGATTTCCACTTGTGAGACATTACAAAACTGAAATGTCTCAGTGGGGTAGGTGACAGAAACAGTAAAAAAATAACCTCAGGTTGATTTATGTGAGACTTCAGAATTTGCTTTAAATACACTAATGATTTTTTTTTCCTCAAAAGACATGAAATGCTTGATTTCTGTAGTCCTTCTGCCAAATATCTGGCATTGTGTTATTCCATTATTTTGTTGTTGATCATTTTTATGATAATGAGGGGAGGTTGAGAAGTAATTTCAGAGCTGCACTTGAAGATGTGAGCTGGTGTTTCCTCCTGTAACCACACAGAAAAGGCAGCCTGACTGAATCCATCCACCTGGAGAGCAGGAAAACTCTGCTCTGTTCCACCTCACCTTCAGAAATCCTTTCCTGATAAAATCAACCCAGAATTCATGAAAATCAATGGGAAAATGGAAAGTGATTAGCAARAATAAGCCCAAATTTCCCCTTGTAGTCAATCCAAGGCAGAGTTTTGTGCTGGCTCCAGTGCCCACAGGGTCTGTTCCTGCWGGGGACATTGATCCTTTGATATTCCCATCTCTTTGTCTCCCTTTTTCATCTCAGAACAAAGTATTGTGTTCTTCAACTTTGACCAAAGAGATTGGCAATGGGACAGGAGGAATAATCTTACCTGTCCAAGGCCCATTAATACTCACAAAAATATGCTCTAAATGAGACATTTATACAAATCAATATACATTAAAATGTATGGGGAGCCAAGGCAAGCCAAGCAGAACTCTTGTTCTTTAATCTTCATTAAAAATAAAAGATTAAAAATTTATCTCTTCCTTCCTAATGCAGAGAGGTGTGGTGAAGGGAATGTGACCYGAAGTTTTAATGGAGCAGCACTTAAATTTTATTATCTGTACAAAAAAAGGATTTTCATAGTGGAAAAAAAAAAAGGATAATATGCATTTAAAAAAGCAGCAAACAAGCAAACAAAAAGAGCTTGTGGTTTGGTTTATGCTGTAATGGAGCAGCATTTTTAGAAGGACACAGGCTGTGCTTGGGAAGAATTGGGATTTTTAACTGTGGGCAGGCTGAGCTGGGTCCCCACAGCAGCATTTCCTTTTTTATCTATCTCTGCATCTGCAGTGTGCTGCCTTCCACACCCTGGACTCGTTTGGTTACTAATGTCAGGGAGAATTCTGTGCATAAACAGGGAAATTATATGGATGGGGAGAGGAAAATGCAAGGGGTTGAGGGGAGGATTGGGGATGTAGTGAGCTCCAAGGCCAGGYTGGACAGGGCTTGGAGCAGCCTGGAACAGTGGAAGGTGTCCCCATGGCAGGGCTTTGGAGCTAGACAAKCTCTCAGGTCCCTTCCAACCCAGGCCATTCTGTAATTCTCTGAAAAAAAGCAAGATTGTGGTTTCCATCCATCCTCTGCACAATTTGGGTTACATTTTTTTTTTGCCCTTTTGTTTTTTGCTGTCCCCTTGACAGGGCTGTGAATAATTCCTGCCTTCACTGTGTCCCTGCAGTCACCCTCATTGCACCAAAAGCAGAAAGCAGTCCTTCTGTGAGCCCTACAAGGAGCAGAAGAGGACTGCAACTTTTATTTCCTTCATTCACACAGAGTTTTTCAGTGTATTTGGTGTTTTAGGTGTGATCAGCTGAAGTGCTTTACAGCTGCTGCTGATCTCACTTTTTTATCCCCGCGCTCGCCATGGGCATAAACAGAGTGGAGCTGGGCTTTCAGCTCAAGGTTCAAGGACCTTTTGTGTCTAAAAGCTGCTCCTCTTACCCATTAGTCCTGCATGTTATTTATTCTTGCAGATAAGCTTCTTTCTTTTCTCCCTTTTCTTAGGACTTGCAACAGTTTGCAGGAGTTGCGGGGTGAGCGTGAAGAGCTCGGTGTCGGAAGGGCAGGAAATGCTTTGTAGTGCTGAGCCAGAGCTGCTTCCCAAGGAATTCATTTTCTGCAGAGATTCACAGCAAAGAGAGGGCAGAGAAGCCGTGCTGGCAATGGGGATAAATCCTGGGGAACTGTGAGGATTAGAGCTGATTACAATCCTCAGGAGCTCGGGCTGTAGCTCCYTCAGAAGTTGCAATCGCACTGACAGGACAGGGAGGGCACGGGGAGGAGGAGCAGCAGAGTTTCCCTGGATTTTTCAGGCAGGAAAAGAACCCCACTTTCACCAGGAAGTTGAGTGGATTTACAGCTCAYTTGGGTCTTTAGGTTTTGTCTGCTTGGAGCTTGATCCTTGGGGTCTAGGAGTAGAAACAGAGATATCCAAGTGTGGACACTCCTTTCTAGTCCTTCCTGGTTTGGATTTCCTCTGCCTATCCATTTTAATTCCATATACAAATAAAATTCAAATCTATATCTATATCTATTTATATATATATATATATATTTATACATTTATATATATATATATATATATAGGGTTTTTCCTTAGAAAATCTATCCCCAAAGTGACAAAAAATATAATTACAGAGCTACCATTCCTTTCAAACTGTTGTGCTAAGTAGCACCAATATCTGTGAATATTGGGGGATTTTATTTACCCCATTGTGTAACATTTGGCCACTATTGGGTGTTGATATCCTCACTTCAATTACTGCAAATACTGGGGGAAGGAGCAGTTTTCACACAAGATGAATTTTAAGAGTGGTGAGCGATGGTTTGATGTCCAGAATTTCTACTTGAGGATGATCCTTGCTTTTTGTTTTCCACAAAGGAGGCTCTGCATGAAGCACTGCATTAAAAAATAGTAGCATAGGAATGGAAAAAATTAATAGTATTTTTATATATATATTATCAAATTGTGATCATATGTGTGTGAGGGCAAAATAATTTTCAACATTAAACTGCTCAGCTAAGTAAGCACAATTTAAAGCATCAACACGAAACAATTCCTGTAAAATCAGATAGGAATTTTTGGGAGAGGACAGCAGGAAAACCCTGAGATTGAGATGTTTTACCTTCAGAGAGGCTGGAGGGAGGAAGAACAGGGAACTTCTGCATGATTCCACATGGAGATAGAAAAGGAGGAAGGAGGGATTGGAAAACATGGCACTTATGGACAGATACTGTATTTCCTTGAAGGAAAATGTTCCACAGCATCCTAAGCCCTGTGGTAGAAAAGCCCAACATATTTTGCTGAAAGCATAAGTAGAAAAGAAATTAAACTGATGAAGAGACTGTTAAAAATCACTGAGGAAACTCAGAGCACTCATTGTAGATGTTAAAAAAAATAATAGTGCTCTCTATTACCCACTAAAATATAGGGAAAGTTACTGTTGGTGAGAAAGCCTGGATTGCTACGGGATAATAAAAATAAATCAGGAGTGTTAAGGCCCAGGTTTCATTGTAGCTTTGTCAGTGGTTGCTGAGTTATAACTCCATTTCAGTGAGTGCAGGGTCCACTCAGGGTGTTGCACACCAGTTCTTACATTTACTGTCCATTTTAATGCCCAGCCTGGCTGATTTAAACCACACCTYACGTTAATTAACTAGGTCAGCATTAAGATTATCTCAGAGAGCCAAAAAGTTCCATTTCAGTGTTAATCATGGTGTAGCTACAGCTTTTTAATTTGATTTTTTTTGTCAGTGGAGATTCAAGAGCAGTGGAGTGCCCAGTAGTGCAGAGCATTCCCAAATTCTTCATTTAATCCAAACTCATAATTACCTACAATTCACACCGAAGGCTAAATACATAACAAACAACGTGGCTGGATGGGGCTTAAATTGAAAACCAATCCCAGGACAAACATTATTATTTACACTTTAAAATAAAAGCCTGTGTTCAATACCATTATTCTGCTGTTTTCCTGCACTGTAATTTCTCCTGAAAGATTTTTTGTGCTCTACAATTTTGCAGTGCTCATCCTCCTGGTTAGATTTTCCTCTAGATTAACGACACTGAGCTTAGTCTGATTTTTTTTTTTTTTTTTTGAGTAAATGGCAAGTTCTCTCTGAATCCTGTGGTTGGAGGAATAAATTTGAGAGCTGGATTTCTTTCCCAGTTTTAAATCTGTCAGGTCTGTCAGTGGGTAATAATATTTTAATATGACACAAAATCAGCCATGATTTTGATATTGATGATGATGATATGTCGATATTGATTGATGATATTGGTGGTGCTGCACTGATCCCAYTGCCCTGGGCTGAGCAGGGCATCAGATCTGCTGGAGTTCCACAGGGATCAGTCTCCCAGTTAAAAMCAGGAGTGCTAGGAGCACTTTTTGGAGGCAGAATGTTGATTTTGGAGCAGATGTTTGGCAATCAATGGCTYTGTAGCCACGGGGCAGCTCCTGCTTTTTCTTCTCTGTGCACTCACCATTCCAGCAGGGATCTCTGTGGAATTTCTTTCTGTGGAGAGGAGTTTCTTCCTGTGGGTTCTTTGTGGAATCAATGCTTTGATTGCTTCCTRTGATTTCACACAGTTTGAAGCCCAGCTTATTGTAATCTTGGCTTAACAGCCTCTTCCACACTGGTCAGGTTTCCAGCTAGGCAGCTCTTTGAAACTTCACTTAATGCTTTTCTTGTCTCAGGGCAAAGCAAAAAGATTTTGCCAGCCTTGACTGTGAGATAAATGGCTCAGATATTACTTTTTATGAGAGATTTCCCAGGTTTTTCACTTGAATCTTATCACCATACTCCCCTCATTTCAAAGGTGCTGCATTAACTTGTGTGCTTTCTTTTGCTCTGGGTTGTCTGCTCCACACAATCTCCCCATTTCTTCCTGCTTTTGTTTAATTGTGATTTCACATCTCTTGTGCCTCCCAGTTCTCTGCTGGGGTTTTTTTTTATCTAATCAGAAGGATCTGATGGTTTGCAGCAGCACTGCTGCTCTCAGGGAACAGCCAGGAGGGGAACCTGCTTCTGTTTGATTGTGTATTTACCACTTCTGGGGCTGTTATTTTACTGAATAATGATCCAGTCTCACCAAGACTTCAGAGCCTGGTAAATTACAAACTGCCTGCAGTTTGTGGGCTCCTATTTAATTGTTTGCAATTTGTTGAGGTAGAAAGTGCCTAAATGCATGAAATCTTTAGGACAGAACTTGTTTTTCTTCTGCATTTACTCTCTGGGGTGAAACTTGGCCTTTAATTTTTAGCCTAAAAATGAGACTGGAAAACTTGGTTTTTCCAAAGAATRCAGGCATTTCCCACTGTGTGATATCAGGGATTTACACATTCCCAGCCTCATGGAAGCTTCGTTTCTGCGTCAGACTTGTGAGCAGCCTTCAAGAAAATTCCTTTTTTTGTTAGCTTATCCTCCAACTTCCAGCACAGGGCTGGATGAATTTGTGTAGATACCCCAGGAATCAACCCTGTCAATATTCTCAGCCTTCAGAAGTTCAGTTTCTGCTGCTGGGCTCCTTKTCCTCCCTGCTTTGCCCATCCCTGTGGCTGAGTGGAATGTCAGAATCCAGGAGCACGGTGTGAGGYTSTGCCAGGAGTCCTGCCTTGGCATTSCTGATAAAGCTGAGYAAGATCAAAAGTTCCCTTCCCTGGATACTGAATCCTGCAAGCCCAGAATGTGAATCCTGGTTTTTGTGAACAGGAAAACTCTTGTTAAAGTTCTGTAATTATTTATCAACAGCTTTCCAGGTGACAGTTTAGTTCAGACAGAGGGATTCTGCTCTTTGTTCTTGCAGCAGCTCCTTCAGGAAAGCCTCAGCATCCTTCACYCCTCTGATGCCTTGTGCAGGCTGSCCTGGAGCAGAGGCTGGGCAGAGTYCCAGAATAAAGCAGGGATTGATCCAAAGGATCTCCTCCATGGMTCCACCTTGGGCAGCACMAGAGCCCAGCCAGGGCTGCACCCAAGATGAACCAAAATGGCCCCAAAATGCACGAGCGCTCCCGGGGCCTCTCCCTGGGATCAGTTCTGCTCCATTTGCACCTTGCACTTCATTGTCCCATTCCAGCTTTAGCCCCTGCAGTCCCACCCTGCTTGTTTTTCTCTCTGCAGCCCACGGTGTTTGTGCTCTTGGGCTGAGATTTGGATCATTTGTCCTTGGTGCCCAGCTGGAGCAGGAATTGTTTTGTCTCCCTGCTCTGTGCACAGAGCTCASCATCCCCTCATGTGAMGCTCAGACCCACACACTAAAGCAGCACAGAATGTGAAACAGAAAAGCTCAAACATGAGGCATCACCACTGCTCTGGATGTGGAAACTCCTTTTCTTCCACTTCTGATTATCAAACACATTTTCAAGCTACTGCCCTTCATGCTATCCTAGCTAAATTCACCTTAGGAAGGAGATATGTGTGGCTTTTTGTTGAAATAAGATAAAAAATACTCAGCAGCAGTGTGAATCATTGTGAGCATAAAGAGAAACACATTGAAACCAGCACAAGCTCACATTCAGAGASTGACTCCATTTCAGCAGCTGCATTTTAGTTTGATTTCCTTTCCCATTTTTCCTGATGTTGCTGGCACTTTGTCACCACACTGATTTAAATTCTCCATCTCTGCAATAGCATGGGCAGTGTGAAGAAGGCAGTGATTGTGTTCTGGCAGTTTATTTTGCTTCATTCCATTCCTCTGGACTGATAAAAGCAGCAGAGTTAGAGCTGGTGGGTAATGGGAGGCTCCACTGAGCAGATGTGGCTGGATCCTGGTTCTTAAAAATGACAGAACTTAGACAAASCTTGGTTGGTGTGATTTAATGAAGCTGAACTGGATTTGTCAAAGATTCCACTAAAATTAATTGGGCTAATTTGATACCAATATCTAAATGTTCTTTAAGAGTGAGGGATGCAGCTGATCCAGCAGCACTGACAGTGTGGGTGCATCTTCAAACTGCAGCCTGGCTCTATTAATGCCACTTCTCAGGACATTTGGGGCAGTAACAGCCACAATTCTGGGTGTAAAAGGAGATTTCTTTGCATTTCTTTCCATTTCAGCTATGCAGGGAGAGCATGGGTTGAGGAAAGCAGCACTCCCTGCTCTCTACCAATAATTCCGTGCAGCTCGTGCAAACAATCTGTGCTTTAGCAAGGAATATTTTTAGAATTAAATTTTAGTGAATGAATTTTAGAATGAATTTTAGTGAAATTTAGTGAAATTTTAGAATGAATTTTAGTGAAATTTAGTGAATTTTGGAATTAATTTTAGTGAAATAGTCTCTTAATGAAGAGAAGCAATTTCTCTGTTCATGTGCCCACGTGAGTGTTCATGTTCAGCACAATCTCCATGTTCAGGAAATAATCCTCCCTTTGGACAAACAGAATGGCAATCAGAGACAGAGTGGTGTTGTCTAGGACAAATCCAGCATTTATTCAAGAACTCCCTCTCAATTATCATTTCAGTTTTGTTTGCATGAATTCTGCCTGCCTGCAAATAGGATTTGCAGTCCTGAGCCAGATTTTAATTCAATAGAAATCACAGTGGAGGTAGCCATGGTTAGAATCACAGCTTTTTGTTTCAGTAGAAAGTGTTGCAAGAGATTCACAGCCAAGCCAAACCATTTGTTTGCTGTTTTGTAGTCAACATTTTATAGCCTCTTTTTAGTACAGGCTGTTCATTTAAAAGAAGGGAAAAGCTGGTCATGGAGTCAATGCCAGAGGTTATCTGCTTCCCTTGAATAGGAATGTAGCTTTATTTCCATGAAAAAAAAGAGGTGGTGTAGAAACCTTCAGRTAGTGTGACAAAATCAGCAAATAATTGAAATTTGAGGTGAAGGAGTGGAGCAATCTGTGCTGTCAGACTGGGGGCTTGGTGTGGACGCTGCTCTTCCTCCAGTTGTATCTTCCCAAAATAATAAGGGAATGAAATGTTTCCTGGAATGAGAATCCACTGAGCTGCACCGACTCTGAATGCTGTGGGGATTCACCAGAAAGGGGCTCACTGATTTACAAATTTATTCCTCRGTTCTGTTGACTCTGAGGGGAAAAATCTGCAGTTCAGCTGCTGGAATGTGGGATCACAGTTGGGTTTGGTCAGTCCCTCACCTCTGAGGTGGAGCCAGTGCAGTGCTGAATGGAAKAGGAGAAATTGTTGGAATGGAAATGTTGGAATGCGTGAMATAGAAACCTCTCTGWGTCCCTCAGAGAGAGAAAAGAATGCTGGGTTTGAATTAGAACCTCTAGAGAAGCTGAAATAYATTAAGCCACACAGATGTGAAATAAAAGTGTTAAGTTTTAGTTTTAAGGAAGTAGAAATACATCTTAAAGTTATGGTTGAATGGGATTGGGTTAAGGCATCATTTACTCAGTCCTGGCAGCAAAATGAAGCATAATTACTTTTTTAAATTTTCTGCATTTCACATTCCTGTGATGATGCCCTTTCAGTGCTTAAAAATTTCTTCCACATTGTAATATGACACATTTCTGATAGACCTCTGTTTACTGTTAATTTAGCTCTGATTTATCCTGAAAATCCTTGTCAGGAATGCTGAGAAGCATTTTCTTTTATAGCATTGCAGGGAGAAAGTCACCAAAAGCCTTGGAAATTCTGCTTTAAAGACCCGAGCTGCAGTGTGGGCAGAGACTCTCAGATAATCAGAACAAACATTTTGATGCTTTGTTACTCCATCTGAATATGTCTCTAATCTTAATATAATCAACTTTCCTGCTTGCACACATGGTTAGTATTATTTTTTGTTAGTAATTAAGAGTTTGGCATAGCAGAAGTGTTTCAGATTCATGGAAGCATCCAAAGAAAATTTAATTTTAGCACTTTTTACTAACCAGTGAGTAAAKGTGGAGTACTAAAGTGACATGATTTTGGGTGCTGACTTTGAATTTTCATTTAGCAACTTGCTTTCCTGCTAAAATTCTCCTTTTGGGGCTAATTTCCAGCATTGTTTGTCTGTTGTTTTTAAAAACAAAATTACATCTGGAATGGCTTCCACCTGCTTCTTCAGCTCTATCCTGAGGGCAGTGTGGGTGGAAATGGAACAGCAACAGGGGGAGGGAGGGGTTGATRACCATGGGAAAAGGAAAAGGAAAGMAAATCCCTCTCTGATCCCTCCTGGGTCTGGTCTGGTCTTTGTTGCTCCCTCACATTTTAATCACACTCAAAATTTGGGGCATCACTGATTTGTAGCACCTTTGGTCTTCACTGACTAAATAGAAAAGTGGTTTTGGGGGRGAAATCAAAAATTATCACACGGCTGGAGAAGAATATAAATTGAGTTATTATTCACTGCCTTTCACCCAAGCCCMAAAGTTTCAGGAAATTCTGTCTGCAACCATAATAAGCCTCAAAAAGGATAATAAAAAAGTATCAGGTGTTGGCAGTCTGTTGAGAAAGCAGGTGGCTGCTCCTAAATCTAATTCCTGGGGTTTTATGGCGTGGCAGTAAAAGAGGGAAGCAACCAGCGTTGTTCCCCACAGAGGCGGAATTAAATTCAGATTTGTTTCAGCAGGGCATTAATGGGGTTCCTCAGGGAGAGTCTCTCTGCCTTTGAGTTTGGTACTGGGTGGAAAATCATCTGTACAGGGGTTTCTGAGCTGTGACAATATGCTACAACTCGAATTTTTACTAATTCAATTTATTATGTCAAATAGCTTGTTTCCATATTAGATGTCCCATTATCTTTTTTTTTTTTTAGGCCTTTTATAAAAACTAAGGGGGATTTCCCTTGCCTCCACTTAGGTCTTTATGGTWCACATCTGATTATTAAATTAATAATTACAGGTAGCTCTGCTGATTTTGCCTTCTGGAACATCCATTCTGTAAAGATCAGTTCCACTTTCTCCCTTCCCTGTAAAGACCTTAAACGTGTAAACACCAGAATTTAGGATCAAAAATACCAATGCACCATTCACAGAAAGCCCAGCACAAAGATGTGCCACAACATTCTGAGCTTGTTGCTTCTTTAAAAAGTATTTTCAATTCTTTAGTTACGGGTTTGCATGGAGAAAACCCATTTAGGGGTGTCCAAAATGTTTCCTACAACTTGAATAATCGAAGCAGGATTATTCCCTGCTGGTCCTGCCCAGCCCCAAAAGCTCAGGTACAAATTGTGTTTCTGGGTTCCCTGACTGACCCAAAGGCATTTTCTCACCTTCTGCATATTTTTCTTTTGTTAAATTTCCTTATTTCAATATATTTTGTAGTTTTTCAGACAGATCTTCAGCACTTCAGTCAACAAGCAAATAATAAAGGTTTGGTGATAGAGCTCCATGAAATTCTTTGTGGATTTCTGATCCTATTGGCTATTTTCTGTTTTGTGTGGGGGGAGAATTGAAGCCAGCAGTGCCCTTCAGAGCTGGGCATTTGTATTTTTAGCTTTGGCCTYCTTTAAGGTAGAATTATCTGAATTGCTCAGCCAATGTCCAGTTAATGACATGAGCATCTCTGATAATTCCTGCATTTTTGTCCTCGCACTTCCCAGTTTTTAAACCTCTGAAAATAGCTCAGGGAAAAGCTCAAGAGTCAGGAGGGAACAGGAAAATGGGGAATGTGCTGTAAAATCAATCAATCCTACAGTAACAGGGGTGAGGTGAGTGTAACCCTGCTATAAATATTAACATAGGCATAAATTGGGCATTTTTAGCTGGCATCCCATTTCAGTCAAGCRTTTTAATTTGGTACCTAGAATCCAAAGACTTTGGGTGGAAAAAGAAAAGAATGAAAGCTTAATTATAATATTATTTTAGRAAACAAAATCAGCCKGGATGSRGAGATGTGTGTCCCCACAAGGGCAACTTCCATGGTAAAATCATTTCTAAATTTAAAATACTGACCAAATGTACACAAACCTGTTACTTTATGCAGTCASTTAGTTAAAAAAAATCTGAGTTTTCTATCTTCATTTTACTGCTCAGTGCCTAATTGGGGCCTGAATATGTTTAAAATGAACAATAATTTTTCTGTTTAATTGTTCCAAACTCATGCAACGGCAGTAAATCTATTTCCTAATCCTAAACCAGGCAAAAAAAGGGAGTGGATTTATCCTCAAGGGTGATGCTTGACTTTCTGAAAAGATTAATGAATCTTCTGTCTCAATATCTGGTACCAAAGCAGATCCAGAAGATAAAATAGGCTCTTACTTTGCTYCTTTTTTAAAAACTTTTTCTCTATTTTAGAAATACTTCAAGTGTGTAAAGAAGTTCATTTTAGCAGTAATGCACTATTTATAATTTTTAAAAAATTATTTAAGAATAGTTTTTACCTGATGAATAGAATTGTGATCTCCTGCCATTTCAATCCTGATAAGAACTTCCCCGTTCTTAGAAATCAGGCATTCCTAAATGCACACTTTTTGGATGATTTGGCAGAAATGTTTGCCTGGTGTGGTTTCTTCTGCCACTGAACATCTGGCCAGATGCTCATTCCCATCTCTTCTTTCACTCCAGTGTGAATTTCTATCACTTGGAGAGGAGGCGACTTCATCTGGATTTTAATGCCAGTCGTGTCAATCCCTGGCCTTGGGTTGTGGGATGATTTGTGAGAGGTGAAAAAAGCAGGATTAATAGGAATTTTTAGAGGATTGATTAGGAAAAATGGGATTAATGGGAACTTGGGTGTTTTTTAGGGATTGTTTTGCCTTGAGAGGGTATGATGTCACTGTAGGACACGAAAGAACACAAGYGCACACCGCTGTTCTCAAGGTGAAGGAAAAAAGGGAAGTTTTATTTCTGACTCCAACATTTATAGTTTTCTAAAAGTGATAGCGGATTGGAGGGTGACAGTGCCACCTCTCCAATGACACTGGTCAAACCAACAGTCCATCAACTTTCTTTTCTTCTATAAAGGAATGCAAAACAATGAGTTATTTACAGAAAGTGTGTGAGAAAGCTCACTACAAGAATGTCAACATCAGAAGGCTTGGAAAATCTCAGAAAACCAGGGTGACAGTATGATACAACATCACTGTCAGTGCTGTTTGTCCCCATCCTTTGTGAAGCCACTCTGGGCACGTCCCCCCTGCCTGGGCTGGCTGAGCCCTCCCAGTGCCCCCACAGGACTGGGATTTTGGGATGTGGATCCCATCCTGGTGGAGCCAGGTGGGAATTCCTTGCACACTCRGCCCCTGTGTGTGTGTGCAGCAGCAGCAGGAGGTTCTGGGTGGGAATTTGAGGAATGGCTGAGCAGATGGCAGCTCCAGCGTGTGAGGAGCTGATCTGCAGTGATTAAGACAAGTGTAAAATTGGATTTTGAGCATCTTAAAAAAAGTGCACGGCTCGCTTGCTTGGAATTTCATGCAAAATAAGTGGAAGTTCTGTGACAATTTGTAAATTTGGCTGAGGGGAAAGCCATTAATAATCCTGGTGGCTGTCTCACTTCTTGAGGGATGCAAATGGTGCAGCCTCCTGTGGTGGCAAAGGCAAGGATTTACCGAAGGCTTTGGGAAGAGAACTCTTACCCAGCTGGCAGCAGGAGCTAAAAATGAACTTTTATGCTTTATTCTGTAAAACTTTTTACTTGTAGTGTTGTGTGACAAAAGATATTGTCTAAAATGTTGGTGTTACGTGGAAAAATAATTCCCAGAGTGAGGGTTAGGTCCGCATCTGTAACTTAGAGTTTAAAAGTTAATGTATTAGTATATGTAATTAGTTAATTAGTTTTTGTAATCTGACAGTTTCTTACCTGGATGATTACACAGGAAGGGTGGGTGGATTTGCAGTAGTGAATCAAGTTTGCCTTTTGGTTTCAACATTACTTTTCTGAAGGACTGGGTGGATTTGCAGCATTTAATCAAGTTTGCCTTTTGGGTTCAACATTTTTTTTTCTGTCTGTTGACTTCTGAATTCATTTTCACTGCTTGATTGAGAACTTCATGTGTTTGCACCCTTCAGAACTCACCATAAGATTTGCTGCTTAATTAGGCTTGAATTACATGACACAAAGCCCCAAATAYCAGCATTCTTGGTCCTCCCAGCCATTGCCATCAGGTACTTCTGGAACATTCCTGGATGGAGCTGCAGCTCCTGCAAGGAGAACACACCTGGGGCAACGCTTAAAATTCTGCCTGGAGTGGCAGCGATTGCAAATTCACCTCAGAGCTCCTGCTGAGTATTTGTCGTGGATTAATATCGGATATTCCTTCTGGATATTCATGCTGGATATTCGTGGTGGATTATTGATACTGATGTTTGTTTCTGGATATTCCATAAGTGAATATTCCTAACTGGATATTCCTTCTTGGATATTTCATGCTCAATTTCCTTCTAAATATTTATCCTGGATATTTATCCTGGATATTCATTCTGGATATTCTTCTGGATATGCTTTCTGGATATTTCTTCTGGATATTCAGTCTGGATATTCTTTCCGGATATTCCTACTGGATATTCCTACTGGATATTCTCTTCTGGATATTCCTACTGGATATTCTTTCTGGATAGTCTTTCTGGATAATTCCTACTGCATATTCCTTCTGGATATTCCTACTGGATATTCATCCTGGATATTCATCCTGGATATTTGCTGGCTCCTCTCTGAAAAAAAATTCCAGCAGATATTATCAAGGGGAATGCTGAAATAATATTGCAGTCAACACAGATCTTGAATTGACCTTTTTTCTTTTTTTTTTTTTTTCCCCCAAGACCTGAAATATTAAATGTAGCCACGCTGCAGTTTGGAAAGTAAATTAGGCAAAGCATTAAAAAACCTGGGTTGGTGCAATTTTTTTTAATAATAATTTTTTATTGAAATATTCCTGTAATCCAGGCCTCCCATTGCCATCTGCAGGAACCATTTTCCCAGTTTGGGAATGGGACAGCCTGTGCCTGAGGCACTGAGAAAATCAGCAGTGACCCAAGAGCTGCTGGGGGATGTGGGCTTGGAAAYAAAGAGCTGGTGATGAAATTTAACTTGAAAATCTCTCTCAGAATTCAGTCAGGAAGGACTGAATCTTCATGTGAATTGTTCAGCTGAACCCCACTGTTCTTGGCCTTTACTGTACAAAGTCTAGAAATTCAGATTTTTTAGGTTTTTGTAGTAATCATGTTGCAGTTGTCTAAATTAAAACAGATTGTGGGATGCTGAGTCCATGACCCCATCCTGCTCCCTGAACACTTCTTGGACCATCCCAAGCTCAGGCCCTTGGCTGGTTGAATCTTGGAAACCTCCAGGAATGGGGATGAGCTGCCAAGCAGCATTTCTACACTAACCAGCAAAAAAAACAAAAACAAAACTAAAACCCAACAAAAAAGTGACACACAAACGTCTCAGTTAAATCACATTTTCACTTTCTGCTTTAGGTCATAGCTAAACTGTTAGCTCATAGTTCATATTTATTTCATGGTGGCCTTTGGAGGAATGGAGWGAAAAGGAAGCTGGCAGGGTTTGGCAGAAATAAATTCATTTTTCTGGTTCTGAAATTCTGAAGAAACAAAAGAGATGAGGAAATCGGTGTAGCCTGAAATGCCAGTAAATGAAATAATGGCCAAATAGACATATTTGAGAAAAATACCTGATTTTGTTGTGCTGCCATCCTAGAAAAGGCAGAATGGAATGAAGCAGTGATCATTTGGAACCTGTCATTCTGTGTTTTGCTGATACAAAAGCTGTTGACTGCGTGCTACACAACATTTCCCTCATTCACAAATGAGAATTTGAATAGAATGGGTTTATTTGGAAATGATATTTGCATATGCACTCCTAATTTTTTTTACTTGTGGAAAATAAATTATTCTCTTTAATACACAGGAGAAATGAGCTGACTTCCCACCAGCATCCTTAAAAAATGGAGTTCAAAAAGTCCCTGTGATGTAGGAGGAGATTTGCATCTCCACAGAAAACAGRAGCCTGTGGTTTTTCCCTTTGTTTAAAGCAGTTCTCTTTTTGCTTTGATTTTCTCACCTGCAAGTTTATTTATTGAATTTTCAACTAATTTGGTTTCAAAGACAGTGTGGTAAACAGGTGGAAAAAATATTGATAGCTTTTGCCACCATGAAGCATCTCTTGCATCCTGGAAATATTTATGTTTTTAAAGAAGATAACATTAAAAAATTTCTCTTTGGAGAGCCAGGAAATGATTCTTAAAAATGAAAAAAAACCAAAAACCCTTTGTAATGAGATGAATCTGTACATGTTGCTGGGGATATTAGACAATAATTTATCCAGCCAGAAGTGTGTTCACCTATTTTCAGTTTATGAGATAGACTGGGAACAAAGCTCTGCCTTCTGAGAAGATAAGTGCTTTTTAGAGATCTCTGGGCTCTCTGGGGTTTTAATTAGGGATTTTTATAGCTTTTGTATACGAGCTTCTAAGACCTTTTTACTTCAAAATAAAATTCAGATTTTTTGTGTCCTCCCTTGATCAATTTTAAGGCCAACAGTGAAGGTAGAAAGGATCTGTTTCTAAATACAAATGAGTGCCTTTCTAAAAGGAGAAGGAACCTTCAGCAGTGTGCGTGGGCAGGTGTTGAGGTATCTATAAAAGGCTATTTTATAGATWCAAAAATAATTGCAGAGCATTTGTAATTAACAGAATTATTTAATTAGGCTCCCAAATTTAGGCTTTGGCTGGTGAATTGTGCGTGGTGCTCCATGCAGCCCTCAGGAGGGGAGTGATGTGTGTGCCTAAAATTCAAAAACAAGCTGTGGTGACTATTTCTTGGCTGAAATCAACCCAGAGCCCCGTGGAGGTGGCCCAGGGAGCCTCATCCRTGCAGGAATTGCAGCTCTGAGGTGTTTTGGGGGGATTTTTGGGATGCTCAGGCAGGCAGAGGCAGCTCAGGACCACCCTGCTGGGACGTGGTGACAGCTCTGCCCTGCTGAGGCATCTCCAGAGCAGGGCTCACACTCAGCTGCTCCATCAGAAGCTCCTCCAGAGATTAAAAAGACAAAAAAAGTTCATTTTTCTCCAAATTATTCCTGCTCTCCAGTTGCCATGGCTGTGGTGAAACGTTGTCTTCAGCTGGGGTTGAGCTGGTGGCTCTGTCAGAAGCTCTCTGAGTCAGCAAAATGGGAATAAAAASTGATGGCACCTTGCATAACACGTTTTATAAATATGATTTATCCCYGGGAGAGAGCACAAGTCAAAGGCATTGTTGGCAGCCTTGATTTAGACTTTTTTTTTTATTTTTATCTGATTTTTGTACATCATCTGCCAAAAGAAAGCCCCGGAAGTTTGACTCAGGGTGTGATGCAAGAGGAAACAGATGGCAGATTCCACCCAAATTCAGGGTTAAGCCACCATGGATAAAAACCTGTGGGAAAACTCCTATTTTTAAATATTAGTGACCTCATTTTTTAAACTGAGGGAAAAGGTTGTTTTCCTTCCACGTTTAATACATTATTTGTTGTAAGTAAAACAAAACAGGAAATGTGTTCTTCTCTTTAGCTTCTGTAATTTGAATAAAAGGAAAAAAAATTAGTTCAGTTATTTTAATTTCAAAAAATAATCCCAGATCCAGCATTTCTAAAGTTCTTAAGATGATTTTTTTAGGACTTTATAGCAGTTTTCTATAGSTTATGGTAAATATTTGTGTCTTCTCTGTTAAAGCCTTGTGTTTATATGCAATTGTAAATGAATATATACAAATATGTCCTAAAGGTTGGGCTGAATGATTCTATAATTTTATGATTCCATAATTTTATGATTCCATAATTTTATGATTCTAAATAAGGGTTCTGATGTGGGGGAAAAAAATAGGATTTACAGGATAAACTTACTCTGACAAATAGGGGGGGAGGGAAAGAAAATAAGGTTTAAATGAATRTTTTTCCTGCCAAAAGAGTTTTACAAAAAATATTTCCATCTGAATGATCTGAACAGTTGTGAAATCAAGACAAGAGCTACAGGTGGTACTTTCAGCCCCAAATACCTGCCAGAAGGACATGAAAAAACCCCTATTGTTACCATGTAATCCAGCAGCCATGGCTTTGGTTTTAATGTTTAAAATTCATTTAATCATTTAGAAAACACTGCCTGGATTAGAATATTTTCTGCTTAAATAATCACTGAGACATTGTGATCAATTCTAGTCACTGTTTTAAAAAATACCTTCAGTTTGAAGTATATTTTTTTATCCCATTGTCCAAAAACTGGATGTTATTTCTTTCAGCTGGCCTGAATAATGCATTTCCAGTCTTGTTCACCCTGTGGTTTCTGGGAGGCTTTTAAGTTTGTTTTGATTTGCACTGCAAGGAACTCTGCGACTCAAACCCGGAATTTCTGAAGAATCAATCTCAGAACTGCTCTTATTTGATGTTTTCTCTGGCCCTCGGGAGAAAAATGAGAGGATGCTGATGGAAGTGGTTGGAAAAATGGGATCTGTGGGGAAAAGAGAAGGGTGGCAATGGTACAGAGGAGCTCTGGAGTGACGTGTGAGGAATAAAAAAGCACACAAGTGTTTAACACCTGAGAGGATGAAGTGCAGTGAATGCACTGAAGGACGAGCAATCTAAAAATAAACACATGGAAAGATTTTATCAGGTAATCATGCTGGGTGAACATGTGGGTGCATCCCACAAAMTGGGACAGGGCTGGAGATAAACTGGGGGGGATCTTAAAGAAGGGGAGATGGGAATAGATCAATTTATTGGGTTTAAGGAATTGCCTTTCACCAGGTTAGGAATGTGCCCATGGATTTCCTTCTCTGCTTGGTTGCACAGAGGGTTGGTTCAAAGTGTCTTGTGTGAGGTGATGACCTACAAAACCCTCTCAGRCACAAACCCTGAACAATYCCATCCCAAAAAACTCMRGCTGTTATCTATTATCCTGTCTAAAGGAATGTAGAGAAGGTACTTTCTACTCTCTCTCCACTTCTAATATGAAAGCTTAGTGCTTTCTTATTTCATCATTTTCAAAGAGAGGAAAGGCTAAAATCCAGTATTTTTAAGTTGATAATTGCACCAAGGTCTCGTTTCACCTGGTTTTAGTKTTGGTTTGGTTTAGTTTGGTTTTTAGTTTGGGAGATAGCCCAGCTCATCCCATCCTTTACCACGTTCATCCCTAACTTTTTAAAATGAACCATTCAGAACCCAAAACTAAATGTTTCTTATTTCTTCACCTTTCATTAATCAATCCTTAATCTTACAAAGAGAAACCTCATTAGCTGGGCAATGATCTAATCTTTATAAACCTGAGTTTGATTGGCAYTAATTACACTTTTTAAAGTTCTGTGCTTAATGAGCTCTGCCTCGGTCGTTCCGTTCCTTGGCCTGGGATCATTGTCAGACTGATAATTACAGAATTACTTTGTCTGCTGTTTATCTCTTCTCTGTGTTGACAAAACATTCCATTTCTTTGCTGTTCCAGAAAATTCCTGGCGCTTGAAGAGGCATGAAAAGTCAAGGACCATAAAAATCTTGCTGGAAGCCTACAGAAGGAGCCTGTTTTGACCTCCCTCATTTATGATGTCATTATTTAATAGCTGTGCTTGGCATCTTCAGTTGCTTTTTGAAAAGAAAGTTGACTCATCATCTCATGAACAGACTAAACCACTTGTTTTTTGACAAAATAACAGGTAAGTGACTGCACTGTGAATTTATTTGGGTTAATTTTTGCCATTGTTAGGATCCATCCTGGGACATAAAATACAAAGCAGAGACAACAGAGAAACAGTTCAGAGTTTGGATAAAGAAGGGTTTGGCAGCTCCATTCCACATTTGATTTGAAGATTCCAGAGTTAACTGCTGTGCATTACTGAGCTTTCTGAACTTCAGGAAAGGTGCTGTAGTTCTACCTAAAGGTTTTTTTAAAGCACATGGTGAAAAGTTTCATTCTCTGACCCTTCCATCTCAGTCTTTCACCATTTCCAGCTTCTGCTTCAGCTTCACAAYATTGATTACCAGTTTCTTCTCACAGCCACGGATGCTGTSCAGCTGTTTTGCTTCCCAAGACTCTTTCCATGTCATTTTTGTAGGTTTTGGTGTATTCTTCTGCTGTGGTCGATTTTCTTTATTGTTGGGGACACTTGTGACTTCAGAAAGTGAATCACAGGTGCAGCTTAGGTTAAGGTTTCATCCCTGAAGCAGAGGCAGAACCCTGAGTGTAAGAGCCTAAATGAGAGATACGGGATTCCAGGGGCTCTCCAAAATGCAGTTTATTGTATACAAAATGCAGTTTATTGTATACAAAATGCAGTTTATTGTATCCAAGGTGTTCCAGCAGTCCAGGGTGGTGGGTGACAGAGCTGTGCCCACAGCTGTCAGCTCCAGCTGCAGGCAGGCCTGGAGACCCTTTGGTTTTGGTTACAATGCATTATAGACTTTTCTTTTGGTTACATTGCATTATTTACTTTTCTTTTGGGTACAATGCATTATTTACTTTTCTTTGCTGAGCATCTCAATACAGTAGAACCAATCTATACCTTAACTTTTATCTATAGCCTATCATAACTGCTGTAATTACCATATTCATGTTACTGTTCTCCAATCACTAAAAGTCAGTACATTACAGTTTAAGCTAGAAGTTGTTTTTTCAGTTTTCTTGCAGTGGAAAATTCTGAGACCTTTTTTCTACTTGCAGCATTTGCTGCCTTGTTTGCCTGTGCTCTCTTCCTGCTTGGTAAAAACATCTTCTTGTTTGGGGTGGGTTTATCCTTTGCTCTAAGCCATAAAAGCCCTTCTAACTAACACACCCTTTGCCTCCTTGGTTATCCAGTGAGACTGGCTCAGCAATTCTTTTCTTCTATATCAAAACTTGCTTCCATCTCTATTCCTTCATCAGACTCTACATTTAAAAATCTTTCTGCTAAGGACACACATCTGTGAGACTCTCTTGTCAAACTTTCATCCTACCCAACACCTGAGTATGTCCCTGGGCTSCCTTGCTCCATCCAGGTCTGTCCCTGTCCCTTTTGCACAGGGAAGGAAGGAAGTGAAGGGACCAGGACACCTCCAGAGCCATCCAGCTGCAGCAGAGCTGCCAAGGAAAAGGAGCCTCTTCCAGGCACTTCTCAGACTCCTTTGTTCCCCAGTCACAGTTTTGACAAGCTGCTAACTCACTCTCTCCCAGATTCCTGCATCTCCAGGCAGGAAAGGAATGACAAATCAATGACAAATCACTCCAAGATCAGGCAACAMGTCGATCAAAGGCTCAGCAGTGGGAACGCTGCCATTCCTGGGGGTGGTGGGAACAATCCCAGCCTCCTCCCAAAATGTCTTGTCATCTTGGCTTTAGTCAGGCTTTCAACCTCCCTGAGATCCAGGCAGTCCAAGGGGCTGGCAGGGAAGAGAGGAGCCCCGAAATGAGTTTGTTTGACATCAAAGGCTGAGCTCCCCCGTGTGCCAGGGCACTTTGTGTTTGCCTCCCCCTTGTGCTGCTCCTGCTGCTCTCTGTGTCCCTGTCCCTCTCTGCAGCTCTGACTCACTGCTGCTGAAGTTTGGAAACTTCAAAAAACCCCAAACTTTACMGCTTTTCCAAGTGGTTTTTAATGCTTGTGTAGAGCCAGATTTGGGCTGTGTAAATTCTGGAGTCCCAGAGTCACTTGAGTGACGATCCACATTTAGGAGAAAATGGCATTTTGATGTCCCTTGGAAATCTTATTTTATTATTGGCATACTTTGTTCTTTTWTTTTTTTTTCCCTCCTGCTGGTGCCCCACAGTGGAGGAGCAGTAACACCCAGTAAAATGGAGAGGGCTGTTTGGTGGTGCTGTGGAACAGGAACGATTTCCTTGGAAAATTCACATACTAAGGGATGGTCAGTGTTTTATTGCTGTAGAGCATGAACTGAAAAAACCCACACCATGTGCCCCAGTGATTGCCAGTTACATTGTGTAAACACAGGATCCCATGGGTGCAGGCTGTTGTTAGTGAATATTTGTGGAGGTTTTTTATAGCAGTGTAAGAAGGCTTTAAAACCAGCTCTGTTAGCTAATAAAGCATTTATCTCCCTGKTTTTTATGGATTCCAGTGGCAAAAAATGAGATATGCATGTCCTGGTGTTGCTGTCACCACCAGTTTGGGTTCTTACACCCAGCAGTTAAATTTTTGTGCAAAATAGCCCTCAAACCATCAGAGTGGCATTTGAGGAGCTCTGATATTTCAGTAAGTTGTTTTTAGCCTGGAAAAGTCAAAACGCCTGTTTGTGATTCAAAGACAAAGAGGAAATTCCTGGAAAAAACCTCTTGGTGTTGTGTGGAGCACCTTTGGGGTGATCCAGTGTCCCATTTTAGTGTCCCTTTTGTTGCTGTGCAGGACATGGACTCCCACTGGAGACTTTCCCTCTCTCTTCAGTGTTTGCTGTTGCATTAAACTGGAATCCTCCCACACCAGGAACTCGGCTGACCAAGCRAACCAGAACAAATTCCTTATTTTAGTGAGTATTCCCTTTCCTGGGTAATCCTGATGATGAAATCCTACCTGTGTGCTCCACCTGAAATGAAGGAATAGCCAGGGTAAAAAAAAATCTGAAGAAAATCAACATCCAAACTGCAACAAGCCACAAAACTCAAATTGTGGACTCCTGGCTGGGTTTCTCTCCTTGACCTTTCAGCAGCAGTAAAAGTGCTGTGTCATGAACTTACCTATTAAAGTAATTTTAAACCACATTAGAACTTAATGAAATCTGCTCAGGCCACTTATTTTTTCATGTATTTGCTGTGTATCTAATGCCATCTTAATTAATTTTACCCTTAGACTGAATGGCTAATGTAGTGAAGGGACCACGAGGTGTGACTTTGTGCCACAGCACAATTCATTTTTGTCTCACTGCTGTTAAAGTTTGATGTGTGGAGGCTTAAATATAGTCCTGGAACTCTCATGCATTGAGGATGAACAGTAAATTCTATTTTTTATGTTAAAACAGATGATCGTAACACATAATAGGCATACTGATGAAATTTGTTATTTTTATAACTTCGCCAAATGCTCAAAATTCAGTTCATAGTCTTAGTGGCAGATACAGGAATTTAGTTTGCAGTGCTCAGTTCTTTGCAAAGTATTTATCCAGGGAAGTACAGCCACAACATCCCATCATTTATTAGACTTTGGCCAGCAGTAGCTTGGAATTTAACTCTTTTTATAGCATCCTGTGTGCCCATGTGCTTAAAGATGAAATTTCATTAACTGTGCTGTAAACCAAGCTTTGATATTTTGAAAATCCAGTCCGGGGATATTTTTCTGTGCCACAGATTYATTATTTCAGTATCTTTTTCAGAACAAAGCAATGCAATAGTAAATCAGCATTTCCACAGACAGTTCTTGATGCTGCTGGCTGCATTTGCTGTTTTATCACAGGAATCAAAGGTGTGGCAGCCAAACTCCCAAGTGACAACTCAGACTCGTTCAGCTAAAAACCAATCTACTGAAGAAAGAGGAGGAATCAAAGAGAAAATGGGGATGAACTGCMCTGAAATAGCAGAACTCCATAATGATCAGCCTGCTTTCATAACTGAGCAAACAGACATCCAACTTAGCAGCTCTAAATGCAGGAGAAACAAAGACARAGCACACCAAACACTCTTCATGGAGATGGTAATGAAATATTTCTGGGGTTTGTTCACAGAGGGCCACTCCTCAGTGATGGAGTGAACATTCTGTGAAGCACAGTTCAGTGTATTTTCAGTCAATAGAAAAACCTGACACCTAAAGCAGAGCTAAGGTGGAATTGGAGTGTTCAAGTCTAAAATTGCTGGCCCCAGAGTGCATCAGTYCCAGTTTATACTCCAAACACCTCGTGGTTTGGGATCTGTGGATTGGATTCAGTGGTTTGTGGAGACTTTGGGGTTTTGGGGCATAATCCTTCTGACTTCCTGTGGTTGAGGAAGTCTTGGAGCTGAGCCCTCTATTTCCTCAGTCCTGCTCCAACCACTGGTTTGCAGTGTAAAATAAAAGATGAGAGGTGGGAGAAGTTGCAGCTCTGGGAATCACAGAATGGTTTGGGTTGGAGGAGGTCTGAAAGATCATTTCTTTCCATGGGCAGGGACACCTCCCACCATCCCAGGCTGCTCCAAGCCCCAATGTCCASCYTGGCCTTGGACACTTCAGGGACCCAGGGGCAGCYACAGCTGCTCTGGGCAATCTCCMACCTCTGCTTTCCATCAAAACAYTGTCACAGTGTTGGACTTGCTGTGCCAGTGTCCATCTTCAGGAGMACTTTGCAGGTCCCACATTTCCCTTCTGAATTCCAGGTTCCTTCCCCTGAGRACGGGGCAGCAGCTCAGACTCTGTCACCTTTCCTGCCTGAACCCCCCAGGCAGCCACTCTGTGTTTCCACCTCTCATTGCTTCTGGTAAAAGTCTCACAGATTTCARAGTTCCACCTCAGTTTTTGTGCAGAGCAGGGTTGGAATTGACTGAACAGCACTTGAGAGCATCATTTTGTGGCTGCTGACCCTCTTTGCAAAGGTTGGAACTGCAACCAGCCAGGCATTGCTGAGCATTCCCTACATCATTTTTATTTAAAATATTCCTTTCAGTCTTATTATTCTCTCTCTACGATCTGCAAGGCCCAAATCTGTCTTTAATTTCCCTGTTTTTTTTAGGGGTTTATCTTTTCCCTTCTCACTGTATCCATGATGTGTTTTCTTCTTTTGGAAAGCTTCTGCGTCATCCTTTCCTGCTGGGATTTTGGAATGTTTTCCCCATTTACATTTCTCTCTTTCAGGTCAGTCTCAGCTTCCCTCTCTGCAGGCAGGTAAAACAATTTATCATTCTAATGGACTTGCTAATAACTTTTATTTTCTCATGGCATGTTTAAATATTATCAGTTCTAAAAAATATCTCAAGCACTGTGTGAATTTACAAGTTGCTAATGGATAATGTTTATGAATTATCCTCAGTTTCCTCTGTACTAAGCCAAGTCCAATTTAGTTAATTATTGGTTAAATCTTACTCTGACTGTGCTACATTTAAAGAAACTGAGTCTTTGATTAAACTTTTGTAATAACTAATTGCCAGCCAAAGAGAAGGAAAATTCAGTGTTGGAAAAGTTACAAATTGGATTTTGCTGGGATGGTTTTCTTGTGTGGTGCGTGGTTAATCCTGTGAAATCACTATGAAATTGCCATTATTATTCTTCAATACAGTGCCCAGAAATTCTTTACTACAATCTTTGCAGGTAATTTACTCCAGAGAAAAAGGTGGTGTTAGGACATGATAAAGTGAAATTTCTGTAAAATCCTGTTTCCTCTTTCAGGCCACTCCTGTATTCCCAGGGCTTGGCATGGCAGCCAAGGCTTGGGGTTTCTTATTTTAAATAGAACTGCACTTGTCCACAGTATCAAGGGAAAATGCATAGAAGCAACAATGCAGATGAAATTATCTTAATTTTGCTGGAGTTACAGCAGGTTTTAACTCACCCTGAAGCTGCTTTTTGAGGCAGGTAATTTCCATTTAAATAAAGACAAACTATTTCTTAGAAAATACTAAATKTGAAATGAGAGTGGGAAAGAAAAGTAGCAAAAAAAAATAGACAATTACCGTTCTGATCCTGTGAGGAAAGAATGAAAATGCTGGAAARCAGGAGTTTGTTTGATTGGGAATGKWCCAGCTGTGGCTGCCTCATCCCTGGAAGTGTCCAAGGCCAGCTTGGACATTGGAGCAGCCTGGGATGGTGGAAGGTGTCCCATGGTGGTGAKGATCTCCAAGGTTCCTTCAACCCAAACCACTCCAGAATTCCATGGTTCTGTGGAAATCAGCTTTTTAGTGTGTCTCAGCACATGTGAGCTCCCAGCTCTCTGTAATTCCTCAAATTGCACCTCCATTGCATTCACTTGAAATGTTTGATTGGTGCAATCTGCAGGCCTGAGCTARAAGCATAAATATATTATTTTTTTATATTTATTTTAAAATTTATGGTCCAATGACCTCGCGAAGGAAGGGCTTGGACTCAGCTGGGCTTTGGGGCAGTATTTGTCACTGCCACCACCATCCATCCCCTGAATTACTCACCTGCCTCTAATCCCTGGAGCTCCTCTGGCTCTGGTATTTGTGGCTCAGGTGTGTGCAGAGACACRGATCAGTTCTTCTGGCAGTTCAGATCCCTCTGGTTTCTCTTCCCCCTGTTCTCTCAGCTCCCTCCTCCCCACCCACAGCGAGATTTCACTGAAATGTTCAAGCATTACGGGTGGGGTTGAGRGCAGAAGGGCTCCTCAAGAGTAGTGCCAGGAAAAGAGGGAGGAATACATTGCTATTTCTGCCTTCTTGTACTCTGCCTTTAAAAAATCACCAACAAAACAACCTCTGGCTGTGTTGAGACACCTTTCTTTCTGGAGTGACTTAAAAGGGAGGAGAAGAGAACAGCAATCTTGATGTGAAAATGAAATAACGGAATTTCTGCAGCTTCAGCAATATTGGTAATTCCCTCTCTGGCCCAAGGAGAGAATGGAGCTCAGAAAGCTGTTGAATTTAAATTTACCAAGGGCTGCTTTCTGGGCAGAAATACTCAGTGTCCATGTTTCTCTTTTGGTTTGTGGTAACTGAGTAGTGCTTTTGCAGTGTRAGGATCACATTTCTGCATCATGGATGTCTGTCCATGTACCTGTTCACTTTAATGCACTCCAGTTTTACCTCTGAGGTGGGTTTATCTGTTAATTACAGCACTTCCAGATAAAACAACAAAACCACACGATTTAGACGTGAAACTGTTTTAAATAAACCCCAAAGTTACCAAGTGTCTGCTACCTTGGAGCAGCCCTCTAAAGTGATCTGTGTTTTCCATATTTGCTCAGAGAAGCTGTGAGGAACATGGTAGAGGATTTTATTTCAGTCTTCCTAATGATTCATAATTAACTTTGAGGGAAAACCATATTTTTAACTTCAGATTTGCATCGCACGTCAAAACTGATCACTTACTCCTGTTAGAGCTCTGTTACCAAAATTCCACAAACACAGWGGCTGCTTCCAGTCTTTGGTTCTCCATACCTGACTCCAGGGATGGGAATGGGGGATGGAAGCAGTGCATGTCCTGCAGCAGGGACACTGAGGAGAAGGACAGAGGAGAAGGACAGTTCAGCACTGAATTCTGCTTTTCTTGGCAATTACATGAACACAAGATATTTAATTCTCTATTTATAATTGATCTGCAAAATTGACAGAATTTAAMAGTCGAGCCTCTAAAGGGGGGGAATGATGCCTCAGGTTTTATCTGTTCTATTTTTCAGGTTCCGTGCTGCTTTAGTGTGTGGTTCTGGGTTTCATATCAGGGCATGGTGAGCTCTGTGCACAGAGCCTGTCTCTTATACACATCTAGATGTGTATAAGAGACAGGCTTTAGTGTGTGGGTCTGAGCTCCATATTATGGGATGGTGAGCTCTGTGCACAGAGCAGGGAGACAAAACAATTCCTGCTCCAGCTGGGCACCAAGGACAAATGATCCAAATCTCAGCCCAAGAGCACAAACACCGTGGGCTGGAGAGAGAAAAACAAGCAGGGTGGGACTGCAGGGGCTAAAGCTGGAATGGGACAATGAAGTGCAAGGTGCAAATGGAGCAGAACTGATCCCAGGGAGAGACCCCGGGAGCGCTCGTGCATTTTGGGGCCATTTTGGTTCATCTTGGGTGCAGCCCTGGCTGGGCTCTKGTGCTGCCCAAGGTGGATCCATGGAGGAGATCCTTTGGATCAATCCCTGCTTTATTCTGGGACTCTGCCCAGCCTCTGCTCCAGGGCAGCCTGCACAAGGCATGAGAAGATCATTAGAAAACAACCCCAACCCCATTCCAGCCATCCAGCAGGGGAGGTTTGGGTGGAGATCAGGAAAAAGTTATTGCCCAGAGGGGGCTGGCACTGCCCAGGCTCCCAGGGAATGGGCACAGCCCTGAGGCTGTCAGGGCTCCAGGAATGTTGGGACAGGGTGGGATTGTTGGGGTGTCTGTGCAGGGGCAGGATTTGGGCTGGATGATCCTTGGGGGTCCCTTCCAACTCAGGATATTCCAGCATTCTTKGATTCTCTCAGTTTATTGCTACAGATTGGAGGAAGTGGAAGTTGGAGCTTGATTTCCTTGTCCCTTGCACCCAAACAAAGGTACCACTGCTATAAAATAACCACAAAAGCAGCACAATGGGTCAGGTTTTGGTGCASACACAATCAGTTCCCTCTTTAAAGATGCACTTTAGGTCAGGAGGAGTTCAAATGCTGTGCTTGGAGCACGGGGAAGACACAAAGTTAATTTGTCAGTTATTTTGATTTATTCTATCCCACTGAAATGAGCAGATTGAGTCCAGGGGAAGAGTGGAACAACACAGGGTTTAATCAAACCATCTCTCATTTCTGCTTGGGCTCACTTCTGATTCTCTTTTTTAATGCTGACTGCAGATAGTCTGCTGAAGTAATAAAGGGTTGTGTTGTTTAGTACAGAATTGTTCAAAAAAATTAAATCCTGTCTGGATCATTGTGCACATCATTATTATTTTGAATATTACACGAGTGTCTCTCTCGATGCAAACAAATTAAATTGCTTTCATGTATAGAAAACATAATTATACTCCACAAGGGATAGTGCAGTAAACACCATGTTTCAACACTCCATATGCATTTAAACTATTGATTAAAGATGCAGATAATCTATTTTCCATCATTGTGTCAGAATCAYATTCCTTCCCAGGAATCTGAGCTCTGACCTGGTGGCACACCRAGGGATTCTGTAGATTAAAATCACAGAAGACAACTGGGGGCATTATTGAAGTGGATTCTCTGAAATGGAGGCAATTCCCTCAAAAAGGATCTCCAAAACTAAAGAAAGAATTTTCCAAAGTGAAAATATTTTGTTAAAAATATTTTTTAAAATAACATTTTTATTTTAAAAATAACTTTAAAATATTTTGTAAAATCTTATTGTTAAAAGCTGGACAACTAGAGGGAAAAGGATATTTTCTATATTTTTAGAGCACTCTGGTGGAGCTCAGGAGTTATGAGCCAATGGCTCTTACCTCAGTATTTAGTAAATTAACTGAAAATTAACTACAGAGATAATGATAATAATGAGCATGATACTCTAAGGATGGATTGCAGCAGTCCCAAAAGGAAATTTTTCTTTCCTCTGGGATGTCAGCAAAATAACAGATAACTGAGAAATTATGCAAATAATTTATTTGGGGTTTTAAAAAGCTCAAGTGCCTATTAAGAAAACTTGGAGTAATTACAGGGCAGGTCATAAKGAACTTTCATGGCCTGGAAGCTGCTGAAGGAAGGAAACAAAGAATGGAATAAATGGGATTAACAAGGTAGAAGTTGGGCTGAAGACTTAATTCTGGTTTAATGTCTGATGGAAGTTTATGGCTTGGGTGATGTATTGTTATTTTTGCTCTCAGGATTCAGATAACTGGGCAGTGAAAGGTCCTTGCTATCAATCAAAAGCAACTCCTCATTTTGTTTTTTAGCAGCTTTACTCAATTACCAATAACTGTCATTCCCAGAAAATCTAAATTGCTGTAGAAGAGGAAAGTTTTTATTACCTGATTGATGGAGAATATTTTCAAGTCTGCAGTTTACAGAGCTCCAGAGTAAAAAAATCCACCTTTATTTATTTGATTTTGGTATTAGAATGACAGCTGGTGTAATAAYGAATTTACATTTGGATACAAACATGTAATTAAAAAAATCACAGATTTTATGGGGGAAAACAATAATATTTATGGCAGATCATGGAGTTGATGTTCTTGTCCAAACAGAAAATTCTCCAGTGTTATGGAGCTTGTGAGTGACAGCATCGAGCATTTAATGAGCTTGGTTGTCCCAAATGTGGGAGATTTTGGGAGCTTGGTCGTATTGGAGCTCTTCAAACGATCTGGAAGGGCAACAATGAAACCTTTTCTTGGTCTGAGCACCAGGAGATGCTTCCCATCCAGGATTTGCTCCCTTTTCCATCTGCAGGCTGTGCATCCAAGCGTGTGTGCACGGAGAGGGGAGTGCACGGGAGGCAATAGTAAAAGATCCTAAAATCATAGAAAATTCAGGGRGTTAGRAAGAAAGTTAGGCTTGGTAAACCCTGGGAAGTGCTAGGCCTTGTGTTTGCTAGATCATGTGAAACTGCACCTGTGTAATCAGTGTATGATAAATGATRTGATTGTTAGATGTGATGGTTATTTAGTAATTAGATGTAATTACTGTTTAGTCAAAAGAAGGATCATGAGGCACTGTGTTAGGGGTTTGAGGGGGATCAYGAGAAATSCRTGCTTGGATGAAATMAATGTATACAGTAGAACAATGTWAGTTTAATAATTAATATGTAAGTTATATAATGATAGGATATRAAACACGTTCGGGTCAAAACTATGTTGGGTCAGATTTGGGKCTGTACCCCTGGCACTCAGAGCTCTTAATAAAAGCGTCTCCATAGAATCATTCCATGATTCTGTGTTCCTGAACGCTAACAGGGACACGGGCAGGAGGAGTTTCCTGCCTTGGATGCACATTCCAAGGGCTGCCACATCCTGGGGAGGTTGTCAGATGGATAAAAGCAGGCAACAATGCAGTGAGGGCAGGGAGTTCTCCAGAAAAAAAGAGGTTTTGGTGAATATGAAGGATGAAAGGCTCTAAAGCAGAGTGTGAGCGATAGGGAATGGTTTTGCTGACAGGGATAAAGATGCTGCTGCACTGGGGATGTCAGAGCCAGGCAAACATCCCCAGGCAGCAGCAGCAGCAGAGCTGGTTTCCTCCAGAGTGGTGTCTTGGGATTTAAGCTCAATTATGTTAATTGGGGAGACAGTTGGGACAGGGAGCACTTGGAACGTGGGCTTTGAGGGTTATCAGAGGAGTCAGGTTTGCTCTGTGGGGCAGTGGGACCTGTTTGAATTTCTGCTGCCAGGGCACTCCAGATTTATGAATTTCAGTCCCTTAACGAGCTGCTCTGACTCCTTTTTAAGCCTGAGAATCTCCTGAACCCCTCCTTTGTTTGTAGCCCTGCCCTGTCACAGCTCTGCTCCTCCAGCCTCATCTGGCTCTTGGATCACTCTAAAGGAATGGCTTAGGCTCAACCTAAGAGCTGCAAGTGTTGGCTGTGCCATTAGTATGGAAAGCATTCCTTCACTGTGTTAAACTCCAAAATTATTGATTTTTGTCATAGCTTTGAAGGTGCTTCTCAGGCTCGTGGATCTTTTCAAGTTGAGTGTTGGACAGGCTGAAGTGCTGTTTGATATTGTGTGAAGCTGTGTTTGTATCTGCCAGGGTTGAACGGGGGGTGAAGATGTTCTATCAGTGCCTCTCAGGATGCTGCTGTTTAATGATGCAAGCTCCCTTTTATTTGATTAGGGACTCAGTGCTATCAAAACAGCCATGCAGCTTTTATTACAGGTGTGCAGAGAGGCTGTTCTGTTCTGTTCTGGGATGGATGAGTAGTTTTTGACACAAATCTCTCTGAACACCTTTATTCCTCATTACTTTGTGAGGAGGCCACCCAGAGAGCTGTCTCAGTGGAACAAAAAAAAAGGTGTTTACACCTACCTGGGGAGGGTGGGTTGATGTCACAACAATAATTAAATATGCTGATGTGATYTTAGGATTATTTTCATGGGTGGAAACTGAGACTTCTGCTCCTGATGAGATCCTGCTGATGAATAATCAGCTCCATMTCTCAGCAAGGTAAGCACATTCTGGGTCTGAATGGATACCAGGGGAAATCCTGCATGTATTTTCATGAGTCTTTGTGTGGGTGTTATTCTTGAATCCTTTTCCAGCAGGGTTCTTGCCTTTGCAGCCCATTCCTTTCCTGAGCATGGCTCCAGGCTCTCCCTGGGCAGGGAAGGCCCTGAGAGAGGGGCTGGGCATGCAGCATCCTCACGGGTGGGCACTGGGCACAATCTTGGAATAATTTGACTTGGGAGGGACATCTGGAGATCACCCAGTCCAACCCCACTGCAAAGGCAGGGTCACCTGTGATGCCTCAGGATTTGAGCTTTTCTATTTCCATCTSTCTGTCACCCTGCAGCTCTTTAGTGTGTAACTCTGAACTCCACACCCAGGGTCAGCTGCTGCTTCCCCATTTTGGGCAGACACAACAATTCCTCTCCAGGCCTGGCAGTCAAGGACACCTCACTGCCTCAGGGCCCAGAGATGGAAACAAAAGTGAGCTGGGGCAGCAAACTGGGGCTCAACGCCTTCATTACCTGCAGCTGGAATTGGAGGATGAACCCCCAAAGTGCAAATGGCCCAAAGTTATAAAAGTGTGAAACCCGTGAGCCGTGGGGCAGTTTGGGTTGGTCTGCCCTGGATGTACCTGAAGGGCTTCAATAAACAGAACTGCTTTTAATTGCCTTCACTCTGCCTGCCCTCTGGTTTTAGGGAGCCCCAGAAGGAATCACCTGGAGGAGGTGACACAGAAATAAGTCCAGGTGAGCTGGGGATATCTCCAGAGAGAGACTGGGCAGCTGTTCCAGTGCTCTGCCACATTCCCTGGAAGGTTCTTCCTCATGATGAGGCGGGACTCATCGTGTTTTAATTCATGGCTGTTGTTCCTCGTCCTGTTTGAGGACACCACTGAGAAGAGCCTGGCCCCATCCTCTTGCCATTCCTTAGAGATGTTCCCATGGATTGCTGGGATTCCCTCTCAGCCTTCCCTCCTCCAGGATAACCAGGCTCAGCTCCTGCATCTGTCCTCATCAGAGATGCTCCAGACMCCAAATCATCTCTGTGGCCTCCACTGGAGCCTCCCCAGCAGCTCCTTGTCTTTCCTGAAGTCTGGAATTAAAAGTGATATTCCWGGTGTGCCTCAGCAGGSCAGAGCAGAGAGGGAGCAGAGCCAGGAACTGCTCAAAACCAGAAGGGAAGGAGCAGAATCTGATACAAAGTGAGCAATAACCACCAAATTTCACAGCAGGGAGAGATCCAGCAAAAAATTATCCAGCAGGGATGGTGGGGAAGGAGCTCAGCCCAGGCTGGCAAGGAGCTGATACAAAAATAATGTTTGCAGTGATATTTTTAATATYAGGAAAGCAACATTGTAGAACTGGGCACTCAGCTGCTGCTTTCCAGGGAAAAGAGGAATGTCTGCAGTGGTGCAGGTACAGGTTAAGCTCCAAAKCATCCCAAAATTCAGGCCTGGTTCTGGAGAGGTGATTGATGCTTGCTGACACAGCTTTCCATGGGATCTTTTCCATACTAATTATTGCACTAAACATTCAATAAGTAAAGCAATTCATCTCTGGATCTCACCCCCTGATGTGGGCCTGAATTCCATCCCTGATGTGTGATCAATGCAATTCTGTCATTGYAGCATCATGCAATTATGTTTAAATTGGTATTTTCAGGACATGATAAAATCAGCTGCAATGGTAGAAACCATTTATAAAGATCAGCTAATTAGGGAAACTTCATAAAACTTTATTTTTCCTCTCTAATTTTCTTGTCCTACCTTGTTTTTTCCAAGTAAAGCACTCCCTTCAGTACCTTAAAGGAGATTTGATGGCTTTAATTTTGAGGTATCTACTAAAAGAGAGTGTAAAAGATGCCACGAAATGAGAAAAAAACAGACTTTMAGTATCTTCTTAGTAATGAGTGCCCCTCACTGTGGTTATAGCCCTGGATTCAGTTCCAGTGATGTCCCAGTTAGGTAAAACATAAAGTGTCACAAAGGTTTCCTTGGTATTTGAGAATCCTCTAAAAAAGAATTGTTCATTTGAGCCATGAGTTTTTGGGAATTCTGGTGTAGGGATTACTAGATGGAGTTACACCAGCTTTGCAAAAATGCTGGAAAGTAGGGCAGTATTTTAGTCACAAAATGTTGTAAAACTGCCAAAAAAAATTATGTTACTTCAAGTTTCTGTTTCATCCTACACCTGATAGTCCTAAGGTGTTTGGGATTTTTTTAGGGCTACTATTACACAAATAATTTTGCTCTCTTTTGGCTCAAATTAATCTAATTTTCCACTGTGGAAGGACTATGGAATAATAAAAAAATAGACAAATTTAAATTCTGAGTTTTCAGTGATGTGAGCTCCCTCTTGGGTTCCAGAGTGCTGATTCAAACCAGGATGTTCAGTTTCAAATCAGCTCAGGTTTTCCTGGGTGAAAAGGATGTTTTCTTTTTTAATTACATATTTAAGCCAKAAAAACTTTGCCTGTTGACTTACTGTGGCAATTTTTGCAGCTCATAATGCCAAGGCTGGAGAAATCTCTGCTGTGCTTTTTATCTGGTTGTTATCACAGTGTTTAGGATATAAGTAATGAAAATGTTAATGTTTATGGATTTATTTCTTTWCTTTCAGTTATCTGCTTGCAGCAATATTAGAATTTGGCCTTATTGTTCTGCTGCTGTTGCATAACTTTGCCTAGAAATTAAAAAAAAAATGCTTTTATGGGTGTTGTAGGATTATTTCTTGAATTATGTATTAATAASTTTACCTGAAGGTGAGGTTCTACCACTCAAATTGCAAAAGGACAGTAGTGGAAGCAAGGACTAGAATTAAGAAGTGTCAGATGTGTGCTCACATTGTTCCTGGTCAGGGATAATTAGTGGTGTTTGGGGGCAGCTGGAAGATACCAGGCAGTAAAAAGCAACTTGATTTTTTTGCCACATTCAAATTCACTGTGGTCAGGGTGAGGTTTTTTGGGTAGAAGCCAAATTTTTCAGACCTGAGATAAACCTGAGATGATGGGACCTGAGCAGAAAGAAAGGAGATCTCAAACAATTCTTCCTTTTTGTCCTGGAATTTCCAATTTTTTTCAGGCAAAACAGAATCAAACAGCAAAAAACCATGAGTGAGGGCTTCTGTTAAATGCAGAATAAGCAGAGTTTCCCATTGGGGGTGGCAGAACCTTCCCCAATCCCTGCAGCTCAGCTTTCCCCTCTGTGCTGCCTCCTCCAGAAGGCAAACTGCGCTCAGGGGAGGGAGTTTGGGGCTGGCTGCTCACTCCCAGCCTGGGAACAGATGGCACTGGGCTACCTGTGACTAACTCTGTCCTCCTGGGACTGCTGGGAGTGCCACAGATTGAGGAATTCCTGGGGAAAGAGGTGAAGGATTCTGGGGAAAGGAGCTGAAGAATTCCTGGAAAAGGAGCTTGAAGAATTCCTGGGGAGGAGATGAAGGATTCCTGAGAAAGGAGGTGAAGAATTCTGGGGAAAGAGAGGTGAAGAATTCCTGGAGAAATGAGGTGAAGAATTCCTGGAAGGAGGGAGGTGGAAGGATTCCTGAAAAGAAAAGGAGTGAGAATTCCTGGGGAAAGGAGTGAAGGATTTCCTGAGAAATGAGGTGAAGAATTCTGGGAAAGGAGATGAAGGATTCCTGGGAAGGAATGAAGAATTCTGGGGAAGGAACTGGAAGGGATTCCTTGGGTAAGATCGGAGAACTGAAGAAATTCCTGGAAAGGGGGTGAAAAATGGCCTGAGTGAAGGAGGTGAAGAATTCCTGGGAAAGGAACTGTAGAATTCCCTGGGTACAAGGAGATGAAGAATTCCTGGGGAAAGGAGCTGAAGATTCCTGGGGAAGGAGAAGAATTCCTGGGGAAAGGAGGTGAGAATTCCTGGGGAAGGAGGTGAAGGATTCCTGGGGAAAGGAGCTGAAGCATTCTGGAAAGGAAGGTGAAGAATTCTGGGGAAAGGAGCTGAAGAATTCCTGGGGAAGAACTGTAGAATTCCTGGGAAAGGAGGAGCTGAAAGAATTCCTGGGGAAATGAGGTGAAGATTACCTGGGGAAGGAGCTGAAGATCCTGGGGAAAGGAGATGAAGGATACTGGGGAAATGAGGTGAGATTCCGGGGGAAAGGAGGTGAAGAATTCCTCTGCTGAGGAGGAATTCTTTGAGCAGAGCAGATTCCGCAGGCCCCAGAGTTATTTCAGTCAAGGCAGCTCTGCCAGCTCAGCCTCAGATCTGTGGCTGACCCCTGGATGTGGGACTCAGAGTGGTGGTTCTGGTGCCCTGTCACCTGTAATCAATGTTCTCACACCTTGTGTGGCCTCACTGCTGTCTCTTATACACATCTAGATGTGTATAAGAGACAGAGAGTGGTGGTTCTGGTGCCCTGTCACCTGTAATCAATGTTCTCACACCTTGTGTGGCCTCACTGCCCTGGGTGGGTGCTCAGTGTAATTAATTCACTCTGGACTTGCTTAATGGTGCAGAGGCAGGGAGAGATTCAAGCTCAGCCTCTGAAATCTTAACAGGATTAAAGCACCATTAAAAAAAATCCAGGGAGTTCTGTGAGCTGCTGAAGCCAGGATTCCTCTGGATTTGTGTCTTGTGCTTGATTGACTATTAAATTGATTTATGTGGAGATTATGTTATCTCTTTAGATACCTATAATCCCTTCCTGCTGCATATTCTGGCAGTTCCGTGCTGCTTGCTGCAGAAATCCCCCAGTGGGATCAATAGTTATCAGGACAAAATTGTGCAAAACCTGCTTTCTCTTTTACCTCAGCCCCTGGCTTTGGAAAAYTGAAACAGTTCAGGTTTCTCTTTGCATCTTTTACTGCTGCCTTTCGATGGGGAATAGCACAAGGATGTGGTTATGAGCTTGATAAACCCTGATTCTGTAAAATAAGATCAAAAAAAAAAAAAGAAATAAAGAGGAGGCTCTTCAGTATAATTCACAGGCCTGTGAGAATAAAAAGAAACAATCACAGAGCAATCTCACAAACTGCTGGAAGGATAACAGCATTAGGAGGAAAATGTTTATGACTGTGATAAAATTGGTGGGAGTCAGATCAAGATAAAATTGGTGGGAGTCAGATCAAGGATTTGGGCCAGAGAACCACACTTTCATTTTTGCACAACCTGTTATTTTCTAAACCTCTGGGAAATAGTTATGCTTAAGTGGCAGAGTAGATTTGAGGTCACCTGGCTCAGGAATAGGGGATGAGTTTAGGTGCCCTCTCTTTTCTCTGAGCTGCCCAACATTCACAGAGCAAGAGTTCCTGGATTTTATGGGAGGAGTTCCTGGATTTTATGGGAAGAGGTCCTGGATTTTATGGGAAGAGTTCCTGGATTTTATGGGAAGAGTTCCTGGATTTTATGGGAAGAGTTCCTGGATTTTATGGAGCTCTTCCAACCCAAACCACCCCATCACTTTGTGCCTCCAGGTCGTGCTGGAGATGTTTTCTTTTGAGTAATTTTTGAGTAATTGCATTCATTTCTTCAACAGAAGGATTTTTAGAAGCTCTGGTTTTGATTGAYTTCTCATATGTGCATAATCAGTCAGCTAATTGTGTTTAAAGTGTGCAGAATTCTGTGCTTGTCATGAAAGAATTTCACCAAAATTTATAGGTCTTGGAAAAGGCGCTGATAACCTGGCTAAACTCTAACCCAGGATGGCAAAAACTTCATTCAGTCTTTGGGAAAGTAATGTGTGTGTCATTYGGGAATATAATAAATCATAATTGAAATGTAATATCCATTCATTAAGCTTTAGAAAACTCAAACTGCTCAAATAGTTAAAAAAACAAAAAAAAAAGAAAAACAAGAAATGGGAAATTCCGGGATAGTCCACTTCCTGAGAATGAAATGAATGTCTAATTTCACACAGAAAAGAAAAACAATAGCATTTGTGTGTGTTTGTTCTTAAATTCTTTACAGCCTTTCATAGAATTCTATGTTACGAGTTCTATATTATGAATTCTATATTATGATGTTTTTCTGTGTYAATAACTTGTGGGGSTYSTGATTTTTTTCAAATCTTGAACTARTTTTAAGCACCACWTTTCAAATCTAAGAATCCCAGGCCSTGCCTATTTCATAMCTCACTAAAATCACTCTCCAGGTGTAACCACAACTGCAAGGTTCATAATTTTAAATAATATTCTAATTTACTTTATTGTGCACGGCGTGGATTTTGCTGTAACAGCARTACCTACATCCAAAGTAGGGAAAAATAATTTAGGAAAAACATCATTTTTGCAGCTGGGGCTGAGATTAGAACAGAGCTTGTTAAATTCAAAGTTATTTGTGCGTTTTGCTGCTTCTGATTTCTGCACTATGGGAGGAGTTCAGGTTGTACAAATGTGCTTTTTGTTCAGCTGCAGGAAAATTCATTACAAAGTCAATAAAAATGGGTCATTTTAATCAAGTTGATGTATTTCTCCTCAGTTACACTCCTACAAATCAATGGCAGCAAATCCATAGTTAAGARTGTAACTTGCATAAGGTTTCAGTGACTTCTCCAGTGGTGGAGAAAAATGCAGAGAAGGAATAATCAAAGTTTAATGTCTGAATCCTTCCAATGCGGAGACAATTCCTGTTTCTTGTCAAAACCTGGATTAATACAGAAATTATCTATGGATTTTTTTACTTAAAGCCCTCAATGTCATGAATTTTTTTGTTCTTCCCTGGTGGAATTCTCTGCTCCTGTTTTGAGCAGCTTTTCCACAGCTTTTCCTTCTGTAGTGGCAGAATTTGGGGAATTGGGGTGGAAGATGAAGTGGTTGGGGATGGGGTTGATGTCCTTTAATTCCTCTGCTTTGGGAAACTTTTCCTGTAGGAAACTCAGGAAAGCAGTGGGTGTCCCAGCCAGGCAGAGAAGGATTTGAAGGCATCTCTCAAGATAAATGTAAGTCTGCAAAATGGAATCATTTGTTTTATCTACATGAGATGATTTCTGAGAGAGCACCTTGAGAGCATTTGTTTGGCTGATGGAAAGGATGAAACCTGAGGTGARGCTGAGAGAACAGAACTTGACTAAAACACATCTCTTACAGAGAACTTCCCTAATTAAATTGAAAAGTTGGCACCTTTGTCAGTCCTGAGCGTTGAAAAGAGAATAATTTATGACTCTGGAAATCCCTGTTTAATGGTACAAGGCTCAGCTGAAGCATTCCCTGCACATTTTGAGATCAGATCTTCAGAGCTAAGACCTGGAATTGACAAAAACCAGGAACACAAAGTTATTTTAAGGTTGGCACTTTCCAGGGAGGAAGATCAGGACAGTTCATTCCATTGGTGTGGCTGTCCAGGAGGCACTCAGTGAGTTGGATTTGTTGTTTATTKCTCAATTCTTCCTGTGTGAGTTTATAAAATAATAACTACATTCCTATTTGTCCTGGAAATACAGGAKGGTAAGATTTTGTATGYTTGAGATATGAATCTKTAAAGTTAATTGTGTAAAATGGAACATCCTCTAGTTTCCTTCATGGGCTGGCTTTATTTAGGATGCAGAGTGCACATGGATTTGGGAGATAAGAAGTTCTTCAGGATTTTTTTCCTGAATTCCTTCATACTGAATGCCACAAGAATCAGTTTCCATTTTGATTTTGGAGTAAGTCCAAACAATTCCTATACATTGGTAGGAATTTGCTGKTTTCCTAATCAATGAGCTCGTTCAGGAGAGTCAGAAATTACTGCAGATAATTTAAAAAAATAGACAAAGAAACATTGTGGGGAGAAAAAAAGGCACAGAAAATTTGAATCTGAATCAATTACAAAATGGCAGGCACCATGAATTTGGTGATATTGTTTATCTATCTCAGCTGTGAGAGGAGACACCGAAGATCCTCTCCAATATTGAGATGAGACACTTGTTTTTCATTTGCTGGCCAATATTTATCATCAAGATCAAGATTTTTCTTCTTGTAAGTGGGAAAAATCTTAAGATCAAGATTTTTCAACTTGGAATGGGGTAAGTTCTTAAGACTCAGATTTTTCTGCCTTTCAAGCTATAAAAAATTAAAAAATTACCCTCTCTTCTTCACCACCTTTGAAAAATTTAATCTAGGCATGATTAAATTAAACTTAAGAGGTGTCTGACTCAATACAAGCAATCAGGTTTAAGACTTGGAAATATTTCTTGGCATTTAACAGAGAAAGTTGCAGCTTTGGTCATTATTTGTTTGCCTGAATATTGTCAAAACCTCACTTGCAGTATTAAATACGACCCAGAGCTGGAGCTGCCACTCCAGAGTCACCAGTGCTGGGTGGGTGCCAGGTTCCTGGGGGTTATCCCTGAAATTGTTCCTGTTCCTGAGGGATCAGGTGMCATTCCCAGTGGTCCTGCAGCCCTTCAGTCAAGGAGGAGCTGAGACAGGGAATGTTTTCACCCTGGTGGATCGTGTGGGCAGGAGATGTGGTGTGACGGCGGTCAYAAGGGTTCTTGGATGAGGTGAGAGACGAGAAATGATGCCGAATTTGCCCCAAAAGGCGAAATAATAACTGCTCAGAGACTAAGTTTTAAGTCTATAAGCAGGAGGTATTTATTAGCAACGCGTTGGAGAATCCTCCAGGCCGCCCTGGACAAAAGGATTCTGGTGATCAGCAACAAAAGCAAGTCTTTTATACAGTTTTGAACAAAGATTACATCATATTACATGCATATTCATATTACTACATGCATATTCATATATGGGTGGAGTGTAGGCGGAGTCTCTTATTTTRAGGMGTCATCTTGGTGGGAGTTCCTGTGCCTTCCTCCTGGGCAAGGGTCTCCTTGTGAGTCTTCCTCGGGCTAAACTTTTGAACCTTTCCCAATTTGGGCAGTTTCCTGGTACATTTGGCATGGTCTCCAAGGCTTGGCAGAAGCTACTGGGTCAAGCTGACCACTGTTGGCTCTCAATTCTGCTTAGGCCATTACTTTCCTATTTTCACCTAAATATTCTGGTCCCAGAGTTTCCTGGTGTCAGTATGTTTTGTTCTCCTAAAGAATTTATTGCCCTATATGGTTCCCTAGTACCAAGCTCTTTGAGTGTCCTGCATTTTTATATTGTAACCCTTTAATGAGTGGCTTCAGAACCTTGACTCCATGTTCAGAAGGCTTGATTTATTATTTTATGATATATACATTACATTATAACTATACTAAAAAGAAATAGATGGAAAGGTTTCCTCAGAAGCTAGCTAAGCTAAGAATAGAAAAGAAAGAATGCTAACAAAGGAGCTGGCTCCGACAGAGAGCGAGAGCCAGCTCTGCTGTGACTGGTCACCAAATCCAAACATCCACAGGAGACCAATCACAGATGCACCTGCTGCATTCCACAGCAGCAGATAATCATTGTTTACATTCTGTCTCTGAGGCCTCAGCTTCTCAGAAGGGAAAATCCTAAAGAAAAGGATTTTCACAATAAGATGTCTGCAGCAATGTGGAGCTCCCAGTTTACCAGCAGGGTTAAATGGGAGYGTGTGGGAATCAGAGAAACAGAAACTTCCACAGACACTGAAGGGTTTGATCTGCAGCCTTATTTAATCCTCCCCTATTTCCTTCCCCAGMCCAAACTTCCTTGTTAATTTTTCTTCATCCTCTTGRCCTAATTTAAAAAYTTCAGCTGTCAYTTTCCCATCTTCTGGTATAACCCCTATTCCTAMTTKCACTTGTAGGTCTCTCCCCAATAAGTTCCTACCTGCCCCTGGGACAATAAAACATTCCCCATCCAAATTTTAATTTCCCCCTCAATTACCACATCTTTAATGACTGGAACTGTAAAACTTTCTCCTTTTGCCCCTGTTACTTTTACAGTATCTTTGCTCACACTGTAACCTTTTGGAATATTTAACAGGCAGGTTCTTTCTGCCCCTGTGTCTACCACAAATTCCAATTCTTCTTCTTGGGGACACACATTTAAAGTTATCACAGGCTCCAGATGTGATAAAGTTATCACAGGCTCCAGATGGTATTTGTCCCCTAAAAAAATAAAGCTTATGACCTCCCTATTCCTCCTCTCTGTCCATCTCTTTAATGATTTTCAGATCTTTCACCTGCTTAGGACAATGTGAAAATACAATACACAAGCATTAAGCAGAAAAAGTATAAACTTATATTTCTGTAGTTGTAGGTGAGAATATGCCTTAAGTACRTGAGAAACTGTATAAATGAGATGATGAAGGGTTTATAATGTAAGGGTGTGGTTGTATAGAATAAGCTGAGAAGTTACAATAGAAGCCAATGTGTGTAGAAGCCCATTAAATAAAAGTATCATAGAAGCCAATGTATGTAGAAGCCCATTAAATAAAAATATCTGCAGTGCAGTAGAAGTAAGGTGATAGGTTAGAAAAGCAAAATAAACCCTGTGGTAACTGTCTATTGTGTTAAAAAGTTCTATATTGTCTTGTAACAAAGAACCTGTGACTACTCTTGAGCTGTGGCCAACTGCCTGCTTCTCTAAAATCTCAGGGCCTCTGAGAGTGATGTTTATCTGAGCTCGTTCTTAGCTTGAAAATAGCTTGAAAAATGAAAATCCCTTCATTAAAAGCAGTGAAAATGGGGAGTTWATCCAACTCCAGGTGATTGGGAGGAGCAGGGCTTTGCTGGGTTGGTGGCAGTATTTCACTGAGGCTTTGGGACAACCCTGCAGCTCCAGTGGCAGTGATTTTTATTTTTACAAGGCTTTGATGAGGGGACATCTGTGGCTGAGGCAGAGTTCATGTCCTTTATGGCATCAATAATTTATGATTATTTAATGGGGACCTGCAGGTATCAACCAGCCCTGGTGGAAGATGACTTTATTGAAAGCATCTTCTGAGGCTGAAGAGGCTTTGAAGTGTCTGGTTGGAGTGGAACTCTAAATAACAGATCCATTATACTTTTATTGCTGCACAGAAGAAAACCTTGTTCAACAGTCTTTTGGTGGAGGGAGTTGTCACATTTCACTTGCTTTTGTGTGAAGACAACGATTTCTCATCTCTGGCCTGCTCCTGAAAAATTCCCAGTGTGAATTGAACAGAAAAGCATTTAATAATTTACATAATATCTATTTTAAAACGTGTGCCTCCAGAAGAGCTGATGCGTTGCTCATGTAGTGTTCAGTAAAAACGCACAGACCCAGTTCCAGTTTCACCCCCATCCTCCACCCTCCTCAAACCAGAATAATTCTGATTTTAATAAGATTAACTGGGCAGGCCCAAAGCTGTCACATCACCCTCGATTCCTGGAGGATCAATAACCATTCTCTGTGGCTTTGGTGAACTCCCTGCCCTCACCAGTTTGGAATCTCTTTATCAAGAGAAATGAAGGGATCATTATTGCTAGAAATGAAAACCCAGAGAGAGGAGGAGAATCTTAAAATCTCAGGAAGGTTTGGGTTGGGAAAGACGTTAAAAATCTTKAAGTGCCACCCTTTGCCATGGGCAGGGACACYTTCAATTATCCCAGGGTGCTTCATCCAGCCTGGCCTTGGACACTGCCAGSATCCAGGGGCAGCCACAGCTGCTCTGGAGAGCAGTTCCTTTTATAAATCCCACTGTGTTGTGTTCTCCCTCTGTTGTTCATCAGGTAATCCAGATGGGAATCATCCTCAGACAAACACTTGGAAATCAGTTTGTGTTGTTTCTGCTGTTCACACAGCTCCTGGTTTTGGGATTCTCCTAACAGCTTGGTTTTTACAAAAAGAGTAATGTGGGAAAATGAGCAAAAAATCCTCTGTACTCATATTATCCTTATGATCCTTTCTCCTCACTATTTGACACATATTCTGGTCTATTTTGGATCTTTTTCCTCAGCTCTGGCAGTAATTCAGTTTTCTCTAGACCCTACAGCCTTCCAGCAGGTTTTTTTTTTTTGGTGTTAATTCCCTCTGAGTTTGGCTAGGGAATTCTCAAGGTTAGAAACCCATTTCCAGTCTCCTGGAAATCTTTCCATTCCCACTGTTGTTGCAAAGCTTTTTGTACATCCCCATTACATAAGTTAAATTAAGAACATAGGTCTAGTCGTAGTCATAATCAATTTTCTGATTATGTAGAGAGGGAAAAAGTGCTGGAGCATTAACAATTTTAAAAAGTACATTTAAATCATTATTCATTTATAGGCTTGCATTAATTTCTGAATAATGCAGCACTGGAGATGGATGATTCACAGCAGTGTAAAGTCTTTTGTAGTCGTTTAGAGCCTCATTATTTGAATCTATCCCTCACTGTTCCCACCCACAGACGCTTCTTGAAGTGATGAGGCAAAATCATTATGGGTGCAGATAAAAGGGAGAGCCTGGCAAAACAAATACAACAACAATTCTAATTAGGCTGATGGTCCTGAATCCCCACAAGGGTGGCAAGGAGCACTGGCAGCCATTCCAAACATTCCCAGCTGGAATGAGGGGTTGGATCCCAGCACCAGGCAGGGATCACAGCTCTTCCCCCCCCAAAAAAAAAGGGGATGTGGTTCTCCAGCTGCAGGAAAAGTGGAATTTCCAGGTTGGTGGAAAATTTTGCTGACTGAGCACATCKGACACCAAAATGAACCCAAAGCAGTGAAGAGAAGAAGAATAAAAACCAAGGGACACCTGTGGAGGCAGAGAGGGAGGAGGGAGGTTGGCTCCAAACTGCTGACTCAGGCATTGCTTCTCTTTATTTCTTCTTGATTTGCAAAAAAAGGGATTTTTTTTCCTATTTATTTCCTCAGATAATGACACCTCTGCATTGATTTTTTTTTTTTCCTTCTTTGTTTTCTCTTTTGAAAATGTGATCTTTTGTTAGAGGTAGGGCTGAGTTATTAATGGAAATGTGAGGGAGGCTGAGGTGCTTCATCAGCCCCAAACAATGAGCTGGGTTTCATTTCACTCCCCACAGAGCACATGAGAGAGATGAGCAAGTTCAGGTGAAGTACAACCAAGGGCTTTGATGAAAAGAAAGAGAAAAAAAATCAGCTAAATTTAATACAAAGGTTTTTTTAGATCTTTAGGAGTTATTTTAGGACTTGTTAACTTATTAACTTGTATGTGGTTATTAGTTTTCATGTAGAAACTATAGGAAGAGGAATTCCTATGTAAATAGCTGTGGGCAGAAAAAAATTTATTTTTCAGACAGAGATTTTGTTTTTCTACCTGTATTCATTAGGGCCTTGATGAAAAGAAAGAAAAACAAATCAGCTAAATTTAATGCAAAGTTTTTTTTAGATCTTTAGGAGTTATTTTAGGAGACACCTGTTAACTTACTAACTTGCATGCAGTTACCAGTTTTCATGTAGAAACTATAGGAAATAGGAATTCCTCTGTAAAAAGCTGTGGGCAGTTCCTGCTTGAAAAAGTTTTATTTTTCAAGCAGAGATTTTGTTTTTCTACCTGTATTCATTAGGGCTTTGATGAAAATAAAGAAAAAAAAAATCAGCTAAATTTAATGCAAAGGTTTTTTTAGATCTTTAGGAGTTATTTTAGGAGACATCTGTTCACTTATTAACTTGTATGCAGTTACTAGTTTTCATGTAGAAACTATAGGAAGCAGGAATTCCTATGTAGAAAGCTGTAGGCAGTTCCTGCTTGCAAAAAATTTATTTTTCAGACAGAGATTTTGTTTTTCTACCTGTATTCATTAGGGCCTTGATGAAAAGAAAGAAAAACAAATCAGCTAAATTTAATACAAAGGTTTTTTTAGATCTTTAGGAGTTATTTTAGGAGACACCTGTTAACTTATTAACTTGTATGCAGTTATTAGTTTTCATGTAGAAACTATAGGAAGTAGGAATTCCTATGTAAATAGCTGTGGGCAGTGCCTGCTTGAAAAAGTTTTATTTTTCAGACAGAGATTTATTTTTCTACCTGTATTCATTACCTTAAAAGTGAAGGATTTTACTCTTTAATTTCTGACTTAACAATTCACCCTGTCCAGCCTGGCCTTGGGCACTGCCAGGATCCAGGGGCAGCCCCAGCTGCTCTGGGAATTCTATTCCAGGGCCTCCYCACCCTCCCAGCAGAGAATTTTTCACTGAGAGGATTTGCAATGCCRGTGGTTTTTAGAGAGACAAAACTCCTGGAGCTGCTTCTTGCTGAGCTCTGAAAATGAGAGGAGATGGAGGCACCTGTGGGACTGTGGGATGTGCAAATCACAATTGGGACTCCCTGGAAATGGTGATTGAGACATTTGTTCTTCCACAAAGGGTTCAGCTTGTTTATTTATTTATTTTGTATTCACTATTTGAGCAGAAGTATGAAGAAACTGCAAAGTGCAGCTCAGTTTTAATGTCTGACGCTCTGGAGTGTGTGCTGAGGTCAGCACCCTGTGTGTCAATCCAAAAGTTCTCACAAATAAATTTCCTCCCTGTTTATCATTTCCCCAGAAAGTTGAATTCTTTTAGAATCATCTTAGAATTCTTTTAGAATTAAAATCTGTGTWAGAAAGGCAGATTTTTGCCAGCTGGGCTGAAATGAGCCCAGCCTGGCTTGTGCATTCAGGGGGAGCATTGAAGGCTTTTGGGGATGCTGGGCAGAGCTTCTTCTTTCCCTGCAAGAACCCCAGGGGGACATTTTGGATCACAGAAAAAAGGGGACAAAATAGGAAAAAAATAGGAGTTTGGAGCCTGAAGCTGGCAGCCTGTCCTGCTGTCCAGAATGTGGGATAYTTGCTGCAGCAGCAGGATTTGCCCTTCTCAAGGGACCAGCAGGTGCTTTGCTGAGTGGTGAAGATGGCAGAAACCCTCTCTGCTGATAATTCCTATTTATAATTACCCAGATCTGCCACATGTGCRCTCCTGAGCAGGAGGGGACAAGCCAAGTGACCTCCTGCCTGCCTGTGAGCTGGCCAGTTCCTGCTGTTTCAGCCCAAAATGGTCACTGAGTGCTTCAGCCCATGGAGAACAGGGAATTTGGAGCAATTTCCCATTAAATGTTCCTCCCTCCCAAGCTTTCCAAGTGGCTTCCTGAATGGTTTCTGACCTGAGCTGGGTTTGCACCACTCACCTCCCATTATTCCTGGCCAGTGGAAACGAGGTGGTTCCTGCTCCTGCAGAATGAGGAGTGCCATGAATATGTAAATGATGCAGAAATCGTTAATATCAGACAAATTCWGCAGCTCAGTGCTCTCTGTGCCTCTCCAAACAGAGCCAGCAGATTGGTTTCCCCAAGGATGGAGAAGTTATATTTCTATTACCCAGCATTTGCATAGAAATGATTGCTTCCTGTGGGGCTGGAGGTGGTGAGAGAGGGGGRAWAAAGAGGGAATGCCATGGTAAAACWCCATGGTATCCTGATTATTTTTAAGGATGGAAAGGAGGGTTTGTTATATCTGCTTGTGGTGGTGATGATGGGGTCATTAAAGGTGTAATCACCTCGGAGCAAGGCATGTTATTTATTTGTCTCTTGCCAAAAAGTGGTAATTGTTTGTGATAGATTTTAAAAATACAAAGGAATTTAAAGCAAAACAGACCAAAAAAAAAATCGCAAAAAAACCTAAACAAAACCACAAAAAAAATCCAAACCAAACCCCTCCTGAAAAAATCTATTTTCTTTTCCTAGAAAAAGCCAGACTGGCTCTGAAATCCTTGATGAAAGGCACAGGAGAGGAGCCAGCAGCAAAGTCAGACACTTCCACACTCGGGAGCTGCTGCTCTCCTGAGCGTGTTGGAGGCGCATCAGCTGGGAAAGGTAAAAATGCTGCTTTGCACACGGGATAAAAACCATCAGCAATGTTCCAAACACAGGTTGTTGAGTCTAGAAATGGCAGCTGGGACTCTGGAAGGAGCTCAGGGAAGGAGCAGGGAGCTGCAGGGGTCACTTTTGGGTGGGCAGTGGGCAGGGAGAGGCTGTTCAGTGACAGTGACAGTGGAGCAGGACAGAGCCAGCGGAGCCCTGCTCCCTGCACAGCCCATCTGTGCTCCCTGGGAGGGGATGGGACCTTCTTCCAAGGGGTTTTGGAGTGTTCCAGAGGAAAAATAACACCTTGTCCATCTTCTGGTCTCTCTAGCAGGCATGATTTAACAGGGGGTTAAAGTCTCATCATTGAACCAGGCTTGTTCAGCTCTTAATTGTCATTTTTCCTGCATCTTTCCTGATTGCTCCTTGCCCACTGGAGAGCTGGGAGTTCTACAAACCCAGTGGGAGTCAGGAGTCGTGGCTGAGGGTGGCTGGAAGCCAGGCCAGACCTCTCAGCAATTTTTTTCTGGAATGGGGGAAGGACAAATCAATGGATCACGTGAGTTTCCTGAACTGTGTAATGTGCAAACAGGAGCTGAGTCCTTCATGGTCCTGGCACAGAAACAGCTTTTCCCTGCTGAAGAGACTTAGAGGACAACATTCTCATTMCAATTTTTGTCGTGAGGACAGATTGCTGTCTCGTTTTGCATTCTCATTAAAGCCTCTGTCAAAAAGCAGCCATTTGGAATTTTAATGCTGAATATTTCTTGTAATCCGCGACGTTCGGGCTGTAAGAACCTGACCTTTCCACTGCTCTGTGGTTTGACTGACTGATTGCTTCTCCCTCAAGTTGCCACCCATTTTTTGCCCATTTTTTTTACCAAGAGAGGTAATTAAGGGAGATTTGCATGTGTGCTCATCATCCCTTCCAGTGGTGCGGGTCAGACGTGTCCTATTGTGGTGAAGTTGAGGCATTCATCACCTCGGCTGAACTTACAAAGCTTCCCTTCCTTTTTGTGCTGTTCATTGTTCTCAGGTGTGCTAAATGAGGAGAAAATAGGCAAGGCTACTATTCAGGCATGAAAATTAATGCTGGAGACAGAAATTTTCTGTAGCAGAGGCTTTGCATGGAGCCTGAGTGTTGGCTGGGATTTCTAAAGAGATCTTTCCAGCAACACCAACAGATTCCCTCACTCTGCTGAGTAACTCACAGAGAAATTGAATGCATTTTATGAACATCTTCTAACAGAGTTTTCAATTGATTAAAGCTGCTTGTGGTGATTCTCAGCTGTGGGTGGTTCCACAGGCATTGTAGTGGCATTAAGGAAATATCTCCACTGACATATTGTCCTAACCTTTGAATATTGCTCAGGTGAAATCCTCTCCCTCCCTGACATTTAAATTAAACCATTTGCAGCATGCATTCCTGAGGAACAGTCCTGGCTAAAATCCATTCCTGTTTGGCTACACAGCTTTAGAAACCCCTGCTAATAAAACATAACTCCAGAGAGGAGATTAAAGTTTACAGGCACCTATTTTTGAGCTTACCCCGTTTGTTGGATCTGAGTGCTCTGAGTTAATGTGAAACACTGCAAACTCTGTGTGGACAGAGATTTTATTCATGCAGGGAAAAATCTGCTGTGAAGTTTAGTTCAWCCTGCATTTGTCTGATGCATCCTCTGTTCAGTGCTTTTTGTTTGGTAGGAAAGCACTCTCATATTAAAGGGSTTCTGCCTTGTTTGAACAACCTGATTTCCTCTTTTTCTGGCCAGAGGYATTTTAGCTGTTTCATTTAGCTTGATGAAGTTTTAGCTTTATTTTTATATTTTATATTTTTATTTTTTTATATTATATATATATATAATATTTTATATATATTAATTTGCATTTTTATATCTTTTATAGATACTTGTTTTAAGTTTTATTTTATTTTTTTAAATATTTGATATTTTTATTTTTAWATTTTAGTTTTATGAAATAATGATTCTGGTAACATATTGGTGCTAACGTCTGCAAGGGAATAGCAGGAATTAATGTTACCAGAACAGGAGCACCTCTGGCTTTGGAGGAAGGAGAGAGCCCAGTCCAGCCCCAAGGCTGAGTGTGAGACCAGCCTTCCCTGGCAGTWTTTTGGGAAATTTTGGGCTGGTGGGTTGATAAAATTAAATGTTTGAAGCCATATTTGGGTGGCTGCACAGACTCACCCAATCTGAAGTACCACCAAACTCTGCCTCACTGGGATTTTTTGTGGAAAATGTTCATCCAAGCTTCAGCCTCTTCCAGCCCCATACCCCACATCTGCCAGGATCTCTTCACAGAGCTGCTCTTGCTCTGCTTACCAGTTTTAAGCCTTGGCACAGAGGTAGGTGAAGTTTTATTTTAGGCTGATTGGATCCTGTCGTGCTCTGCCTGCAGTATTTGGAAAGTGAATTTATTCACATGTAGAGAACCAATGTTCTCCATCATCCCTGCTCCATCTCCTCCCAGATTTCTCCAGGGGGTTCCTTGAGGTGCTGCTGTCCAGGGTCCTGCCTGTGAATGAGCAACCATGTAATCACTCTGTGCCTCCCCCAGTGCAGAGACCTCCTGTGCATGGGGAACACAGCTGGTCCCAACATTTTACTGGCTGCAAAATTCTAGAAAAGCGAATTTTTCATATGCAGAGGCAGGAAAATCCTGGGTGTTGCCATGCTGGGGGTTTGCAGAGCTCTGTCGGTGACAAGGTTCCGTTCCAGAGCAGTGGTGATGGGACATTTCTAAAGCTTCCTGTGACAAAGATTTACTGGAGATGCTGCCAGGCACAGACTTGACCAGAAAAATTAACTGGACAATGGGTGAAGCTCATGGAGAGAATTCCTAAATGTGTCTGTGCTCTGGGGATTCCAGGCAGAAGCATTTCCTAACTCCTGCCRTGTCACCTTCCCTCTCCAGAGAGGTGGGGACTCACCCTCACCAACACACAACCACATTCCCAGTCACCTGTTTGCCTTCTTGGGCCAAAAAAATCTCAATTTAATTCTTCTTGGAGATAAAAGGGAGGAGCAGAGTTGCTCAGGCATTTTATGTGGGTGTGAAATGCTCTGGAAATTCAAATAGATTGTTTTTAATGTCACTGGGCCTTGCTGTGCTCTACAAAATACAAGTCCTGGCACTTCAGCTCCTGTATAATGGTTTAAAGTTACAGAAACTGCTGAAGTTTTGTAATTTGGTCTTGAATCTGAACATTTCTAATTTAAACCACTTCATCTTTTGCATTTATTTGCCCTATAACTTCTCTTCAAAATTCAGYGATGAAGCTCTGAGACAGATAACAAAAATAATCAATCAGCTTGTCAGGCTGGGAATGAAAATGCTGATTAGGAGGTGAAATGTTGAGGAGAACAAATAAGAAATTRTTCAACAAACTCATGGACTTTTGTTACTGAAATCAGGCAGTTCTGAGGGACCTTATTTGGACACATTTGGTTKTGAAAGTTTCTTGGAATTCCTCTCTGGCTGGAAAAAATGGGAAAAACCAGAGTTAAAAGACCCTTTTGGATAAGACATTCACTCAGGTCAGAGATTTGTGTTGCCACCTCCTAAAGGTGAAAAATGTGGAAATACCTCAGAAAGTGCTTCCAAYGCAAGTTTTGGTTGTTTAATTCATCTTCTTCTCTCTGGTTGTTGCAGTGGTGATGGAAACTCCTCTGTGWTGTCCCAGCAAGGATGAAATTCTTCTGGGAAGAGCTGTCTAGATCACTGTGTGATCTGGAAATCCTCAGAGAATTCAGGCAGGTGAGATCTCTTTTCCTTTTGCTCAGGAAATTCCCACTGAAATCTGGCTGGGGCASCTTTGTCACCTGCCCTTGCACTGAACCTTCCTGGTGCTTGGAGGAGCAGCTTGGCCCCAAGTCAGGAATTATCACTTCATTTACCTCTGCTGAGCACCTGAGGAGCCTCAGATGGAGCTGCAGAGGGAAAACTCAGCTGCAGGCAAGGGGAGAGCACGAAATAACACCTGGGAAAGGTGAATCTCTGGGCAGACRGAGTTTCAGGCACTCCCAGAGTGGCGCTGAGATTAAACTTGTTTGTAAAATCAGGCACAATGTGTGTTATTTAATCCCTGCTGGGGTGCAGCAGCAGCTTCCTGAAAAACAGGGTGAAATTTAGTGTTTCATTGGCTCACTTACAAATTTAAAGCAATTTATTGTTTAAATGGCTGCAGCAAACATCTCTTGTCCCCTGGCTGATATAATTTCCTCAAATTGCTGGCTGTTTGTGGGAGCCTCTGTCTTTACATTTTGCTTCCCAGTTGATATTTCAAACAGCAGATAACCCATTTTTTTTCCCCTGCAACTTGCAAATTTGCTGTGTCTGGATTCCTGGGAGCCCAGCAAAGGCTGTTTTCCCATTTGAAATGAATGAGAAAAGTCATCGTGGGAGATTTATTCCTGCTGCCCCATTTTTTCTTATTTATTCTTAACTTTCTGCCCATTTGCCACAAGCTTCTTCACATTTCAGGAGCAGGCAGTCTCCTGTGAGAACAAACTGTGTTTCCTCCTGTCCTCASAGGAGAGGGATGGTTTAGTGGGGGAAATGTCCAGGATGAGGAGGAGAACTGGTGCTGAGTATTCCCAGCTGSAGAAATCCATCTCAGGGAAATGGCTCTCAGCTGAAACCAGGGGATGTCATGGAAGTAAGGACTGATTTTTATTCTGTTCTTTGTGTTTCTGTAGTGTCAGAGCCTGTGGGGAGGAGAAGCACGGCCTGGGCATTGCTATGCAAATGCTTTGCTGCTTTTGGGGGGAAGAAGTGGCAAATGGATTTTTATTACATTTTTCAAATGTGATATTTATGCATATTTTCCCTATTTCCTTAAGAGGAGATGCCTCTGGTTGGAACCAAGAGGGAAACAACAAATTTAAAAGGGGAAAAAAMACAATAGAGTTGTTTGAATTTGCAAATAAATCTGTGCTGTCAAAAGCTTCACTCCCTGGTTTTGGTCCCAAGCCTCAGTCCCCCCATTTCTCTGATAATATTTGTGATGTTGCAAGGCTTGGTTTGTTTCAAAGTGAATAAAATCCAGGATTTTTATTCCTGTCTATTATTTTATTGGCTGGTTTTGCACTGCAGGGCTGTGCTGACATTCCATGAGGATGCTCAGTCTGTATGGAATGTGGGGATGGCTGTATCACAATCCCAAACGTCTCACCGAGGTTATTTCACTGCTCTTACTTTAAAGGATAGAATTGTGGAAGAAAAGACCTCCAGGATTATCCAATCCAAGTTTAAGCTGAACCCCACCCTGCTCAGTAATGCCTCAGGTTTTAGTTTTTCTATGTTTCACATTCTGTGCTGACTTTAGGTGTGGGTCTGAGCTTTCACATGAGGGATGGTGAGCTGTGCATGTCCTGCAGCAGGGACACTGAGGAGAAGGACAGAGGAGAAGGACAGTTCAGCACTGAATTCTGCTTTTCTTGGCAATTACATGAACACAAGATATTTAATTCTCTATTTATAATTGATCTGCAAAATTGACAGAATTTAAACAGTCGAGCTCTAAAGGGGGAAATGATGCCTCAGGTTTTAGCTTTTATATTTTTAGATTCTGTGCTGCTTTAGTGTGTGGTCTGGGTTCACATGAGGGGATGGTGAGCTCTGTGCCCAGAGCAGGGAGACAAAACAATTCCTGCTCCAGCTGGGCACCAAGGACAAATGATCCAAATCTCAGCCCCAAGAGCACAAACACGTGGCTGCAGAGAGAAAAACAAGCAGGGTGGGACTGCAGGGGCTAAAGCTGGAATGGGACAATGAAGTGCAAGGTGCAAAATGGAGCAGAACTGATCCCAGGGAGAGACCCCGGGAGCGCTCGTGCATTTTGGGGCCATTTTGGTTCATCTTGGTGCAGCCCTGGCTGGGCTTCGTGCTGCCCAAGGTGCATCCATGGAGGAGATCCTTTGGATCAATCCCTGCTTTATTCTGGGACTCTGCCCAGCCTCTGCTCCAGGGCAGCCTGCACAAAGGCATCAGCACTAAAGCAAACCCCAAAGTGCCACGTTGAGGGGTTTTAGGGCAGCCCCAGGGTGGTGGCTCCACTCCAGCCTTTCCCAGTGCTTGGGCACTCTTTGAGGGAAGAAATCTCCCCTGACACCCACCCTGAGCACAGCTGGAGGATAATAAAGGAATTTCCCCTAGATAATAAAGGAATGACATGGCAGGAATCCTGCAGGTGTGGGAGTCCCTCAGCCCAGGGAATGTGAGTGCTGGGAACTGGGACAAACTGGGGGCATGGGTGGAATCCCAGAAATTCCAGTGCTTTAAAAATCTCCTCAGGGACCTCCAGGCCTTTGGAATTCAGCTTTTATTGTATTTAACATGACTGGTAGTGTCTCCCAAATGCTCTTTCCCTCCGTTTCTTTGCACATGGCATAATTCCATGGGACACTGGTGACAGTCCCTGGCATGAGATGGATCCTGATGAGAAATTTCCCAATCCCTTTTTTTTTTTTTAATTGTAGGAATATGTTGTGCGTGACTGTGGCTATAAAGACATTTCCTTCAGACAATTTCTGTCTGTTTCTCTCTCCTTTTTCTTTGCAAGAGGTGTTTGCTTCCTTAGCTTTTAGAGAGATAACTGAGAAGTAATAAAATATTTTTTAAATATTTTAAAATTTTTATTTTATTATTAATCTTAATAAATRATAAAACACAAAAAAWTACAAAACTCAAYGCCATTCTRTCAAAAATAATTTCTTAATTACAATATTTTATTTTTCAACTTATTAATTTTTATTTCACAATATTACTATTACTTCTAACCCTAATCACTTCTATTTTTTCCCTACAAAACCTTACTTCGATGCATCTTTCACAATTCTAATTCTCTAAAATACCTAATGTTTTTATAAAACCATATTTTAAAACTTTTTTCGAATTCAATCTCTSTCTCAACAATATCATCTCTAKAAATTTCTTAAATCAACAAACCTTATCTCAATACTTACATACAAATATACAAAGCTATATAAACTTTCTATTAAATTTTAAAAATTCTTTACAAATCCATTTCCYASAAGAGGAATAACCTGTGKGCTAAATACAATTCTGTGCTTTCYYCATAAGCCTAATRTGGATGGCCTGGATTTGAGGCCAGCCCAAGAAAATTCATTTCCTAAATCCAAATAGGCTTCTGGACGAGTTGTGGTATCACCCTGCATCTCTKAGAGAAGTTTAAAATTTGAAGGGCTGAGTTTTGGAGTAAAAGAAATTCAACTGGCTTTGCTGGTGGGTATTGAAGAAGGAGAAATTCCTGGTATTTCTGCAGGAGTGAGATTTACTGCCAGGCCAGCAGAGCAGGAGCCTTGGAAAATGATTTCTGTGCAATCCATGGGCCAGATTTTCATTACCAGCCTTGAAGAAAGCTACAGAAAGCATAAAAAGCACAAATTCAAATGAATTCTTGAGATTTCCAGAACTGCCTAAGTTGGAAGAGTTCACTACATCATTTGCTCCACTTTTCCCTCAACATTTAAAAAAAGAAAAGGGTTGAAAAGTAGCAAACCCAGATTTTTTAAATTAAAGTTGTGAACTGTAATTATTTTGGTTCTCAGAGCATTTGGGAGAGRGCTGAAGTGTGATATTTCTGTGTACACACATGTGTGCCTACTGCACTCTGGACAATCCAGCCTCTTTAATTCTTCATTTTTTGGCTTTCAGCTCTGTCATCTGCATAAAATGGTCCCACAGCAATTTACAGAATTATCTTTGTGAGATCCTCAAAAGAAATCTGTCCCAGTGAGTTGAGCTGCTGAATCAGAGCAGCATCAAAGATCCTGGTTTGGAATGGGGATTGTGAATTCTTGAAGGATTTGTGCTGGTTGGTGGCTCTCTGGAAACTCATCCTGAAGGAGAGGTCTTCTGCTGGCCTGTTTTATCTTCTCATGGAAATACAGATGAGAAATTCAGGTTTATTTCCTTTCTCTTAGGTTTGGAGTGCTGCTTCTCCAGTGAGCTTTAAGGAGCTCCCCATACCCAAAGTTTAGTTTGGATCCTTGTCCTGCTGTAAAAACCCAGCTCCTTATTTCGGGTCTAATTCCCACATTAGGCTGACTCTCACAGACTTTGAGTCTGTTCCTTCACTTTTCTCCTGGAGTGCAGTCTGTAAGCTTGATTTTTATTTCATTTTAGGTTTTCAGAGCAATCCTACCACCCTGGGSTTTGCTCCATCCCTCTGATCATCTTGGTGCCTCCTCTGGCTTTGCTCCAGGTCCTCCCCAGGGGCAGAATTCCCAAATATTCCTGGCTTTGTGGTGTGTGGTTAAAAGCAGGATTGCTGGGATTTGTGCCTCCAAGGAAGCTGCTGAGAAATGATGTTTTTGGTGAGTTTTTTGGCTGAAAACAGCAGCTGTGACCAAGCTGCCTTTGTTGGAGCCAGACAGGCAGGCAGCTCCTTCCCAACAAACAGCAAACCCCTGAGCAAATGGGTCATGGAATCTGAAAAGGAAAAAGATCTGGAAAGGAAAGGGAACAGAAAGRAAAAAAAAMRWWTTAGCTCCCAAACTGTGCCACRTCCATCTCTGTGGCCCAGGCAGAGCAGTGAGCAGGAACTTCAAAAATTCRGATTTCCTCTCCACACTTCAGTGGTGTTCTGTAAAGACCTTGGTGTGAAGTGGCTGTAGTTATAATAAATATGTATATAATAATAGAAATAAATAAATTTACTACATATAAATATTACTATTATATAAGTAATAATATATAAATAATTATATATAATAATAAATATAAATAATAATTAATAAATAATAATATTATATTATTTATTTAAATAAATAGATATTTATTTAATATGAATAAATAATATAAATAAAAATAAAAATGCATAGCAAACATGCATCTTTGCACATGTATTACAGTGTTTAACATGAGTATATAAACTAAAAGTGCATACTAAATATTTAACTAATACCTATATATAGTTTTAATATTCATGCCTAATACAAGAACCTGAAGTATCAGCRTAGACCAGCAGGTGTTTGCATGGATTCCTGTTATTTGATATTACCTCCATAAAAACTGAGAAAATAAAAACAAAACTTCATTGAAATATATTTTGAGGACAGGAGTCACGCACATTACAATAAGTTATAACAAGTCAGGTGTTTTTTACTCATTTTACATTATTATCAAGTGATGTGCTGTATGTTCTCAAATATAATAATTTCAGTTGACTTGAGAAGTCCTAAAATAAATCACTAAATGCTGCTTGCTTTGCCAGGTGAGCCCAAAATGCCTGAGACAGCTCCTGGCTTGTTCTCTGTCASTCTAAACTATTTTCATTAGCTCCTGTAACAAAACAAAAATCTTCAAAATGTCTTCATGTTTTACTCTTTAAGAAAGGAGTACTTTGAAATGAAACATGGGAAGTAAAAAATAGCAACAATTTTGCTTTGAAATGTTGAAACAAGAAAAAAAAAGCCTTTTGATGTCTGCTCAAAACTTTTTTCCCCTCAGATGAGACAATCYTGTGAATTAGATATAAATAGTTCTGGTGGCCTGAATCTGCATTTCTGCACAAATGTGTTCTTACACCTGCATTTTGTCTGTGCTCAGCAGGGTTAAAAATCCCTTCCCRCCCAGAGGGAATGGCACAGAAGTTSATGAGATTACAAATATTGCTGKTAATGGACCAGGTCTTTAAATACCTGTTTGTATTGTCTAAATAGATCTAAACCACTGAATCTTCCTGCTCACTGCTCCAGAATTGGGTTTCCTGCTGGGTTTAAATTTGTTTAAGCTTTAAATTTGAAGTTTCTTGGGTGAGATCTCTAAAAATCTCTCACCAGTGTGGGAGGTAATTTTGTTTTCACAATACTTTTTACTAATGAAAAAAACCGTGCTGGATTTCCAAAAATTTCTAATAATTTYCCAGGATATTTTGCACCCAAATTTTTCCTTTGCTGGGGATTTCCTTCCTGAAAGGTTGCAGTTTTGAAATTAATTCCTGTAGCAATTCCTCTGTCTGTCTGTCCTTCCTTTTCCTCCCTCTCCCTTCTGCCATTCCCATGGAGATCAGTCCAGGATGTTCAATTTGTGCCTGATTTTTCCCAGGACAAAAGMACCAACCAGCTCCATGGATATTGAGGGTAGGAATGTACCAGGGGGTAGAAATCTACCAGGATGGTAAAAATTATTCCCCTTTGATGCTGGACTAAGTCAAACAGAATTGGTTTTAGTAGAATAAATGAATTTATAGGAAGAACAAAATGCAGAATTGTTTTTAGTAGGATAAATAAATTTATARGRAGAACAAAATGCAGAATTGTTTTTAGTAGAATAAATAAATTTACTGTAAAAAAATCACCATATAGAGAAGATATTTTGATCTCTCCATTAAATAGTGCAGGAGTGGTTGATTTTTCATGTTTTAAATTTGTTTTGAAGAAGAACAAATATAAATAAGGAACAAATATTTGTTCTGCAGCAGGAATTGCTGCACCCAGGGGTTTTGTGCACCCATTCAGATGTACTTTGTGATCTGTATTGACACCTCCTCTGTAGTGCCTGGAAATTCCTGTACCTCCAGCTCTAATTAAGGCTACACATGCCAGGATAAAAGACTCATTTGTATTTTATGKATATGAAAGCAAATCTCTCCTTTCAAAGCAAGAGATTTGCTGGCTTTCTTTTTTTTTGGTTTATTTATTTTTCTTCTATTTTTAAGACTCTTTTTGGCTTTATGTAATGTATGTTTCTGACAAGAATCCCTGGCTGAGGCTAATTTAGTGGGAAAGGCAGACATCTTTATTTTTAGAGACCTGATCTGAGTAAATGTTGAAAAATGTCTGCTGAGCCAAGGTTTTCTCTTGCAGCATTTCTATTCTTGTGCTCCTCCAGAAGGTTTTGCCTTCCCTGGCTCGTTGTGAAGCCAACACACCTTGACACGTTGACAACTGGCAGGGCTTTATTGTTCAGGGGGGCACCAAATGACAAAAATGCCCACTTGGATGTATCCCCCAGTCACTCCTGATGAACCTCACAAAGAGGATTTTTAATCTGTCCTTGGTTGCGTTGCTAGACTTTGATCTGCTGGAATCAAAATTCCATAAATTCCTTTGCGCATATGCAAAATCCTGTCAGAAACAGATCCATCAGGATGGCCCCAGCCGTGCAGGAGCACACGTGGAAATGCTGATTTGAAGTGGCAAAAGGCAAGGGATGCCAGCTCAGGCAGCTCCAGATTTGCACATTTTGTAGCACATTTGTTTGTGCAGCATCACACCTCCCTGGCCCACAACACCTGCCCTGAACTGGAGCAGGATAACGTGGAGTCCCAGGGCTGGGATGATGCCAAGGAGCAGAGTTTTAGGATTTGAGACCTTGCAACAATTTTGAGGAGTCACCTTTTCTGGAACTGAACTGTATCCAAATAGTATTTTAAAATAGTTAYTTTAAAATAATACTGAAATACTGTATTTTAAAATAGTTATTTTAAAATAGTACTGAAAAATATTTTAAAATCGAGTTGTTTAAAAAATATTTCCCTTCAAATATTTTCCTTTACAGCTTTCTATGTGTTTTCAGGGTCCTCAGCAAAACCCATCCCATTTTTTCTGATTGTAGAAATGGAGAGGACAGGGAGGGAGCACATTGTTCATAATATTTATTCTTTGCTATGTGCAAAAAATTTATTTCGACATAAATGATAAGGAGTGGACAAACATTTTGCTGCTTTATCCACTTTGGTGATTTTGGCAGTCATAGCCAGTGTCTTCTTTTATTTTATTCTTTTTCCCAATTAATAATAGAAAAGGAATTTCAAAATCCATTTGGGCAATATCAATGTGAGATACAATTCAGTGCAAAAGTAAAGGGGAAGAGAATAAATAGGATTCTTTGTCTTACTCCTTTCCCATGTGGGGATTTTTATATAATTTTGTTCAGAATATTATGAAAAGTTTAGAAAATTGCACCTGGGTTGGATCCACTCCACACTARAGCTGCTTTAATGGGATGGAACTGAGGAATGGGAGAAGCCAGCAGCAAGGAGAGGGGGGCTCTGTGTTGGGTTTAGGCACTSATTAGTTCTAGATTTTAAAATTCCCATCCTGCATGCACACCCACACATCTGTAAGATAACCCCTCTTCCCTCTTATTTACTTTTCTTTGTACAGTTTKAGGTTACATGAATTAAATAACATTTTCGCGTATTTAAATGGCCTGTCAAATCCCAGCATTCAGTATTTCAAACCTGCTGCCTTAGGTTTTTAATTTCCTTGAAATGTCCTTTTTTTTTTTTTCATTCTTTCCCTGCTAACAGCAAGAATGTGCTAAAATGTTTATCAAGCCTTGCTCTTTTCCCTGAGAAACTCCAAGGATAATTACATTTCATAATTATCCACYGCTGCCTGGAAGAGCCGTGTTCACCCTCTGGACCTGTTGTTCTGTTGCTTTTCTATCTCGTGCAGCAAAATTCTCCTCAGCTCCCCTTAAACAACATTAATCCCATCAAAAGTGGCTCAGATAATGTCTTCAGCTCTGACACAGCATTCTCAGAATTCCCTACCTCTATGAGGTGTAATGTCCTCTTAGGTGTAATTAAATTATGTCAAGAGGATTTTCTTGGTGGGAATAGAAAGGGAACATTTAGGTACAAGATTGTTTCATTTCAGCCTGAGCTTCAGGTGCTCTTGGGTGATTGTTTATCTCCACCTCGTTGTTGTCAGAGCTCATCCCACTCCAGACTGAACTGCAGAATGGTTTGGGTTGGAAGAGATCTCAAGGATCCTCCAGTGCCATGGGCAGGGACACCTTCCACCAGCCCAGGTTTCTCCAAGCCCCATCCAGCCTGGCCTGGGACGCTTGGAATAACTAACCTGCAACTTCTGGGCAACCCTTCTGCTCCCCTTCTCCTCCTGAGACGCTTCCCTAAATCAGGAGAAGTGATTTTTGCTCTAATGCTCTAAATGCTCTAATTCTGGCTGATTTCTTGCAGCTGGAGAAGCTGGGGAGCTTTGYTCAGCTTGAAGCTGTGTGAGCAGCWAAAAGGAGGTGAGGAGAACCCCAGAATGGGTTCCTTCAGCAGGAACACGGAATGGAATCACTSARTCACTGAGGCTGGTGTGGATCAGGACAGGGAGAAGAGTCTGGAGCCTTCTCCTGGCGGTTGGAGCTGCAGAGGAAGAAGGAACGCTCCCAGAGGAACTGCTCTGGGAACTTTTGATTCACARTCCCTGAAGATGACCTCTCCCAATCCACAAACACAATTTTAACTCATATTTGGCTCCACTCTTCCAGACTTTGCTGCTGTTTTCCTCCTGGGAGTGACCGCCCCAGTTCCCAGGGAGAGCATCACCAGCGGGGTGAGTAAAAGCGCCGGAATCCGGCCGTCTGTTAACTTTATTGGCACAGTAAATCCTGCTGCTCTGAGCTGTTATTTATGGAGCCCTGAGCACAGTAACTGCTGGATCTATTGCCTCTGGTTGCTTCATTATCTATTTAAGATGCAAAGCAAACCATTATGTTTGTTGCATTATCTTCGTCAGACTTTATTGCTCTCGTCGCTGGCGAGAGCTGCAACTCCGTTCTGTCACGTCTGTGTGAGCAATAATTCTCCACAGGATTTTTCCAGCCATCTACTTGGTTTTTTTGGAAGTGCCATGGAAGCCTGATAGCAGCAATACTTGTACTCACTAAATCATTAATTTGATCTAAAATRTTATGGAAGGAACGGCTTCGTTTTTAACGGAGCCGTTGTCTGTCTTCTCCTGCAGTCAGCTCTTGTTTAAAAGCCTCTCAGGAAGGAAATGCACATTTCTGAGGAATTGGAGCTGTTTGAGCYTTGTTCTGGTTGCCCCTAGATGCATCCAAACAAGGAATGAGGCGATGAGATCCAGAGGTGACACAGAGTTCCAGGTGATCTGGAGGCTGAGTTCCTTCCTGCCCATATTATGCATGAGAATTGAGTCTGTACCTGATGTGTTCACCTTCTCCAAGTCAATAATTYCTGCTAAAAGAGCAAAATTTTGAATTTGCAGCGAAGGCAGACAAGTTCCTGGTGAATGATAGGCTCTGCCCATCTCCTTTTTGAAAGACAGGATTTTATTCRCCTCATTTATTGGAGATCTACGGGAAATTTCTGTGGGTGGCATTTCAAAACAGTGTGCTCAAACCTCAAGGCAGCTTTCATTCCTGTTCATTGCCTCCCACAGAACTTCAGAAATGGGTGAAAAGGGTGAAAAAATGTCTGAAGTGCTCTGGTATTGAGGGAAATACAAAGATTGACAAGGTGCATTTGTACCTGGAGAGCCCCARCATTCTCCCATCATTCCTCTGGACTTGCTCTCTCTTATGATTTTCAGAATTGAGACTCATTTTTTACCTGCCAGTGCAATGTTTTCACCACCTCAGACACTCCATAATTCTTTCTTTTCAGAACAGTTTATTAGAATGATGGAAAACAGTCAAACACTTCCCATTTTCTGACTCAGCATAGGGAAAAACTATTAATATTTGATGGTAATCTTTCTGCAGGAGACCAAACACAATTCTCTGCAAAGTGGAATAMAATACAGCACRGCTGAGCCTGCAGAGGAAATGCCCAGAATTTGGTGTGCAATTGTCATTATTTTTAATAATTTGCTAAATTGCATGATCAATATTCTGCATAACAAACCTGAATGCTCCATACATTATTTTTTGATGCAAAATATGAYGTCTGCTGGCCTTTTTTAATAAAATTTTTCATAATTCCCATGGCAAAATCATCCAAACTCCTCAGCCCAGCCTTTGGAGATTCAGAGATAAAAAGAAAGTGTCAGCTTTCCCTTAAACAAGGCAGATTTTATTGTCCCTCTAACCAGGCCATGAGAGWGGGTTGTAGCATGAAACTGGGCACTAAAATCTCCATCAGTGCATTTTGTTTTCYATTATTGGCCTCACTGGTGGTAAGTTCATGGAGGATTGGTTTTTATGTGAGACAGAAATAAAAATGGGGGGGAAAAAGCCACTGGAGCAGTGTTCTTGCATGTAAAGGTAGAATTTTAAGAGCCCTCTTGGTACGGATAGACACAGGATTATTGCTAAGTTAAAGGGAAAAAAAAGCAGCAGAGCATCTAATCTGGATGCCATAGGATCTCTGGTTATAATAAAAATATCTGATAAGAGACTGTTAAAACCTGAATTTATTTTCTTGTGATTTGTAATCATTTCAGCTGAAATTYCCAGTGTAAAAGCCAAGGCTGGTTCATGGTTGCATAGAGAATGAATTTTAAAAGGGTTAATAAAATGCTCAATATTTTTCAGATTTTTTGCACAAGACAAAAGCTATTGGCTGCTATAATAGCAGGATTTATATCTATAAATCTGTATGATACATAGAGAGCTCTAYAGCAGGCATATCAAATAATTACTGATCTCAGAATACTGCAAAAAAAAAAGAAAATCCCCATTTTTAGGATTAAATGTAGCATTTATTACTAAAAACAGTTTAGGATTTATTTAAAACCAGTGAGTCAGCAGAATCACAGAATCATGGGATGGTTTGGGCTGGAAAGGGACCTTGAAGCTGCTCTGGTTCCACCCCTGCCATGGACAGGGACACTCTCCATAGCCCAGCTTGCTCAGAACTTCAGCCAASCTGGCCTTGAAYACTTYTGTAGCCAAAATTTCTRKRTTTTTCTCCAAACAGAACGCCTGGGTGTGTTTCATTGTCCTGAATCCAGTGGCTGAGTGCTGCCTCCAACATCTCACCCTCCCAAACTTCTCACCTTGAAGCTATTCCCCACTTGGCTGTAAATATGCAACCTCACTAAGCTGTTAAATAAGAAACCACAGAGCACTAAAAGTATTGAAAATTCTGCTTTTTCAGCCTGCCTGGCTGCTCCTTGTGGGCCTTCAAACACACCTGGGTTGCCTTTTGCATCTCTTTGTGCTCTGGCAGGCAGATCCTTCTGCTCCCCCTCTCGGCTCCGAGATCAAACCCGAGCTGACTGCAGCTCCTGACAGGYTCCAGGCACCAGAGCAGCAGCACAACGTCTCTCTTTTTGTGGCTTTGTTTCCCCAAGTTGTCAATTAGCAGGAGGGAAARTGTCACTCTCACCAGCACCTTCAGTTCCGTGCCCACAATTTTTGGGTTTGTTGGTTTTTATTTTTGGGAGCGTCGTTTGTCAAAGTGTCGCTGGTGGAAGCTTGCTGGGGGTTTTTATGTCTCTGGAAATATGCTTAAAAGATGTTCTTTCATTATCTGGTGTTCGTTTAGACCAAGTGCTTTTGAAGTGATGTTGTTAGGCTTTGGAAATTTCTGAAGTTGACAACAATAAAGAAGGCTGGGGAGTTGAAATTCTTTGGTTTCAACAACAATGTTCTTTCCTCCCCCCTTGTTGTTAAAAKCTGTGACTTAGCATTTAGAAAAGAAGAAAAGAAAAGACAGGAGAAGTTTTCCCAGTTTTTCTGTTTTTCACATACTACAAACAAACTTTTTTCTCCTTCGTTTGCAGCTCTTGGTGCTGCTCCCCTGCTCGTGGCCTCATCCCTCCCATCCTGCTGAGGAGCTGCAGGGATTTAGGGATGGAGGGAGCCCTTGGCATTCAGGGATGTGGAGTTGGGATTTTGGGAGGACCTGGCCTCAGGCTGGGCCAGGGGAGGTTTAGATCGGATATTTGGGAAAATTCCTTCATGGGAGGGGTTGTAAAGCATTGGAAGGGCAGTGGTGGGGATGCCATCCCTGGAATTGTCCAGTCCCCATCCCTGGAATTGTCCAGTCCCCATCCCTGGAGCTGTCCAGTCCCAATCCCTGGAATTGTCCAGTCCCCATCCCTGGAGTTGTTCAGTCCCATCCCTGGAGCTGTCCAGTCCCCATCCCTGGAATTTTTCAGTCCCCATCCCTGCAATTGTCCAGTGCCATCCCTGGAACTGTTGAGTCCTAATCCCTGGAACAATCCAGTCCCAATCCCTGGAATTTTTCAGTCCCATTGCTGGAGTTGTTCAGTCCCATCCCTGGAGCTGTCCAGTCCCCATCCCTGGAATTGTCCAGTCCCCATCCCTGGAGTTGTTCAGTCCCAATCCCTGGAATTGTTCAGTCCCCATCCCTGGAATTTTTCAGTCCCCATCCCTGGAGCTGTTCAGGAGATCTGTGGATGTGGCTCTCAGGGTCAGGGTTCAGTGGGAGCATGGTGGTGGTGCTGGGTTGTGGTTGGACCTGATGATTTTAAAAGCCTTTTCCAACATTACTAAGTCTAGAATTCCACGTTTTCCTGCCCCTGCTCTTCCAGCAGGGTGGCAATAAACCTGTAATTGTCCCTACAGGTGAAACCCCTGGGTCACTTTGTGCTCTGAGCTCATTGTGTTCCATGGGCCCTGCTCAAATTAAATATTTAATAGGTACAAATATTATAAAAGTAAAGYAAACAAGGAGTGTGATCCTTGCAGGAGAGGCACTGAGGCACTCATGTTGCTTTTTCTCTCCCTGTAAAACATTTCTTGCTGCTGTTTGGTTGGAAAATTCTGTGGGTTTGCTGCAGCACAATCAGGTTTGCAGTTCTGCAGATGCTCAGTGCTACCTCAGTGAGCACCTCAAGATGCTCCCATACTCATTTTGGACTAAGAACATCTGTAAGATGTTCTCATACTTGTTTTGTAATACGTCCACAGCTGCTGTTTTTACTTTTCCAGGATACTGAAAACAACTGAGGGCTTTCAGGGTTTTTTTATACTACAAAAAATCAAAAATGTGTTTAAAAATTATATTAAAAAATCAGGCTGCAGGAAAATAAATATTTATTTTGTCCTCATTCTTGAAGGTAATTACCCAGGTATTCAGAATATAGTGTTTTTAACCTTGCTACTGCATGTGTGCTACTTTTATTTCTTTGATTTGATTTGATTTTATCTTATTTTATTTTATATGTGATCTTATATGCTAATTTATTGAGGGATTTCCTTTATTACTTAAAGTTATCTCAAAAAAATTAAGGAAGCAGACTGCTTATATCCATCCTACACAAGTGWACATATGTGACTACAGGGCATGGAGATGAAACATAAATATAAATAAAAAAACTCCAAAGTCTGAATAAAAAACAAMTCTGAATAAAAACAATCTCTGAAAGTGGTGACTTTTCACAGAAACCCATAGCATGAAGATTCTATCCTTGAAAGATGCATGAATATTAAAATATATYACATTTTATATAATATGCATGATATTTTTTCTTTCATTTACAAAGAAAAGAAATGAGWGAAAAGAAAGAGGAAAGAAAAATCAAAAGTGAGATTGTTTTGTGTAGTACCTAAATATTTTCCTTTGACATAATCATTTCTGCAGGRTATGGAAATTTATGTCTGCACACTTAAATATTTATCATAACAAACACATCCTCTATAGGTTGATGCTATAGATGAGTGTGAAGGCCACTCACACTCAGCTGAAAATATTTCCTCTCTCAGGTGCTTTTTCTATGCCAGAACAACAAAAAAAAGTTCTGATTTATTCCTCAGTATGGAATTTGAATGTTGGATATATATAACCTGAAATTGGACATTTTCACTGCGTTGTCATTATTTTAAAAGCTTCTTTTAGTTTTGCTCCCCCTTTATTTAAGGAAAARAATATATTTCATTTTGACCCATATATGCATTTGTATTCTATAAATCTGCTTTATGGCACRGTGGGRWGTGAATTCCCTGTCTGACATCTAGAAGCAATAAATACAAAAATCTCACAGGAGTTATCTCACAGGATGTGGAGAATTCCAGCTTTTGTTATTCCCTGGTGAGGAAATAGTGAATAAAAGGGAAATCTGAATTACCTCTGCAGAGCTCTAATGGAAGACTCAATAAGAAGTGCATTAAAATGCATTGTAAGAGGCAAAAAGCCTGAYCCAAAATTATTCTCATAAGATATTAATGAGTGGTTCTATTTTCTAGGTCCTGGGTATTTAAATCATGGAATTTCTGAAGTTGGAAGGGACTCAGGCTCTGGTGGATGGAACACTGAGGGCAACACTCACTTTGTGAATGGCAGGAAAGCAGAAAAAAGGGTGAAGAAATAGCCAAAATTTCAGTTTGGGGAAAGTCAGCACAAGAAGGGCTGGAGTGATGTCCAGGAATGGGAATGTTGGGCTGAATTAAGTTTTTGGGGTACAGAGGAGACACAGCAAACTCTGAGAAACAGTCAGGGCAATCTCTTGCTGGAAAAGAAATGGAAATTCTCTCCTGGTAGGTTTATCTGTGTAATTCCAGAGGTTTCAGGGGTGACCTGCCTGACATAAATTCTGGGAAAATCCAGCTCCAAGGAATGCTGAGGAAATGCAGAGGTGCTGCTCCTGCTCAGTGTAGGGTTTGCTTTTTGCTGGCCTTGCTAAAACCAGTTTTATTTCTCTGTGTCCCCAGGTAAGAAGATRTTCACTTTCCATCTGGGATGTGACAGTGAAAGAAGTGGGGTGGGATGTGGGATGAAAAGATATTTCCAAAGAAAAAGGAAAAAAAAAAGGGAAAAAACACTTTGGGATGTGCCCCAAGCCTGAGAGTGGCACAGGATTTATAAATCACTTAGGTCTGGGTAGTTTGAAATTATCTGGGGAGAAAGGGATTGGTGAGAGTTTGTTTATCMGTGCACCCTGAGTGCAGAAATTCACTTCTCTCTTTGGAATTCATTTAGGAACAAATATCACTAAGGAAGATTTTTACCTGCATCACTCTGAAGCAACAAATCATCTAATGCAAGCACTTGAAACGAGGTAATTACATGATTTAGAACATTCTAAGTTGTACTAAAAAAGGAAAATTCAGACCATGACAAGATTTTTAATGGTAGTTTTAAAATTTATCCTGATGTTGAGTTTATCTTTAATTTTTATTGTTTGTGCAACCACACATTCCCCCAGTGCTGAATTTGATTTAAAACTGTACAAACATGTTCATTATTGTATTCCAGATCTCTGTGGTGCTTATATTAAGAAACAAAAGAACAATACATTAAAAAACAAAAGAACAAAGTGAAGCCATCCCTGTGAACAAAAAAAAAAAAAGTTATTTCAGCAAAGAGAGAATTTTATTTTGATTTCTGAGGTTATGCAAGAGCTCCAGGAGAAGTGGGACAAGGATAACAAAGAGGGGATCGATATCCAGAGTTCAAAGGTAGGCAGCTGATCAAAGGTTAAATACAAGAAAAGAAATTATTCCATTCAAGTTAAATATAGGACATCGTAACCCAAATAGGTGCTTGGCTTCAATTAAAACCCTTGGAAAAGGCTTTTGTGCTGAGGGGAAGTTCTCAAAGTCAGGCAAACTTTGTTTTTCTTGCTTGGGAAGATGTGTGGGAAGGGATTAGGCTCTCCAAAGGATGGGATATCTCCATTTTCACTGCAAACTGGTTCTGGTTATAAAGGGCAGAGGGCAGAACTGATGGGATCCATTCAGGATTGCAGCGTGCAGAGGTGGCAAGGAAAYATTTCCTGTTCTAGTGTGTTTCGGTTTGGAAAGCCAGGTGTCTGCTGAGGAAGGCAGGAGCCTCCCTTGAAATGGAACACAATGTAAAAAACCCTCCCTCTGAATTATTATAATTTGAAATTAAGGAGCTCAAGGAAATATATGGGAATAGGAATAACAGTTTTTACTAGGAAAATTAAAAATACAAATGCAATAGTAAAAAAAAAACCAAACAAACAAACAAACAAACAAAACAAAACAAAAAAACACACAAAAAAAAAAAAAAAACCAACAAAAAACAAACCACTGCCAGAGTCGCTCTGCAGCTCAGGGCTGCTGGAGATGGCCTGGGCTCCCTCTGGGAATGCAGGGAAGCAGGAAGCTGCTCCTCTGGAATGCAGGCAGCAGAAGCTGCTCCTCTGGCAATGCAGGGCAGCAGAGCTGCTCCTCTGGGAATGCAGGGCAGCAGGAAGCTGCGCTCTGGAATGCAGGGGGAAAGGCTGCTGTGCTGTCCAAACCTCAGATTGGATCCAGGTAGGAATGCTTGGCTCCTCCCCTGGGCGGAGCATTCCCCATGGATGATGGAATTGATCAGCCATGCAGGGACACTACTGGCCATGGACAGAGATAATTAATAATTAATGGCCCATGAACAGCAGAGATCTCCTGGAGGAGGGATTGGCTGTGGAAGAGATAAAGAAAACTGCCCAAAGAACAGCAGAGAACTGCCCCAGCTCTGACAGATGGGAATTGAACACACACCCAGCTAAACCTGAGATATAATGTAGAGAGATGGAATAGCAGAGCTTGGAAAAGCATTTATCCAGCCTGGCACAGCTCAGAGCATGTGAGCATAGCCAAAGGTGGCAGGAAAATGGGAAAGGGAGAGCTGAGGGGAGCAGGAGTGCAGTGGGAGAGAGATTTCATGGAAGGAGTTGGAATATTGTGGAGGAAGCGGAAGCTGCCGGATAGAAAACACAAAATCCCTTCCCAGCATCCCTGCACTGGAGCTGGGCTGGGAATATTGGGTAGCAGAGAGTAATTGGAGAGGCTGTRGATGCAGAGCAGGAAATTCTGTTTTCTTGCATTATTGAACATGAGAGGCATGTGGGAGGAATTGTGTGGATCAAAGCAGAGAGGAAAGGAGAGGAGATTTTGTGGCTGCTGTCTTCAAGGGATATCCAGAGTTGTGCTGTTCTGAGGAGAAGTGTCAATACAGAGAACATTTAATAAATATTTATCCTACAGGKTAAACACTGATAAGAATTGCTTTTAATTTCTCATTAGTCTGTTAAAAATAATAACCAATATAATTAAATCTATTAGTGAAAGYAATAACAAGAGGTTGGACTTGAAGCAAAGCCCAATTCTTTGCAGGTTTCCCTTTTCTAACTTGATTCAAACACATCCCAGTTTGTAATTCACCAGTACACCCATTTGTAATTCACCAGTCCATTCAAATTCAGGAGAAAATAACACAAACCTGCTGAGTTCTGTCATTTTTAGGCAGCAGCTCTTTTGCATTCCACCCAAATCCAAAACTCCTCAGTCCTAGACTTTTATCCAGTTATCAAACCAAGATTCCAAGGCCAGGTTGGAYGGGGCTTGGAGCACCCTGGGGCAGTGGAAGTGAAACAAAATGAGCTTGAAGTTCCCTCCCAGCCCAAACCATTCCATGATTGTTTGAAAACCAGCTGTGAGGATATTTTTATCCATGGATACAGGGCATTGGAAGCTGTTAAATCAGCTCCTGGGCTCACCTGATTGAATCCCAGCTGCTGTGGCTGTGTCCTGATGAGGTGGTTTGGATTTTTGAATATTTTCTCTTTTACACAGAAGATTCTTCCAGTTGTTCCTGTGCAGGTAAAGGAACGCACAGATCTGGAGGGATCCTCTTGATCACATTCTTTGCTCTCCTCCAAGCCTGTGGTACTTTCAAGACTCAGTTAATAATGTTTTTGAGAGGTAGTTTTGGACATTAAATGCCATATTATTTGCCTTCCCTGTACTGGGTACTCTATGCAAATTTTATCCATTTTTAAAAAGAGCTGGGATATTTCAGTATCAGCTGCTTTCTGGGCTGACCCTGAGTGTGGGGTGTGTATCAAGGGGAGGAAATGGGGCTCTACATCCACCTGAAAGGTCTCCTGAGATGATTAAAAGGGACCCACTGGTCAGGGAGCATTTCTGAATCTCTTATTCCATAATTATTATAATGTGCATAATGCCTCATATGCATTAAACATTCTACTGAAATGACTCTGAATGTGAGAGCAACCATATAATAATGGGAAAAACCCCTTATTTTACATAATAGAATTTAAAATATTAATAATGTAACTAATATACATAGGGTATGTTTAAGTGTGTACACTTAACCRTGCAGTTATGAATTATATATGTAAATACAGCACACACCAAATGTGTATTTAAACACTTAAACTTTCCACATGGGCTAATTTGAAGTTCACTGCRTTGGATTAATTTTTAACATTTTACTTGCAAATAATCAGAACTCAAAAATCTGTATTGCAATATATTTGTATTGGTTATTGAAAACACCACCAAGCTTAACTGAATCCTTGCAATCACAGGAGATTGGTATTTCCAGGAAATGTAAAGAGGAACTTCTAACTCTGCATCATTTGTCAAAGATTTCCTGGTTTAGCTGGAAAAAAAAACCAACCAGAAGTTCCTCAGAGTACAAAAATCACAAAAGTGATTTTTTTGGGGGAAGGGGGAAAGAGGAAAGGGAATGGGAAATGGGAAAGGAAAAAGGTAAAAGGAAAGGAAAATCCCCAAAGGTGCCAAACCYTCTCTTTTCCCAGCCCACCACGCTCCAGCTGTGCTGCCAGATGTTGCCATCCAGCTGCTCCTTCCAGCTCCAAGGAAAAATCCAATTACCTGTGCATTCCTGGCAGCTTCATTAGAACAAGCACAGCCAAGTGTGAYGTGGTTTTATCTCTTCATGAGTGGAATTGTAATTCCAGGGCCATGTGTGTCTCTTCAGTGCAGCAATATCTGCTCCTGTTCTACCCATCCAGTCTCTCCCAAAATTTGGGTCCAGGAGGAGCCTTTTCAGTGCAAGGGATCATTTGGGAACCCTTTGGAATGAGAGCTGATTTTCCATCATTTCCTGCCCACACCAGTTAGTGGTGGCTTCCCTCGAAGCTGCCACAAGTGGGCATTTCTCTTCAGCTGCTCTCAAACCTCAAGAATTCCAACAAAGCTCCAGGAGTTCCAGAAAATGAAGCTCAGAAAAAAAAAAAAAGATTTGGAATGCAGAACTTTGTCTCAGGGAAGACTTTTTTGCCTTCAGTGAGGATTTTCTGCAGGATTGTGTCAAGCTGGGTGTTRTTATTTTACAGGCGCTGGAAAGTCTGAATATGAGGAGAGGGAGAGTTAAAAAATCCCATCCCAGCACAAGCAGGATGTGGAATTCTGYTGGAAACTCCTCCACTGCTCAGGATGATGGATTTTCATGGGATTTGAAGCTGGGATTTCTCAGCCTGTGTGAGTTCCTCAGGAATTCTTACCTGGCAACTCAATAAAACCTTCCCTGGGGTGAAACACAGGATTCAGTTGATGTGCTGGGACTCTGARTGCTGGRAAACTGAAAAGAATGARGTTCCYCAAATAAATAAGGAAAAAACTTTTTATTTGGGCGCTCTCAAAGCTGAAAGAAAATCCAGTAACAAGGTTCCCCAAATAAATAAGGAAAAATTTGGGGTTTTGGAAGGGTCTCAAAGCTGAAAAAAAAAAGCCAATAACAAGGTTCCCCTAATAAATAAGGACAAATTGGTTTTTTTTTTGGAAGCTTTTGTCTATCCCTGATGTTTCCAGTGTCAGATGAGAGGGTGCAAAATGGGGGGACAGTGTGAGAGGGAGTGAAGGTTCTGTACCCCCACAGCAGCAAAGGGACACATCTGCATCAGCTCTGTGAGAACCAGGGAAGTTTTATGTGTCAAAATATAAAGGATAAAATTACTCCTAAATGAGCATTTTCTTTGCTAACATCACTATCATAGTGAAATTTCAATAAATTCACCCTCTGTAATTGCATTAATCCAACTATGAGATGTTGGTTATTGAGTTTTGTACCCCAGAATTTTAAAGCAAAGAACAGTCCTTGAAATGAAGGTAAAGCACAGTCACTGGAGATTGCCACTGCCTCCTGCAGCATTTATTCCCATCAAATTTAATTGTAAATCTGTTTTCCCAGTCTTTTTAGTTCATATGCTGCACTCTTGGGGTAAAAAGAGGCTTTAATGTGAATTATTATTATGGTAAACACAGAATAACAACAACATTTCCTTCAGTGAAATAAAGAGAGACCAACATTCATTAATTAACCTTAAAATTTCAGGCTTTATTTTACAACTTCAAGTTAAACACAGAGCACAAATCTGGCTGAAGTCATACAACTCCCCCCAACTTCAATTTATTTTTTCAAGTATCTGAATATTTTGTGGACCAACATCTTGAAACATTATTTCATGCTAAATCAGTCATCTGAAAATWTTTGCTTCTACTTTATCTGGCCTTAAATTCTCCAGAATAATGACCTGCATGGGTATAATTAAAATTAGGATGGAAGTTAAATATAGGCAAAATTACAGTTTCCAATCCACTTTGGTAACATCAAGTGCATCTTTTTTACAAAATTAATCAGATATGAAGTCAGACAGGAATTCTACTCTAAAAAACAGAGTTTTCCCCTTCAGTTCTCACTCTGAAAGATGAACTTTAGGATAAAGTGACTCTGCTGGCTTGTGACTGCTCTGTACACAGAACACCTGGCTGTGAACTGACTCTACTGCTGTGTTGGGAAGGGAAAAAGCATTCCAGGGTGACAAAAAAGCACTTTGAAAACTGAAAAATGGTTTTAAAAATATGGGACAATGCAGAGGTGTGGCCGATTTTATTTTCCTTCCTAGCTCCACTGCAGGGTGTAGTTCTGGCCCAGTTTCAGCTGGAGATTGGTGATTTTCAGGAGCTGGGAATAAAACACACAAAATGCACATTTAGTAACTGAGCTCTGAAGATCCACGGTGTTTTCTGTGTTCCAGGGAGAAACTGGATTCTCATTTTAAACTGCAAGAATTTATTTCCCTTTTTTAATTTATGTTTGTGTATTTATCACTACAAACACAGTTTAACCAGCACAGATTTGGGAGTCTGACCATGACTCTCTGATCCCTTCCTTCTCCCACAGGCTCTTTTAGAGCTGAGGTTCCTTTTGTTTTAAAAATAATTTTTTAAAGTAGAAAAACTTGGAATACATTGCAATTCAACAGTGCATATGAATTTTTTTCCATCAAAAAGTCAACAGCAGAATCTCAGAGCCGGTTTTTCTCCCGTCACATCTCCCAGGTTGCAAGGAAGCAGTTAGGGAACAAAATCCACTGCCAGAAATGGCATTAAATGGTATTAAAGTACCATTACCTGATGGCAGCTTGTGCCTCTTTCTGAAATATGGCTTATTTTAAATATGGTAAATAGATGTGTATTTTAAATATGGTAAATACGTGCATTTTTAAATACAGTAAAGATTTTAAATATGCTAATATAAAAATTCTAAATATGCTAAATAGACAGATATTTTAAATATGGTAAACATACAAATATTTAAATATGGTAAATATTTTAGATATGGTAAATATACAAATATGGCAAGTAAGATATATTAAATATGGTAAACTTATAAATATTTTAAATACGCTAATAAAAAATTTTAAATATGCTAAATATATATTTTAAAATATGGTAAGTAAAATATTTTAAATATGCTATATATATAAATATTTTAAATAGGCCCATAAAAATTTTTTAAATATGCTAAATATATATGTTTAAAATATGGTAAGTAAAAATATTTTTAATTTGGTAAATATATAAATATTATAAATATGGTAAGTAAAATATTTTAAATACACTAAATATATAAATATTTTAAATAGGCTAATATAAAAATTTTAATATGCTAAATATATATGTTCAAAATATGGTAAGTAAAATATTTTTTAAATGGTAAATATATAAATATTTTAAACATGCTGAATATATAAATAGTTTAAACATGGTAAATATACAAATATTTTAAATATGGTAAATATACAAATATTTTAAATATGGTAAGTAAAATATTTTAAGTATGGTAAATATATAAATATTTTAAATAGGCTATTATAAAAATTTCAAATAAGCTAAATATATATGTTCAAAATATGGTAAGTAAGATATTTTAAATATGCTACATATATAAAAATTTTAATATAAATGATAGTGATAAATATATATATTTAAATATATATATTTATATATATAGTGATATATATATATTTAAATATGGTAAGTAGAAATATTTTAAATTTGGTAAATATATAAATATTTTTAAAAGGCTAATAAAAAATTTAATATGCTAAACATATCTATTTTTTTTAAATATGGTAAGAAAAAATATTTTAAATACTTTAAATCTCCAGAGGTTTAAGAGCACAAATGCAGGTTTTTAACCCTTGAARCAGCATCTCACCTTGTTGCTGCTGTACTCATACTTGTGGTTTGATGGGATTGCTGCCCCGTTCTGTGTCACTGTCACCTGAGTGACGTTCTTGGGCACCCCCAGGACCCTGACCTCAGTGAACATCAGGTTGTGTGGGTCCGTGTAGTTCTGATGTGTAACTGTGATCTCCAGAACGTTCTGGAAGGAAGAGGGAAAGGCAAATATCAGAGCTTGGGATTAGGCTGGTACAAACCCAGAGCAGCTGCCCCGGGGTCCCTGGAGCAGCTGGGACAGTGGAAGGTGTCCCTGCCATGGAATGAGATGATTTCTGTGTCACTCCCAACCCAAAGCATTCTCTAATTCTGTGAAGTCCACTTCAGCTTTTCATTTGCTGTCCTCACCCCAGGTTTTTTTGGTTTTTTTCATTTTTTTTATTTCCTAATACCTGTGTGTTGCTATTTATTTTTCAGATGCTGAAAGCTTTTCTCCACTTTGTTAACATGGCCAAATCCTGGGCTCTGCTGTGCTTTAATTGCCACTCAGCTGATKGATTTGAGGAGTGAAGAACAAGAAATTCTCAACCCCTGGCTGGGCAGCAAGAGCTGCAGGACAAAGCCCTCCTTCCCTGCCCTGTGGCACMTTCCAGGTGCTCTGAGAGCTGCTCCAGCCTCTTCTCCTCTCCTGCTTTTTCCCTCCCAGAACAGCTCCTGCCTCCCCATGCCCTCCCTCAGCACTCACAGCTCCCCCTCATTCAGTTACTGTGATTTTAAGTGGATTYTGGATTTCTTTAGGATGTGCCCAAAGGTGCTGTGACATAATTCCASGTGTTTGGTGCTCAGAGGGCGAGTGTTTCTCATTGTTGGTTGATTCAAGACCTCTTTAATTAGGCTTTTCCTTAGGAGGTTTTTGTRAGAGCAGGGAAAGGTGCTTTTATTTTATAATCTCCTTACAACTGCAAATATTGAGTGTTAGCAAAACAAACTCCCTTCCTTAGCAATTAACACCCTTTTATTTGACAAAGACAGAATTAGATGAGAAGAAAGAACAGTGTGGATAAAATTAGAAGACATTGTGGCACACTGGAAAATAATGAAATAAGAAAGTGTGTTTTCTCCTACAATAGAAAGAGCTTTTCTTTTAAGCCAAAAGTCCCTGTAATTAGAGCCTAATTTATTTCCAGATATTCCACTGGTTATGGAAATGAAATCTGACAATTGTGCTTAACAATACTCTTCAGATTCACTCCTAAATTCATTCTTAACACAATTTAATCACATTTCTTGAAGCCTAATCATCTGTGAGCACAATTTAGTGTAAGGTTAGGATACAAAAACATTAAGAAGACCCAAATTAAAATACCCATAGTTAAAAATATAAAAAAGAATCACCTGAAGTGACTATTAAATATATATAAGCTAATGTGATTACCTGCTTAGCAGTAAATGATGTCAGCAGGTAAACACCATCTTCATATGCATCTGATAAAAAGAAAGAATGAAAGAAATTGAATAAAATCTCTTTGCTGGCCACCTTATTTMATACATTATCAAAATTTCTGTCCACAGACAGCTTACAAACACAAGGGATGTATTTATATGTAAATAAAGAGAAGTTGTGCATTTCCAGGAGATGAATGCTATTAGACATAAAATACTTTCAGTGTGTATAAAGCTGAAATGAGGATAAAAGGAGAACATTTTAGGGGTGAGATACAAAAGCAGGCCAAGAAACAGCACTAGGGAGATCAGGGGGGCTTAGATGAGGAGAAAAATGTTTGTTTGAAACACTGAAGGAATGAAGAGTCATTTCCCACATCCCCCTCCATTGCCRGGTGACAATTCCAGGTGACACCTGGCGGGTGCTGCCTCTCTGAGGTCCCTGCTGGTGTTTCCCCAGTGGTTCAGCTGTCACTGCCCTCAGAGCAGTGCTGACCCCTGCCCTGCCTTCCCACGCTCCTGGCAGCATCACCCTGGGAGATGCCCCACCCAAATTCCATTCATCACCAGCTTTCCCTAAATGTGSCCGTCCTTTCTGGRTTCCAGTGCTGGCAGAGGGTGTGAWGCACCTCCAGATCCACCTCCAGCAAACTCCCCCCAGGTCCCCATGCAGGGCACATTTCCTGCATTCCTGGTGGGAATCTCGCTGTTATTACAAGGGTGGTGCTCTCTGGGTGGGGAGGAGAAATGCCAGCTCAGTGTCTCTCACCTGCAGACAATTTAAATTTAGCCACGCTGAGGAAATTAGTGAGAGCTCTCACATGATCTGTGGTTATGGTTCCCACAGGTTTGAGGAGGAATCTTTGTTACYTGCCTTTCCTCAGGCCCAGGGCACGAGTTCATTCATACAGCAAATTAATTCTGTAAATCACAGCGTGGTGTGGCTTCCATCAGGAAGGATCATGTTTCTGTCATGTTGGTCTGCAGGTTTCATTTCAGTTTTGCCTCTGAAGGTGAGTTCAGCTCTGTGCCCCAGAAAAGGCCTTGGCCAAGTCCACACCTTCCACCCCAGAGTTTGTTCCCTCTCTCCCCAACTCACATCCTTGGGTTTGGTTTTTTCTGCTTGAATTTGGGCTTTTGATAATGTATTAGATATCCCCAGGGWTGGAGCCTCCCTTGGCAGTATCCAGCCACTTTCACAGGAAAAAAGAAGGGTTTTAGGGGGGAAGAAGGGCTGGCCGTACCAATGCGAACCCCATCATCCCAGTAAAGGTGTCCTGCTGCAAGCTGAGCATCGTCCAGGGCCACCGTGAGTCCCATCGGGTTCTGCCGGCTGTGCAAAACACAATCTCCTCTCAATTCCCTCAGCTGGTCACATTCCATATTCCCCAAATGGTAATTCCCATCCAGAAAAGTCATGTACCACCCAACTGACCTCCCACAGCCATCTTGCCATCCCATACAACTAAAGACCATTAGGAAAAAAAAAAACCACCAAAAAAAAAAAACCACCAAAAAACCACCAAAAAGACAAATTAAATTTAAAATTTTCACTTCTTCCTACCTGGAAGCGGTTGTTCTAGCAGGTGTTTGCCAAGGCAGRATGTATCCACCTCGGATGTGCAGGTTGATGTGCTCCAAAGGAGCTGATAGAGTTTTGAAYTGTTTCCTAAAGCCAGTATCTGAGTTCTGTGGACAAAAAAATAGGAATTTTTACAGGGTTTTCCTTCAGAACAARATGTAATATTTCTCTAGACAGGTTAATTAGGAGTTGTTACTACAGGAGTRACTATTAATAAGAGAAACCCTGAAATTTTGGGTCTATAAAAGCCAGGCCTGACCATGGGTGATGGCAGCTGAACCAAAGGGGCCAAGCAGGTGAAACACAAACCTGTGATTAATGAAGGGAGTTTTGATCCTGCTCTTCCTATTTCCAAATCTTTTATTATTTTCCAGGAAAAATTATGCAGCTAAATCTGTTTTTTTTTCTTTCTTCGTTAGAGAATTCCATTACAAAAACCTTCTGTGTATCATTTGASGGTTACAAAAAGTGAAAAGAATTGTAAATTAAAGGTATTAACTTCGCCTTTTCATTTATCATAACTCTGGTCGTGTTTTTATACATTATTATAAAGGAATTGAGGATTTTTATCATTTTTTTTTATGTTTCTGAGAACTTATGTTAAATGCAAATTAGGCAGGAGAATGTTCCCACCTCCCTGCCATGCTCAGCACTGTGAAAAGCCAGAAAATCCAAGTTTTAAAATACAATTKTTTTAGGATGACTTACTGTGTGGTAATCATACCAGCGGGCATCGGGGAAGTAAGCTTTCACAGTCCGATCATTCTGCAGTCAAACACACAAATTTTAGGCACCTCAGATCAAAAAGTGAAGCTTAGTTAAACTGCCTTTCAGTAATAAATAAGCTAAARAGCTCACCTCTTTCATCACAGGGCTGATGAGCAGGGCAGGACCCCAGAGGAACTGCTCGTCGATGTCCCACGTGGTCTTGTCTCCCACAAACCTGCCAGGAGGAGACAGCCAGAGCTGAGCTTTCCCAAAGAGCTCCTCCTTTCTGTCAGCAATTTCACCTACTCTTTCTAGGATCTGTTTCCTCATTATTGCTGTTAATAATTCAGAGATCAATTAACGGCTGCACAAAGATCCTKATGTGACACTCATTAGAGAAATGCAACTTASTGCTTAGCTKTAGRGGKTTTGGTCCCTTTCTYTGCTTTTGCTTTTCAGTACATTGGRACAACAAAACTCTAAAAGTCTTGCACTTACTATTTACAGTAATTAAATCTTGGACAGACTGGGACAGACTTTTTAATTTGAGCCACTGTTTTCTGAGCTTCTTTGTAAAAAGCAAATCGCTACATGCAAAAACTCAGTTTTTCCCAGCCAAGASTTGGTATTTTTTAATTGTAGGGGGAAATGCTGTAACAAAAAGACAACTCTGTTGTTAGGGGGTCACAACTAGAGGAGCTTTATGGGAATTCTTGGTGAGGAGAGCTGGGGAATTGCACTTACTCGTGGAGAACGGGGCGGATCACAGTGCTGCCGTGGGCGTGGGCGTCGTGCAGCAAGGTGTAGAGGTAAGGTAACAGGGTGTATCTTATGTTCAGCACATCCCTGGACATGTTTTTAAATTTGTCATCCCAGGAAGCAGGATCTTGCCTCTGAAAGAGAGTGTTGTTAGAGAAGCTGGGCTGGACTGCGTGAGAAAGYTAAAAAAAGCAAATCAGCACAGCAAAACAAACCGAGGAAATTTCCTCTCTGAAGCAGAGCATCTTCAKTTGTTTATTCTTCACCTCAGGAGCAAGTGAAAACTGTGGCTGTCACTATCAGCCCCAGGAGGGGAACTAGAAAGAGGAAAGCTGATAAAAACCCAGGGGAAACAGTAAAAATGTTTAATGCAAAGTGTCCCCAAGGTGTGACACGTCCCAGGGCACATCACCCAGGAGCCCGAGGCACCAAGGACTGSTGTCAGGAGAGCCTCAAGTCTTTATTAAATGTAGGAACAATACCTTGGCAAATTGGGTAGGGCTGGAAGCACCACGATAACCCTGAATCTGCATTTTGAAGCTTTCAGGGCCTGTGGAAGGTGTGTGCTGTGAGATAAAGCAGCTGCCTTTGAAAAGGAGACTTTAATCCATTAGATATTTGCCATCTAAATAGCTCCACTCTGCTGGACCTGAAGCTTTCCCTGCAACACAAGTGCTGTTTCCCTTTTTTTCATTCTCCCAGTTATCTTGTTTTACAGCTTTCTCCACTCCACTCCTTAGCCTACATTTAGGCAATTATTTCCCTTTCCTTTCAGCAGAAATACAATATCTGATGGTGGCAAACAGGCAGAGCACASAAATTCCTGAGTCTCACTCCAGCATCTTATTACACTGCCCCATTTTCTCATTTGTTCTATAATTATGGGCAATTAGGGCTGAGAGCACCRAGGTCAGTTCTGTTTCTTGAAGTGTGTTTGCCATAAAATCTCCATTTTAGCCCTGCTGCAGCTCATTGAAATCCAAATGGCACAGAGGGGAAAATATGCAGAGTTCAGATTCAGTGAAAGCAAAGTTAGAAGGGACTTCCTTCAAGTGTCCAAATCCCAGAGCAGCCCCTCTGTGGGYACAAAACCTCCCAGGTGATGGGGAGGCTCACAGCAGAGCCAGCATAGAAATAATGACAATTTTCATTTGAGAAAGAGCCAAAAGTGTTCTGTTTTTCTCCATTTGACTTGGAATGTATTTTTTTTTTTTTTTTTTGAGCCGGGGCAGTTGCGCATTGTTCTGTCTGGTTTTGCCTGTGTGTTGCAAAGGCCCAGCTGCTATGAACTATTAAAAAATTGCAACTCACCCGTGTTCCTTTCTCGTTGTGATTCCTGGAAAATGGGTAAAAGGCACCCAGCTGCATCCAGCGGACACACAACTCATACTGTGAGTCTTTGAAGAAGCCACAGATATCAGCTCCCGTCTGAAATTTTCAGAATAACCCAAATGGAAAACTGTATTATCGTGTACAACACCACGGTAATTAAATAGAAGTTAATAACTCATTAGCTTACATAAGATATTCCAAAGAGACTGAACTCCATCATGCCTGAAAAGAGAAATAAATTGGAGTTACTCGCTGGGTTTTTTTTTACATTTTGGTTACATAGACAGTGTTTATTACACTACTGATTTAGAAGAGAAAAAAMCAAATCCAAGCCCCACAATTTCTCTAATGTGTTGTGTTTTCCTGCTACAGAAAGAGATGGGATGTGGATGGACAGGAGCAAAGGAAAAAAAAAGAGTGGCAGGACACAGGGCATGGAAGGGCCTGATCCCAAGGGAATTCAAGGAGTTCCCAGCACCTGGTACAGGAGGAAGTAAGAAGAAAAAATGAAAAAGGAATTGACCACAAATTCTGGTTGCTGAACAATTTTTTTCAGCTAAAAGTCCCAGGAATACAAAAAAGCAAGGAGGTGAAGGAGAAGCAAAGCCAGGCTGGACAATGCTTGGAGGAGCCTGGTGCGCGTACGGTGTCCCTGCCAGGGCAGTATTGGATTTAGGGCTTTAAGGTCCCTCCCAACCCAACCCATTCCATGATTGGGTGGTGCCAGGCATGCAGCCCCTTTCCCTGGCACGTACCAATAATGGATTTGTGCAGCTGGTCCCAGGCAGCCGTGTTGTCCCCCAGCCAGTGTCCCACCCATCTCCCGCTGCTGGGGTAGGTGGAGCGGCTGATGATGATCCCGCGCTCCTTGGTGGCAGCTTGCAGAGCCCTGCGTTGGGAACAGGCACAGAAACAGCTTACAGGAGAAACACTGCACCAGAGTTTACTGCGGGAGAGCCTCCGAAAAGAAATGTTTGGGTTTGTGCTATSCTAGTGAAGGGCTGCATCATAAACATCCAGTCCGTTTGTGCTTTTTATGGCAATTCTGCATGATGCAGACACAATCCCAGCAAAGCTGGCCAACCTGCAGCTGCAAAGAGAACTGGCAAACCTGAGGGATTAAAAAGGARTTTTCCAGCTCAGGCTAACCCTCTGTGGGAAAATAGGAATGTGGCAAAAGTGTCCTAAGCCCATTTTCTAGGTGCTCCACATTGTGTGTGAGGGCACGTTGTTCTTTTCTTAAAGTACCCCAAAAGCTGAAGCAGCAGTTGGAAATAATTTAGCAAAAATCAAACCAAAAGGCTCASAAGAGTGAAAACAGAGGTAGCAGGAATATTGGACCTCTCAGGATAAGTTTAGTTGGCTAAAAGGTGCTGAAATTAAAAAAAAGAAAAAGTGTCAGGGACTTTTAGTCCCTTCTGAAAGACCAAGGTGACAGGATATCAATATGAATATTAGTTAGAAAATCACCCTGATTAATCCCACTGCTCTCCAATGTGAGGGCCCCATAATTGCCTAAACTGCTGCTTCAWTAAGGCACTTATTTGCTTAKTTTTCTATAGGATTTGCAGCTTTAGTGACACCATAATTACAGCAAAGATACACGAGTCACTTAAATTACCGCAGCAATTAAACCAGACTAATGKGCCACAATTATTTCCTCCAAGACAAACAGGAACTTTCCTAGGATCCTTTATTCCTTTATAACATATTGTCCAACAYTTTMATTCTCTGCTTGCTTYCCCTGTGTCAATAATGCTTTGGAGRTGGCAGCCAAAATTCCAAAWGTGAAGACAKCAAATGTCAKGTGTAGAACTGCTCAGGGATGAGCAGGACCTGAGTGTCAGTGCCTGGAGCCTCAGGCCTGCAGCTCCATAGCTCTATCCATGAACAACAATTATTCAGGTCACAAAGGCTGCATTTACCTCCAAACAGTTCCTGTATTCACTAATAGGGACTCTGGCTATGCAAAAACCTCATTACAACAGAACAGCATTGAGGCAATATCCCAAAGTTCCTGTGTCTAATGGATGGAGGACTGAAATGACACCAGGTTACATAAAATACTGATGTTCACTTCTCAGTCTTTTGTGAGTTTTGTGTGCAAATAATCTTTCTGTTTGGGTGGTTAAGTATCAAAATAAATTATTGCATTTCTTCAGTTTCACAAGTACCCCTTCAGTTACTGCCAAAAAATAAACTTGGGACTGAAATATATGTGTATATATATATTTTGAAGATAACATTTGCTATAAATTTCCAGTGTGASAGTATCTGCGTGAGAAGTGAGATTTACTGTAGTGATTTCTGTTGCAGTGCCTCACAAAACAGAGGAAAGCAGTTCATATTTAAAACACAGAAGCAATGGTGATACTCCTTTTCCTATCAAATTCTTGTCTACTCCACTGGGTGTGCACAACAAGGTCTTGGGCAGGGGTGGCTCCAGTGAGAAACTTCTGGAGTTGCCTTGTTTCAAGAAGGACCTGCCCCAGGCCAAGCCCATCACTGAGTGACTTTGGGATAACAGGAATAAGAAAGGGAAAATGCAGCTCCCAACAGCAACTGGAGCTGTTCAAACTTCAGGCCCAAAACATGAACAACGTGAGAAGAGGAGGGCGGGCAAGCAAGCACGGAGGATGAAACTTCATAATTTGAAGCTGTTAACTGGACAGCTAACTCCTATGTGCAAATGGACTAAAACTTATAAAAATGTGAGATCCTYRTGACCAAACCCTCTTTTGCTCCCATCTTGGAGCCATCCAGGCAGCGCCATGACTGTGGCCTTTGAAGGCACTTCAATAAATATCCACTTTTATTCCTCCTAACTCCATCTAGCCTCTGTTCCCGCTCCTTGAGGCATCAGAACATATCTTGGAGGCAGCATGGAACATGCAAAGCACTTACTCCAGGCTGGGTCTGCCTTGGGACCATCCATAAAGGCTGTGGACATCRTAGTGTCTGGCTGGGGTCCCATCTGGGAGGTAGTGGAGACCTTCCATGCAGGGAGTTTTGTGGATTAATCCTGTTGACCTATATCCCAAATCTTGTGGAGAGGGAAGAAATATATTTATTATTATTAATAATCATGTATTAATCATTTGAGTTACTTTTTCTTAATTTTCATAATCTGTTAGGCATTCAGTCTCTTTATACTGTCACTTATTTATTTATAATTATAAAAATAGCATTTTCAAAATGGAATATTTACAATATTCCTATGCAGGTGTCTGAGCCTGTCACTTATTTATAATTATAAAAATAGCATTTTCAAAATGGAATATTTACAATATTCCTATGCAGCTATYTGAGCCTGTGAATGTTTTAAKAGTTCAGTTACAGATGCTCTTACTACAGAGGCTCAAAGAATAAACAGGGTATATCAGAAAATATTTCAAATCTTTTTGAATGCTGTCACACTAATCACATAAACAGAAAAATGGATGTGRTGGGGGTATGATCTGTGTATCTGAATATTAATTTCCTGGAAATTCCTGAGAAACCACTCATGAAACCTGAATACAACAGTAAGCAGTGAGAGTATGCTAATAAACCATTAATAAATAATTCCTAATTAGTACTACTTTACACCAATACTTCAAGAAAGCTGAGCTGAGAAAGCGAAACATTTCAAGCATTTGACTGCTCACATAAATGGTAATGAGAGGAGACACATGGATATTTTCTAAATATTTAATTAATTGCATTATTCATCTGAGAAAAGTGCAAAAACAGAGAGCTCAATTCTCTGGCATGCCTCAAGCAAAGCACTTAGACAGAAAATAGGGACCAAAATCCATATGCAGTGAGGAGCTGGAAAGAACTTTTTTTTACAAAGTGCTGCACAGCTCCTGCTGAAATACCTGGGCTTGCAGTGTGCCCATAATCTCAGGAATAAAGGGCCACATTCAGGGAGGATCTGTGGGTTTATAAATCCATCTTTATTTCAGCTTTTATGCCCCATATACCAGATAAGAATTTATTTGGGAACCAGAAAAACCTAAAACTCTTGTAAGGAGGAATCAGACTTACGAGGCATGTAGGGGGGATAATTCAGGAGGTTGTCCTTACAGCCACCCATGGCACCATTCATAAAAGCTGCTGGTTCATTCATGTCCTAAAAACAGAGTAAAACCCCTTAAGTTTGCTACAGAACACCATAAATTCTGAATTACACAMAAGCAGCGTTGCAGGGTTCCTCAGGAGCTGGAAATCCCATGTTCCATAAAGGGGCTGACAAAAAGGCAGGAAAAGGACTTTCCATGGGGGCATGGAGTGACAGAGAAAGGGGGATGGTTTTGAGCTGAAGGAGGGCAAGATTAGATGGGGTTTTGGGAAGGAATTGTTCCCTGTGAGGGTGGGCAGGCCCWGGCACAGGGTGCCCAGAGCAGCTGTGGCTGCCCCTGGATCCCTGGCAGTGCCCAAGGCCAGGTTGGACATTGGGGCTTGGAACAACCTGGGACAGGGGCAGGTGTCCCTGCCCATGGCAATGAGTGGGAATAGAAGATTTTTAAGATCTCTTYCAACCCAGACTATTCTGTGACTCAGCAATTCTTTGTTTCAAGGAAACAACCTCCAAGATCGTCAAGTCCAACATTTCCTTAATGGGAATTTAACACTGGATACGTCTGCCAGAGCAGTGCAGATACTGGGAATCAGAAATTTGGGCCCTCTCCACCAGYGTCGGGCAGAGAAAAACAACCCAGAAATCAGATGCATCTCCACACTTACAGTCCACAGCCCATCAAACTTGAGGCTTTTTGAGGGGGTGGGATTGTTGTAGACCTCCAGGATTTCCCTCTTGTACCACTCCACCGTGGAATTGCGGAAGAAGTCTGGGAAAGCACAGTGGGATACGTAGTTCTGTAAAAACAGAAGGAAAACAAGACAGATGAGGGCACTGAAGGTATTCCATAGTTAAAACTCTGGAATTAAAAAAAAAATAAATAAAACAAAAAATAATTGCTTGTTCACTGAGTTTTTTGGCTTTTAGGAAGGCTTAACCAGTTTCTGCAACTTATTCCTGCCATGAGATTTATCAATGATTTTGCTACTATTTTAGTTGATTAATGTCTATATTTGAGTCCAGAACCAAACCATGTAAGTATTTACCTCTACTTGGTCTTCATGAGGCAGTGACTCATTGATTTGGACATTGGGAAGAAACGACCAGACCTAATGGGACAAAGAATATTTTAAATAATCAAGCCACACTAAATACAAACTGAGCATCAACAAAACACAGTTAAATACTCATCCCTGGACAGTACCTTAGAATATAAAATTTCTTTGGTGTCAGGCCATTGTACAAAGACATTATTTTGCACACCTCTGGTGAAGGCAGGATAATTGGTTTCATTCCCAGAAATGGCTGGATCCTACAAATAGAAACACTTTTACCCTTAGGCTCAAAACTTMCATTGAATATATTCTCCATTTTGTGATGCTGAATTTGAATTTAAAAATGATATTCCAAACTGACCAGGATAATGATAAATCTCATTCCRTCTGCTTTGATTTTGTTGATCAGAGCTGGTAATCCATTAAAACGTGGGGAGAGGGTGAAGTCCAGGTTCCTGTCCATGTAGTCAATATCTACATATTGGACATCCTGAAGTTAAAAAAAACCATCAATTAATTTTAAATTATTTTCTCCTCTTTTTTGCCAAATACTGAAAATTGGCCAAAATAAGTAAAATATGGAACTTTCGATGTGTAAAATTGGAAGCAGTGGTAACTTCAGGCTGAAGTTGTTAAATGAATATTACACAATCTATGAGCAAAATAAACCTTTCACTGCTGCATCTAAATTGACAGGAGAAACTGATACAAAATATAGAAAAAAAATTAATTTGTCTGTACATATGTACACAGAAACTGCACCTATATTTCCATAGCTATAAAGAAACAATAGGAATAGCTGTTCTCTATTGAAACATTGATATTATTATATTTAAAATGAATCCACATTCAATTTATAGCCTAATTTTGTTAGGTCTAGGTGCTATTCCTACTACCCTGACACCAACCTGGGCCAAATCACAGCTGACTTGACACAGAGCATTATGGCAATGAAATTATTTTGCTTCATTTTTCTCCCTGCTGGTTTTTCTTAATCACTGCTCCTTCCTGTCATTTTTTGGTGTGAATAATTARGAAAATTAAGCAGCTTTTAACACAACCCAGAGTCCGTGGCACAAAACCTGCTCTTCTCTACCGCATCAGGGGTGTTTTTGGTGGGTTACTGCTTTAGTGTTTAAATGTTTTTAGTCGATGCTACGAAGCCAAAAGCTCAAATCATTTGTTATTTGCTCCCAAAGTTATTTGCTGCCAACGTACATGGGGAATCTCAGCTGCCTTCATTTCCTCCACGACCTGGGCGACCTCGGAGTCGTTGGCGTATCCGTAGCGGCACAGCTGGAATCCCAGGGACCAGTAGGGCGGCATGACCGGGCGCCCAATCAGCTGCAGAGAGGAAAGGATGCTCGTGGTGASGAGGGGAAGAGAAACCAAGCTGCCCCACCAAGGCCCAGCAGCAGCCAGGCTCCTACCTGGGTGTACTCCTGAACCACCAGCTCGGGGGTCGGGCCCAGCACCATGTAGAAGTCGAGGATTCCTCCAATGGTGCGGTAGGTCAGGGCAGGGGTGGGCTGGAAGGTCACATCTGGAAGTGGAGGGAAGGAAGGGAGAAAAGGAGGTCTGGATTTGCCACCAGTGCAAAAGGCTGACTGCAAAAATGGAGCACGCGGAGGAGGATGGGGAGAGACAATTTACAAAGGTCTGGAGGGACCAGACAAGGGGGATGGCTTCCAACTGGCAGAGAGGAGGCTTAGGTGGGATTTTGGGAAGAAATTGTTCCCTGTGAGGGGGGTGAGGCCCTGAGGTTGCCCAGAGAAGCTGTGGCTGTCCCTTGATCCCTGGAAGTGCCCAAAGCCAGCTTGGACAGGGCTTGGAGCAGCCTGGGACAGTGGAAGGTGTCCCTGCAGGGGGGTGGAACAGRATGAGCTTTAATGTCCCTTCCAACCCAGAYCATTCCATGATTTTATGAGATAAAATGAAGGTTTTCTTACCCATTGCATTGCTGTTAAGCAAGAGAACTCCGTGGGCATTGCCATCTTCTTCAAGAGCCATATAAAATGGATGAACACCATAGGAATTCATCTTGTACTGCAAATAAAATAAAGTATATTTTACTGGAAAAACATTGCAAACATTTGCTTATTAACATTTAGTAATAAATTTCATAAAAGATGAGACAATTGCTAAACATAGCAAATAAACTTTAAATTTATGCACCTAAACCCTCCCTAACCACAAAACAGACCTGCAGAAGGTCACTTGGAGTTTCACAATTTGTCAGGCTTGTCTAGGCTGCTCAGGCAGGCAGGAAAACAAAGGTATTGCTGCACTTAAATTTCACTAATGAGAAGGTGATTCTTCAGGACAAACCTTTCCCTTCTTTGCAAACAGAACCAGGTGTCTGCGTGCTCAGGAGGGGCYGGTGACATTATATTTAATTTTCTCAAAATGTGTTCAGCCCGAACTGGAAGTTAGAGATATAATTAGCTGCTGCTATTTCATTGGCCATTCRCTGATAATTGGAAATTTGCTATCTTGTAGGAAATAAGACAAATAAACAGAGATAAGATTTYTGCTTTACCTGTGCAAGTACTAAATTAATCCCCAAGCAACAGGAATTGTTCTGACTCATGTCTAATTTTCAAAACAATGAGGACAGGAGAATAAAAAAAGGAGGAACGTGCTGCTGCTCCTAAGCCATCTGTCACCTTCCAACATCTGACTGAGGGCCCGAGCTCCTCACATTGTTCTTGCAGGTCACAAATAATGGGTTTACAGTTAACCTTTGCCATGGAGCCACCATCTAAATTGTGAACTCTGATAAATATGCTCAGAGCCAATGCCCAGTACCAGCAGACATCCACTGGATTTTAAAGTCGTGCTGAACAGTTCTGCACTCATTGGTTCAGAAATTACATTTTCTTTGCCTACTTACAGTTGGAGGCTGGTCCCTGGTGAACATTCCCCAGGTGTTCCAGCTCATGTTGTGACGGAAGGTGGGGTGCTCTGCCTCTCCAAAGCCRTAGATGTACTGGGATGCCAAGCGGGTGGAAATCTGGATGAACATGTCGCTGAAGGTGAAGGTGGGCAGGGCTGAATTCCAGCTGAAGTGGGAAGAGGAAAGGGAAAATTAGAATAGAGYGTCCTCAGGGCTGTGTTTCTGGCACACAATTCCTTTTGAGCCACTCTTTGTCTCTGGAGAGCTCACTCTTCAGTAGAAGTGGGCTAAAACTGTTGTGGTTATCAAAAAAACTTCAAGGACATGAAATGGGGGTGTGCAAGAATTGCTGAAGAGTTTAGGGACACCAAATCCTCTGTCTCTCAGAGAGGAATAGCACACRGGCATCGTGCACAGCAAGTTGTGTYRYATTTTRGCAATTTAGAGAGAAAATGTGTTTCAGTACACTGAAATCCTGTTTTCCTCCCAGACAGAGCACTGGAGCCACATGGAATATAGTAAACAAAGTGCTTTTTACAGTTCACTGAGCTTTCTGTGTAGATTACACTGGACTTGCATTCACAGGTCACATTTATTATAAATCAGCATCTTTCCAGTTAGAAATCAAACTGCAGCCTGGTGGGCTCTGCCAGAGAATTTCATCATTCCAGGAGCTTCAATTGCAGGTTGAATAATTATTTTGGTTGGTAAAGAAAACTCAACTAGCAATTAAGTTTTGAGTACTTCAAAAAATTAAATAAAATTAGTTTTTTGAATAAAAAAACACACTCAACTGTTCTCTGTTTTCTAACTCTGACTTAATCAAGGAAAAATTAAGCTCCTGCCAGATTCATTTGTTGTGTTACCACAACCAATCTTGAGTTAGTTGGGACACTACTTCCTTTTATATTTTCCCTAACCATTCCCCCAAAACTGACCCAAATGGCCAATCCTTAATGAGCTGTGGTCAGGCCAATCCTTATTGAGTGCTGTGGTAACCTAAGGAATATTTTAGGAACTGTAGAAAACCCTTTTGCCTCCCAGAAACTCGGGGAGCGCACAAGGAACAGCCTTCAGAGCCACACTTCARTGTGTTCTTCACTCCAGCACGGGCACAGAGGGAGGGTTTGGCGTGACAAAGGCCACCAGAACCGTGTGGCACAAAATCCCAGAGGGTGGCAGTGGCTTACATGACTGTCCCCGTGCTCTTGCGGCGCACTTGGATCCCGAAGGGTTTGATCTGGAGCGCGACRTCGTAGAGCCGCTCCTGGCTCGAGCTCGTGGGGGAGCTGGGCAGGTTCAGGGGCACAGGGACCTCGTACCGTGGGTTTTGATAATCATAGATCTGTGAAGGAAAATCAGTTCATTTAAACAGGTCAGTTGTTCAAAATCTGAATCTCGTATAGACTCTAAAACACCTGCTGGGGTGAGTATTTTCTTTCAAATGCATATTCTTGATCTTTCACAGGATTTTGCTGGGGGAAAAAGAATCCCAATCAATGAAACAAAGACTTGTTTTGGATCATGAATGGCTTGTCTAATTATCTACATGAATTTAAAGTATATACTTATATTTAGAATATAGGTGGATATACTTCGTTGTATATACTTTGTACATAGGTGTATATACTTTGCAAGGGTGATAAACAATTTTCTAGCTCTTCTTTTACTCAACTTTTAGGATTCTTTTTCAGGTTTTCTGTATTTTGAAAGCCGATAGAAGTTTAGTTTTTGATGTCTGACTGCTCAGCTCAATATTGTTAAACACATAGCAATAAATTACAGTCATACAGCAGTGCGTGGACAATTTTAGAATAGAAGTGCAATGGTGGATGTAAAAATAAACTGTAGAATCATGAGAGCACTCACAGATAAGTTTACCTGCATATTAACAAAATACTKCCAGTTTCAAAGTTCCTGTTTGACATTACACACATGCACTGCCATTATACCTTTGATTCATGTAATTTCTTGGTAAAATTGAGCGCTAGGATTCTAGGACAAAAAAATGATGCAAGCTAAGAGCAATAATAATTTCTTAGAAGGAGAGACATATTTACACAAGGCTGCTTCTGTCTGTGAAATATAAATTTGTGAAATATAAATTTGTCTGTGAAATATAAATTTATTTCCATAAATAAAACATTTGAGGAGTTCTGGGCTGGCTTTACCTTAAACTGCAGCATGTTGTTGAGATGATATTTCACCTCCAGGCGCAGGGTGCTGATTGGGGCAGTGTAAGGCTCGTTAGCCCTGACCTTGGAGTCATCCAGGCTGAGGGTGGCTACAATTCCAGTGGAGGAATAGTCAACCTTCTCTATGAGGTAAGGATTGCTGGAGCTGTAGTAGCAGGAAGGAACATCTGGATTTGATGATGCCTGGTGCAAGCAGAAAGGAGTTCCAGGTTAGCAAATCAGATGGATTTTTTTATTAGGTGTTAGCATGGAATCCTGTTTTTAATCAGATCTGTGTCAAATGTGGAATTGGGGGGAAAAATGAATGGAATCCTGAATAAAGAAATAACACAGAATAATCTCTATGCTGACTCAGGTGTAATGAAGCCATCCAGTGAAGGCTGCACAAATAGTYCAGTCAGGAAACTGAATCCTCATGCAATTAAGAAGAATTTAATTTCCCCMTCTCTGTGATCTTCAGATCAATCCCTCAACATGGTTTAATCTTGGCTTGTGGGAATTCCTAAACTTGGTCCCTTTTAATCCCATTTCTCTCTGGCCGCCTTCAMGGAGATGCGCCCAAAACCCATTTCATACTCAGGCAGCATCAGAGCAGATCTTTCACTGGCTTTATTCACACAAATTATCCTTAATATAACCAGTGAAAATTACATCCTACTCATCTGAGATCTCCTGACATTTGCAAATGTCCAAAATTACAAAAAATCCTTTTAGTAGTGCAACAAAACCAGAGCAGCTCATCAACTGCTTCAGCAGGCGCTGGTGCAGGAGCAGCCAGCACTGAATTTTGGATTWAATTCCTATAGGAATGGCCCAAAATGGGCATTTTAGATTTAGAAGAACAGGCAGTAATTTAGTTGGAGGCACCCTCTTAAGTTCAACCCCGCCAGGCTTTGTTGCTCCCACGTGTTTTATTAATAATTAATAATATTAATACATAAAACCATGTGTAAAAGAACTTCATGTTAAAGTAGCTCCTYGATGCAGATATAAGCAAGTTTACAAATGAATCAAGATTTTTGTGGAATTCAAGGATTCCCTGTCAAACTGAGATGCAGAGGAATTAATTTGACTTAAAATGTCCCTTAGTGACCCAAAGGTGACACAAAAGGCTGAGCCTTGCAGGCCACGATGCCACCGAGGCAGAAGGGGCAGCTGAAGATGCTCTTCTGATTTTTAATTAACTCTTTTTTTATTTCTGTTCATCTTTCAAAAAATACCTCATTTTTCCTCAACTCCTGATACAATGYGGTAGAATTTAAATGGTTGTTAAATAAAATCCATCAGTACAGTCCAGCTGAGGCCCATTTTATTTAAACCTGACAAATCTCYCAGACCACTTTTATTCTGTAACAACCACAAAGGAAAGCCTTTTATTCTGGGTTGTTTTTTTTTTTTTGTTCTAATTAGTTTAGAGAAATAATGACTTACTTCCCAGGAGCAGCCAAGTTGTTGACATTTTTCTTTTGTTGGGTCAGGGCCAGGATGACAATCAAATCTTTCATTGATATTCATATTTTGAGTCCATTTGATTGTGTAAGATTTTCCCAGTTCAAGCTGAAGTCCTTTTATAACAGCAACCTTATAAATATGAAACAATAAAGAGTTATTAAATGTTACATCCCATCCAGCCTTCCTTCAGTCAGAAAAGGTGCTGGTCCTTAAGTATAATATACTTAAAAACTGAAAATTCACAAAATCCCATCCTGTGAGATTTGATACAGTTTCACTTTTACAAACACACAAAACTGATATTTTTACAGATAAAATCTGCAGAATTAAGACTCTAAAAATATGGAGTTAATGCCACAGCTTCCTTGGAAGCAAACAGGAATAAATACATGAAATAAGCTGTCTGCTCACTGCAAGMATAACTTAGATGCACTTTTATACAGCTGAATGCAATTGTACTTTTATTCTGTAATAAAATTCACATTGTATTTCATTGAAACAACATTGGCACTGAGTACTGTCCTTTGCAATATATAAAATAAAGTTGATGCAATTTTAAATATGTTTACTTTCCATTTCCCTGTTATTGCTTTACCTTTGTTGCAGGATTATAGGTGATATCAGGGGTATAATCCTGCACAGCATTGTTCTGAGACACAGAAACTGATGCTATTTCCTTGGACAATCCCAATATCTTGATTTCCTCAAATTTCAGTTTGTTTGGATCAGCGTAATTGCTGTGTGTAGCAGTCATTTGTAGAACATTCTGAAAAATAATACAGTGGTCATATTTTTCTTTTAAAAACCTGCCAAAAGCCCTCATGATTTATCTTTTTTTTTTTTTAAGATTTTCACATTGCAGCATAAATAAACCAATATCTTTTYCCATACATATTAATTATTGCTCTGCTTGTTGTTACCACAATAAAGCTTTTCTACCAYGTATAAACTAATATTCAGAGTTGTGTTTCAGCTTTTTTTCCTTGCTTGGGAAGTAAAGAAAGGCTGGGGTGGGTCTGTGATAGGGCAGATAAACTCCAGACTCGCTGGGTTCCAACATCAAAAGGTTCTCACTTCTCTTGATATAAAAATGCCACTTCTGTATAAAAATGCCACTTCTGTATAAAAATGCCACTTCTGTATAAAAATGCCACTTGCTATTCTGTGCCATTAGTTATTTTTTAGATGGAGGGTCCAAGCAGAGGAAGTGGAGCGTGGCTGTGACACGTGTGTGGAACTTCCCTATTGCCCTCCCTGGGAACACTGAGGTTAATTGTTAATTCAAATGTCATCACAGTCAAGCCATGATTTGGCTGCTGGGGTTTCAAACTCCAGCAACAACCAAGGTGTCTTATCTACAAACGACTCTTTGATTAGTTATTAAAAAAAAAAAATTACTAATTCATGTGCTTCACTCATGTTCCTCTGCATTCTCTCACTTAGTTTATGTTCTTTCATCATGGCAAAGGAATGAATACCTTTACCCAAGATTAATGTTATTATTATTATTATTATCATTGTACAGATATGTTACATAATTATTTCATAATATGCTGTTGGCAATCCTTGTTTTGTAATAGTTACTGTCAATATTAGATAGAAACACTATCAGGACTCCACCCTGAGGTCCATGAACCCTCCAAAGGCACTTTCAGTTTAAAATAACAATAAAACTTAATCCCAGTGTAGTTTCTGAGGGTTCAGGCAAGGTGTGGGTCTCTCTCACTCTTTGGAGACATTCAGCTGTATTTTCACAGTATAAAAATATATATTTTTTTACAGTGCCACTATTTTGAGAATCCCAAACACTCCATGCTTGTCCTTTTTGACTCTGCTKTAAATGCCTCTTGTGCTTTAGAGTTCTCTTGTTCAGTGAATATTGCTGCTGATTTTATTATGTGGAAGGAAATAGGAGTTACTTAGATATTTCTATTAAATAGGAGAAAAAAAAGCAACAGGTTTCATCCCAGTTAAATGGGAGTATTTTGAGCATGATTCCTCTTGGCTTTGGCAARTGTTTTGTTTTCCAGCAAATCTTACAGGGGAATAAAGAAAGAAAAGAATGCTCTTAAAAGATACGGGATAAAAATCAGAAATTAAAATCAAATACTTACGTTGGAAACTTTAAACTCATAGTAAATGTAGGCTTTCTTGTCAAYTGTACCTAAAAGGTAAAGAAAGATGTTACAGTTGGAGTGCAGAAAAGAATAAAATTAAAGTAGGGCTGTGCCACTGCTAGAGATCAATAAACTGTTAATTATCAGGACTGCATTCAAAGCTGCACTAAGCAACTCAAATATTTACTAATGTTTCTTTGAGGAACTGAAATGTCCCTTTTTCCTTTGGCCAGTCTCCCAGGAGGCCTAATTTTTTCCTCAAAAATTCAGTGAAATCAGCTCTTCTAAAATGTAGTGGTTTTTTTATTGTACCGTTATTTCTTCTTAGTTTGTCTTAAATGTAAAAGTTTTGATCAAAACTGATCCTTTAATGTAATCTAAATAATATATTATTTTTATTCTTCATCCTCTAAATAAATTCATATTCTTCATCCTCTAAATAAATTCATATTCTTCATCCTCTAAATAAATTCATATTCTTCATATTCTAAATAATAATATTTTTTCTTCATACAAAAATAATGGTGATGATGATAATAATGATAAATGCCATGGAACCATAAGAGGGGAAATAACACATGACCAGGAAAAATAAATACAAAGTGTGGTCAAAGTCACTTTTTTTTTTTCCCCCACATACAAAAAGACAAATCCTGCCATCTCAAGCAAATTGCAAATGGTTCCCCTGTAAAACTGCAGCCTGTAAGTTTTGGGCAGGCCATAAAATGATGAAATGTTTTATTGCTCTGTTTGGCAGCAGCAGGGAGGGCAGTAATGGCTTTGTTATTTTAGGCCAGAGGAGCACATGGAGCTGTCACCCCCAAGCACAGCAGCCACCCAAGGCCTGCTGGATTTATGGCAGCAATAATCAGCTGAATCACTGCTCTATTTCTTAAAAGCAGCCCCAGCTTTTACTAAATTCCCAAAAGCAGAGGTTTGGGAGTTTTCCTGAGAGATATGATTGGTACAGGCCACAAGGAAAAGGAGTTGCCCAAGTGGAATGTATGAAGTTTTCCAATACTGATGTTCAGATACCTCCCTGGATGGGCAGTGGTTTGCCTAAATCCCATGGGAAAATCCCATCCTGTCACCTCCTGACAATCTAAAGATTTCTCCTGAAAACCAGAGGTTTGACCTTAGATAGAGCCTCGTGTCTTTTTTCTTTACTTCTGCAGAATTAAGTCGTGACTTCAATCTTACATTAATAACAGTCACAGTTTTCTGCTTCAAAGTGATGAAAACCATTTGATTTATGAGCAAGTAGCAGCAGASTGTTACAATATCTTCTTTTCAGCAGGAACATTGAAATCTGAGCACATTAGATCTTTGTTAGCCGCATTTATTTCACTGTTGGTGGCTGCTCACCTGTGGATTCTCCATCATCCCAGAACAAATCCCCAGAAGCTTCATTGTTGATATCCAGGGCAATTATGAGTCCCATTGGRTTCTTGCGGCTGTGGAAAGAGATTTATGTGTGTAACAAACATCTGAACATTCTCGGTGCCTCCTGCATGTTCATGCAAGAGTGAAACACCCAACAGGGTCACAATCCTTGGAGAATTGCCTTAATTAAGTTTAATCCTTGGTTTCCTTTCATTTTCRTGCAAATGGATTAAAATACTTGGTGAGTTTACAAATTTCTATGCAAATAATTCATCAGTAAAGGTGTGGAAGTGAGGTTTGGCTCACAGCTATTCCCACATTTCAAGGTGAAAATCCTAAATACAATGGGCTGCTGTTATTTGTAGCCTAGAAGTCCTCAGACCCATTATGGGGAAAAAAAATAAACGTTAAAAGTGTTCTATTTGGGATCCTACCTTGCCACTGTGGTGGTGCTTGGTTTCTGAGTAGGGAAAATGTATCCTCCTCTCAGGTGCAGCCCCATTTTGTCTGCTGGGGTTGGTAAATCGTGCCACACTTTCTTCAGTTGCACTGGTTCRCCCTGATGGACAGAGATTGAAAAGAGAGCAGGAATTTTGTATTACCCACAGCTGGGAGTGTTTTCTTAAGTCCTGAGTTTCATCAAATTGTTCCTTATAAAAAAACTTAAGTTATTTAAATACCTATGGGCTAATGGACACATAAAATAAAATAATTGCATAGCACTCTGATTTTATGTTATAATCTGAGCCCTTTCTTGAGGTCAGTTCTTGTGCTTACCCCACCACCCTTCACCCCTTGTCTCCCAAGTGACCCCAAAGTCTTTCYTTCAGGTCTCTGTCCCCAAAGCAGGGCTGGCAATCCTATTTCATCACAGTCCCATTTAGAAAATGATGTAATATCCCATAATATCCCTGCATTTCCTTACCGTCTCGTAGTCGTACCACTCTGCCTCAGGAAAGTACACACGAGTRGAATCCACACCCTAAAAGTGAATAAAGRAACAACATGCAYATTTMAACTTAATCAGATAAACTCAATTTKCCAAWAAAGCTGAAGTTCAGTGTGAGAAAATCATTGATATTCCTACACTTTGCTGTTTCCTGGTGTTTGGGATGGTCCAGACAGGGGGAAGGGCAATCCAAGCAGATTTCTGCAAAGCTGCTGGGGTGTGACTGAACTGCTGCTCTGCAGAGTGGCAGCTCATTGAAAGCCACCCAAAGCCACAATGCTTCAAACCCAGTGAACCAGATCCTATTCACAGATATCTCTATCTTCTTTATTTCCATTTGTTTTGGGGCTGGCAACTTCCAGATTCTTGCTTTCCCTTTGTCTTTAACAAATGTTTTATGTCTCTCCGTGGCAAATGTGTTGCTGGCAGGACAAATCATTTTTACTATATTCTGCCACAGAATAAGCCACAACTTTTTTGTTTTCTTCTTGTACCACAGGGAAGCTGAAATGCAGCAAGAGGAGCTGACTCCAAAGGAAATTCAGAGAGGAATTCCAAAGAAATTCAGAGATGATGTGAAGATGAGGTAAAGCAGAATATCAGACCAGATATCCCTGACTCCATAGAAGACTGGAAAACGGGAGCAGGATTTAACTGCAGGATTTTCTGTTTCTGCAAGGGTAAAAATGTGCTGTGGGGTCTCTCACTGGAAGCAATAAAGGAAGGAGAGGGAGCTGGTGCCTCAACATGGCCCATGGCCACCAGACAGATCCCAAACCAGCCAAACCTACCGGCTCAAGAACAGGGGAAATCAGCAGCCCAGGGCCCCACAGGAACTGCCTGTCGATGTCCCATGTTATTTCATCAGAGTAGAACCTGAATAAAGTGAAGGACAGAGCAGAAATTGGGTTTTTTTGTGATTTATATCAGCAGCAACCCCAAGGTTTCAGAGTACTGATTGTTCACAGTCGTGACAAAAGGATGCCATTTAAAAATCACCTCCTGATTAGGCCRAAATGGGGTTTCACCGATTGGGAAGTCACCTACGGATATCCCAATGTGCATTTTCACAGGATAGAGGTTTAGGAAGTCCCCTAGCAGTATGAAATGAGTCAGATTTCCCCTATTGGTTACAAACTCCCAGACTCACTCGTGGAGCAGGGGCCTGGTGACCGTGTCCCCCTGGGTGTGAGCTTTGTAGAGCAGCGTGTACAGGTAGGGCAGCAAAGTGTAGCGGATGTTCAGGTAGTGCTTGGAGCTGTTCACCAGCAAGGAGTTGGCTCCAAACACAGCTGGATCTTGATGCTGCAAACAAATATCCACTGTTTTTATTSCCAGGTTTTCAGAAACACTTTGCCAAACGTGAAAAACTGTTTCAGCTGGGGTTTTGTGGGGCAGCTCTGCACTGGTGCTGTGACCTTGTGTCCTGTCCCTCCTCATCCATCAGGGTTATTCCAGGATTCATCCTGACACTCATGTTCATGCCAAGGAGCTCCCAGGGCTCAGCCTGGTGGCTCACACAGGCCTCGATGTTCCTTGGTGGTTTGAGCAACCAATATTCATAAAAMTGTTGCCAAACAGCTGCATTCTCAATTAACCCTTATGGAACCCAGCCTCTCCCATCTATAATTTCATAAAGACAGCTTAAGGTTCTGTTTTCAAGCTGGTCAGTGAGAGTGAGGATTAGAAGWGGTATTAAAGGAAGTGTGGTTATGCAACACAAAGCAGTTTTGAACAGAAAGCACAACTTACTATGACAAATTCACTATTGTGGTTCCTGGAAAATGGGTAAAATGCTCCCACTTGCATCCATCGTCTGCARAGCTCTTCTGTGGTGTCTTCAAAGAAACCACAAATATCTACTCCAACCTTAAAAAAAAAAAATTAAATATCAGAATGTGTTGAATGTACAGYGCACCTCAAAAGGTACAATGTATTTGTAACTTTCCTCTCCCAAATCCAGCTKTGCTATCCAAAAAATTAAACTGGCTATCGCTCACTAACACTGCCCATCATTCTGCTTCTTCCAAATTTTACCTTCCTGTTTGGTGATCACATGCATAGGAAAAAAAAGCTTCAAAGCCAAATTTAAATCACAAAAAGGATTCTGGTTATTTCCCTTCTAAGTGGATGTCTCTAATTTGAAATTATAAGAAAACTAGGAATTGTTTTACATCCCCCACCAGTGTTAAAAATTGGGTAGATTGGGATATATAAGATAATAAGTTTGTTACCCAGTAGATTGGGATATATAAGATAATAAGTTTGTTACCCAGTTTTATGTCACTACAGCCACAAAACTCAAACAGCCTAAATCAAAAATTGATGATTGAAAAGAAAYGTTCAAAGGAGATTCCTAAAAAGGGTTGATTTTGAGGTGCCAGTGTAAGTGGTTATTTCAAGAGTGCTTGGTTAGATAATCTGYTCTCTGATTTGAAAGGATGGCAGGAACTGATGTCCTACATAAGGAATTCCAAAGAGGTTGAACTCCAGCATTCCAGGGATTGACCATCTCAGCTGGTCCCACGTGGCTGCATTGTCCCCCAGCCAGTGTCCCCCGAACTTTCCTGATCCTGCAAAAGTGGACCTCGAGATGAGGAAGCTTCTCTTTCCTGGGAACAATGTCTCGATGGCTCTGGAAAGGAATGAGGCTGGAATCACACAGAGGAAAACACAGCTCAAATATTGAAAATTCTGAACAAAGCAGATTCACGCCTATTTGCACTGATTATTCATCCCAGGGATGGGAGCCCCTTTGCAGATGTGTTTTAGCAAAAGCTCAAGATACTCATTTGAAATAATCTCTTTACACAGCTCTGGCAGCCAATTTGTGGCTTTTCCTACCAACTCCTGTTGGATTTTGCCTTGGCTAAATTGGCTSAAAGGTAACACAGCATTTTCCAGGAATCTCGTTCCTTTAGCAGCCACATCTTGTGSTGCTTTGGAACACACAGGTCATGGACTGTTCTGAAACCTTCCTGCAGGATTTTAGCTTGCATTCCTTACTTCCTAGTGGATAGGGTCATGGAATATCCATAAAGATTGTGGACATCATATTGCTTGCCCCAGCTCTGCACTGCATCCAGGCAAAGTGTCTTGGCGTACATGAGTCTGTCGAGGATCCCTTGAAGGAAGGAATACAAATAGCACTGGTAAGGTTCATTTTTATTATTAATATTTCCAATCTTTAATGCACATTTATGATATCCAAACCCCTTTTTTCTCTTTATTCTTTCACTCAAGCAGTTTAATTACTCCAAAACCAAAATGCTGCTCTTGGCTGTTGGTTTGCTCTGTGATATTTCCACTCCTGAGCTTTGTACCCATCCAGGGAACTGTGCTCTAAATTCCTCAATCACCATCTGACAGTACACTGGCAAAAGTGACTTAAATCTACTATTAATGCAAACTAGGAACTCCATTTTAGTTCTGCAAATATCTGAAAAACCATTGACAGTGCAAGAGGATCACTGCATTATCAGACATAATTAAGGCAATGACAATATCCAGTATTTATTTGATGAGATAAAAGAGGCAGTTCTACAAACCACACCTGAAGTATACAAATACAAGCACATAAATATTGTTTTCTGTCAATAGGAATGTCCAAACCCCACCYATAAGAACTACACTAAAATCATGTTGTATCCTTGAAGGCAATTAACATTTTATTTCATATTTTATTATTCTGATTAAAGTWTGTGGACTTACTGGGAGTGTAGGGAGGGTAGTTTAACTCATTGTCTGCACAACCTTTTTTTGAGCCTGGAACAAAGCTGCACACTTCATTCATGTCCTGGAAAGGAAAGATGCAGGATGTAATAAAGYTGCCTTAAGTACATTTCCCTAAAAAAGTCTTCCACTCTATTCTGTCATCCTCTAAGGAACCACTAGTAGCTATTCCTCAATGTCTCCTTTCTGATTGCAAAAACACCTTTCAATCCAATAAAAATTCAATGTAATAAACATCTGCTATCACCTCTATTTTAAAAAATAAAAATAAAAATCTTGAATTACTCACAATCCATATTCCATCATAGGGCACCATGTCATAGAACAGTTTGCACTCGTTCACCCACCAGTCTGTGGCCTCAGCRCTGGTGTAGTCTGGGAACACAGTTTCCCCTGGCCACACCTGGAATATTCAAAGGAAAATAATTAATGAAACTTTGAAGGAGATTAAAAAACTGTCGAAGGATCATAGACCTGCTCAGGTTGGATGGGAGGTTGAAGAACACAAAGAGTATGAATTTCTTAACTTTGAATTTTTCAATTGCTTTTCTTGTGAGTYAATACACAGCTGAGAAAATTCTCAATAGAAGTTAAGTTTATAAATTAAAAGCATAATGTGGGATGTGGCTCTTCAGCTGCTACTGGAAATAAATAGGAGGTGGTTGATGAAATATCCCTTGAGCCTCCAAACTACCCTTYAATGTAAAAAAATGTCAGTGTTAATGTAAAAAAA
>NDFG01000007.1:3095300-3112054 GCA_002167245.1 Sporophila hypoxantha
AGKKKWAWTTTWAWTKSYTWRKTYYWWTTTTYYTTWAAAAAAWTWAAWTTWAAAAAATATTCATTTTGATGTAGAATCAATGAAAAATCCCTTTTTAATGTAAACAACTAAAAAAAAAGCTAAGAAAAATTGAGAATTATCATAGTCTACAAGAGACCTTACAAACTTTGCTCTCACTGAGAGATAAGTCCCCTGAGCTAAAGTAAATCACAACAGTGACAACAGATGAAATTCAAGTGTGCAAAACCACAATTACCTCCCCAACCAGTGTTGTTCCATCTGACTCATTGACCCAGACATGCCTCTCTGTTCCCCTGACGTAGCTTCCATAGGGACTTCCATCAGCCATTTTTTGGGTGCTAATAGCAGGATCCTAAAGAAATTAGAAAACCACAAAGAGAAGAAGAAATCAGGATATTCCATCCATTATTACGGGCTGTAAAGGAAGTAATTGCATAGAATAAGTAAAGAAYAWTAATAATAAATAACTGTAATGGAAGTGTTCACAAGGGAAAAATGGAGTAAATAAGTGCTTACCAATATGATGATATATTTTTGTCCATGGGCATGCAAATAAGATGCAAATTGAGGGAGGTCTTTGAATTTCTCTTTGTCATAAGTAAAATCTTTCCTCTGCTCCATGTAATCAATATCAATGACTTGGATATCCTGAAAGAGAAGGGAGTTCAGCTTTTCCATGAGAAGTGATAGGTAAGGATTTTTATTATTTTTCTTCCCAAATATTAGCTGAATATTAGGCTATTTTTATTCCATTGAAAACATGAGGTTCATGTCCCCTAAAGTCYAATTTTAAAAGTTAATTGTACTTTGCCTTTGACTGTCAATTAAGAATAATATATGGTTCCATAACTGTCCATAGGACAATAAAAAACGTTTCAAAAGAAGAAAAATTGATTGAGTTGGAAAGAATAAGAGAAAAATTATCACAAGAAAGYGTTTGAATAAATCTAACTGCAGTTAGATGGGACACCCCTAGATGGGATGAGACAATTCAATRTTCCACCCCTCATCCAACGTTCTGATAATGGGTTTAACATCAAAATGCACAAAAACCTTTGGCACCACAGGTTTCCTARCCCAAGCTCATGGAAAACGAGCCAGCTGTGGGATCCCAGAGAGCTCCCCAGCCCCATACTCACGTGGGGCAGTCCMACAGCTCTGTTCCTCTCCACGACTTCCTTCACCTCATCCAGGGACAGGTACCCATAGCGGCACAGCTGGAATCCCAGGTTCCAGTAGGCAGGCAGTGCTGGCAGCCCCACGAGCTGGGAGGGGAAAACACAAACCCCACGTGCTGCTGGACACCCTGGGGCACCTCATTCCCTCTCCCTGCTCCCAGTGATGCCTCARGATTTGAGCTTTATTTCCATCTCTCTGTCACCCTGCAGCTCTTTAGTGTGTAACTCTRAACTCCACACCCAGKGTCAGCTGCTGCTTCCCCATTTTGGGCAGACACAACAATTCCTCTCCAGGCCTGGCAGTCAAGGACACCTCACTGCCTCAGGGCCCAGAGATGGAMACAAAAGTGAGCTGGGGCAGCAAACTGGGGCTCAATGCCTTCATTACCTGAAGCTGGAATTGGAGGATGAACCCCCAAAGTGCAAATGGCCCAAAGTTATAAAAGTGTGAAACCCCTGAGCCGTGGGGCACTTTGGGTTGGTCTGCCCTGGATGTACCTGAAGGGCCTTCAATAAATAGAACTGCTTTTAATTGCCTTCACTCTGCCTGGCCTCTGGTTCTAGGGAGCCCCAAAAGGCCTCACCACATTTCTCAAACCTACTCCAAAAGCCCACTCCTAAATACAATAATTTTTCCCTATTATTTATTTATTTATTTAATAAATGCTGGTATTTTGGGACAATGCCCATTTTTTAAGGTGTCACTGGAACCACAGAAGATCTCGAGAAGTGCACAAGACACTCAGTGATACCTTGTGATCATAAGATCCAGACATTGTGTAAACACACTCTCYATCCCATAATATTGCCATATGAACAGGAATTTTTCCTCATGACAAGAGTCAGGAAACAAATTATTCTAGAGACCATCTCCAGCCCTAAAGGCCAYGGTGTAAATCACAGATTTATGAATTTTGGAGCTCTTGGGCCTGAAAAATGGTCTCCTCTCCAGCACCCAGAGAAAAAGAATATGATCAAATAAATCCCAAGCACTTTGAAAAAATCTGTCCAATGTATAATCTGTAGGTAAAGGTACCTGCAGGTACTCCTGGACTACTTGCTCTGGAGTGTTCCCCAGGAAGATGTAGAAATCCAGGATGCCTCCAATGGTTCTGTAGGTCACTGCTGGAGCAGGCTGCACCACAAACTCTGCCAGACAAGAGGGCACAAAAACAGTTCTGAAGGACAGGAAATTCYAAAGTAACTTTTCTAATTGATAATTAGAGAATTTATTGAAGTAAAAACCAGAAGATGCTTAAAGAACCCTAAACCATTAATKGAACTTGCAAAGAAGGGGAAATCAGAAAACTCTTCATGTGTCCCTATTTCCATTCCTTTACATCCTCCAGAGAAGAGCATCAGAAGAAATCCAATGGTTCARCTTTTTATCTCTGAATTTTTAGTACAACTTTCCAGCCCAAAGATGTGCAGAGCTCAGTACACATAAATATAAATATACATATCTGAAGGGATTAAAGGACATTTACTTCCAAGTGTTGTTCACTCCAAATTTAGTCTTTTATTCCAGTGCAGACCTGTACAGCCTTTGGATAAATTCCTGACCCTCAGATTGCCATCAAAATCCTCCAGTTAACTGGGAGCTACTCACTGCTTGTATTTAAAATATTATTAGACACAGGGTAATGACTGCCCTCAGATATTGGGGGTGTTTTTAAGAAGGGACACTCACATCAGCTCAGTTTTATTGCAATAATTTCAAAAGAAACTCAAGTGCACTGCTCAGAGCCCCAGAGAAAGGTTCCTTACCCATGGCATTGCTGTTCATCAGGAAAACACCAAAGGAGGCTCCAGTGYTGTCTTCCAAACACAGGAAGAAAGTGTGGGCTCCATACAAGTTATCCACTGTCTAAAATAAAGGGAACAGCAAACCTGATTAACATCTAATAACAGGATCTGCTCTGGAATATTCCAAAATATATCACAGGTAGAACTCAAAACATCTCAAAATGGAGCAAACGGCAGAAATTTAAATCCTGAAACTTTCCTGGTTTCCTGAACTTTATATGTTCTGTTTTTCCTGGTGTTATTCTCCTTTATTTCCCATTAAAACAAGAATTCACCCAATAAATAGATAACAGATCTGATGGATCTCCAGGAAAGCTGGCAGATATTGCAGCTCTATTTCTGGGGAATAAATGTGCTCATCAAGAACTTGAGAGGTGCTTCCCTTTCACCACAGATTAGGTTTTACATCTAATCTATATTTCTATTCATCCTACAAGGCAATAATTTTGATGCCTRATCTATGGAAATAGGAGAGTGCCTTGCTGCTTTTTCATTTCCTTTCTAATTCTTTTTTTATTTCTGCTGTTATTATTAGCAACATAACCCCTGAGAGATGCYAACAATTGTTGCAATAGTTGTGCTTTTTCTCCTGATAAAGCAAATTCAGTTCAAATGAACAAGAAACAGAGCCTGAGCAATTTGAAATCAGCCTAACCTGGTACTGTTCAGTGTCATTTTAGCTTAATGAGTCTACACTCAGTGGAGCCATTCAGTTAAGAGCTATCTTCAATCCAGAGCAAAGAGTGAGAAGGAATATCAAAGCAATGGGTACAAATTCCAGATTATTAATTAACTACMTGCAGCCATCTCACCCTCAGGTTTCAGTCCATTCATCTCCTGTTGCAGGAGAACAAAAGTTCTCTCTCAAAGCAGGGAGTTGCTTTATGAAGCTGAGGTAATGGTGAAAATGATCTTACAATTACCATAACATGGGTGTCACAGAAATTGCTTCATAAAAGGGACAGCCAGAAAACTACAGCAACAAATAACAGCTGGCAGACATATTTTACTTTGGAAAGAAACAGCTGTTRGGGAGAATTTTTCCATAATTTGAGCCCCAAGGATGTTGCTGAGGCAGCCTGGGCCATCTGAACTGAACACTGCCCTCAGCAAAGCCTGTTGTTATTTACTAGTATGTTATTTATTCTGATTATCAGTAGAAGCTGAAGACTCATCTGTTAAGGTTCATCCACTGGTTTTCCACTGCACACCACCATAAAAACCASGGAACACCCATCACTACCATGGGGCTTTTAGCAACAACACAGTGCCTGAAAAAAAACTTCATGGAAAACTCCACAGGCAGAAGAGCTTCAGTGGGCTGAATTTAGTACTAGTGAGTTATATTCTAATGTAAATTATGTTAGAACAAGAAACAGAAGGAGAACAAGCTTGTGACCCAGGTCTGTAAAAGTGTAAATATCTCCTCTTTTGACCTGAACTCSTTCCTGTTTTCAAATAACAYWAAATTAATAAAATGAAATGTTTGTGCCAAATGTTTAGGCAGATAAGGTGTCTCCATCAAAAACAGTATCTTGAGCTGAATGAACATCCCAACCTTGTCTCAAATTCAATTCTTCAAGACAGCACTGCTRTGCAACYCCTCYGTTTTATGGCAACAGCCTCTAGTAAATSCATAAGAAATGCTGGAATTTTCAGCAAAGAAGGATACTGATAAAGTAGCAAGGAGGTTTTATTTCTCGTGCCAATTCTATTGTTTCAGTAACTTCTGYCAAACCCAAGACTAACTGAATCCTTTTTGTCCTTTCCTKCAGCTGTTTTCTTTTAAATCATAATAATCCATTGTCGCAGACATCTTTTATGAAAAATCCTTTCCTTAGGATTTTTCCTCCTGAGAAGCTGARAGGCCTCAGGAACAAAATGTAAACAATGATTATCTGCTGCTGTGGAATGCAACAGGTGCATCTGTGATTGGTCTCGTGTGGTTGTTTCTAATTAATGGCCAATCACAGTCAGCTGGCTCAGACAGAGAGCTGAGCCACAAACCTTTGTTATCATTCTTTCCTATTCTATTCTTAGCTAGCCTTCTGATGAAACCTTTTCTTCTATTCTTTTAGTATAGTTTTAATGAAATATGTATCATAAAATAATAAATCAAGCCTTCTGAAACAAGGAGTCAGATCCTTGTCTCTTCCCTCATCCAAGGACCCCTGTGAACACCGTCACATTCCATAATAATTTATTCTCATCCAAACCCAGAATCAACTTTTGATCCGCAACAATTAATTTCAGTCTGGTGGATTCACGAATGTGTTCACWGCCAGGTTTGGGTGACAGAACTGCACAAGGACAGAGGGGAGAGAAGCCCAGACTCACAGCAGCTGGGGGAGTGTCCCTGCTGAAGAGGGGCCAGGTTCTCCAGTTGAGGTCGTGCCTGTACTGCTTGTGCACGTGCTCGCCCACGCCATAGATGTTGCTGCTGGGCAGCCTGATGGAGAGCTGCAGGAACTGGTCAGCATACTGCAGGGGCCCAATGGTSGTGTCAAACCTGGGGGAAAAGTGCAAAAAAAATGAGGATAAAAGGAAGAGTTTTACCAAGGGTTGTTGCAAGAACTGTTTCTGGTCRTTTCACTGGAGCTGGGTGGCACAGTCAGGTGTCCACTTAGATCYTTCAGGTTTTCTTCCAGCTGTTGTCTCTTTTGGGGCCTCAAGTGGAACAAAAGATGGTGGAAGGTCACAAAATTTATCAGAATAATCAGCATTTTGGTAATGAACTGTCATCCCATATTGTCCTTCTAAAAAAAAGCCTCCCTTTTTTTTAGCTGTTTAAGAGCTGGGGAAAATCACTGCAAACCTTGTGTAAAGAAATTTATCAAGGATTTATCTCTGCCCTTATCCCATGGTAGCAACAGCTTCCTTTGAGAGCCTCAAACTCAGTCTTTCTTTAGAGACCCAAATGCAAACAAACACTTTTATGAAATTAAACAAAGGCCTAAGGAAAATTTATACAATAGTCCAGATAACTGTGGTCCCTCAGGTGTCTCATCCCCCTCCCTGTACCTATTTAATCAGTCAGGCACTGCTGACTGCCAAGTCCATCTTCTGTGCCCTCTATAATTRCAAATCAATCATTACAGAGGATTCCAAGCAAGAAAACAATACTAATAAAAGCAAAAAGCAACTCTTAATTAATTGAACTCGAAGCCTTGCTAATCCAAGTGGCCCAGCCCTGTGACAGGCAATCATTCCTGGCTGATTTAATGAGCACCTTCATCTGGCACTTCCCTGCTCTGAGGGCACTTGGACACTGTGGGTTGGTGGGTTTGGCTTGATTCATTTATTTTTAGAACATAAACGGGATGAGACAATCTAATGTTCAAGCTCATTAAATGTTTTAGACACAGCCTTACACGACCAGCTGTCCTTGGATATCACAGGTGTAAAGGGCAGCCTGATTTTGGTGGTGATACAAAGGGCAGCCTGATTTTGGTTGTTCAGGGCCTCAGCACAAGTGTAGTAAAGAAGATAAAAGGTAAACGAAGGTAAAAAAAAAAAAGATGAAAAGGTCAAGAAGATAAAAGGCAATCAGGAGTTTCCCCACATGGTTTGAAGAACTGGCAAAGAGTCCCTCAGGCAATAAAAATTCCCTATATTGAGATTTCCCCTGCACTGGGGCAACGTGATCAGATAGCCACACCTGAAACCCTCCAGASAGAGCTTCCCACCTCAGACTTTGCTCCCAAAGTCATCCCAAGAGTCCTTGAGAGATATCCACCAGTCAAGAAGAGGGAAGAAGTCGAGTCTGTGTCCACGAGGACACCTCACAGGTGGCATCTGGTGTGGCTCAGGGAGCCCCAGTGACAGCTGTGTCACCAAGGAAGGCCCACCAGGACTTACAGCACTTTGCCATTGCTGGCTCTGGTCACCACGAGGCCGAAGGGGTTCTGCTTCAGCTCCACCTTGTAGTTGGGGTTGGAGGCCATGGATCCCTGGAAGGGCTTCACGTGCTCGTGAGGGACCTCAAACCTTTGAGCATTGGGGTCAGTGATCTGCACATATTGACACAACACAAGGGTTGGGCCTTTGCAAAATTAATCCCCAATACAGACATTTTCCAGCATTATCCATAGTTCTGACTCAGAGTATTTCCATCCTTATACCAGTCTCCTCCTCTGCTTTTATTATTATCCACTTCTAACTTTAATTACTCATTTTCAGCCATTTTCTTCAGAGTATTTGACTCTGTGTTTCCCTGGCTCACAGGAACCCACCACAGGACAAAGTCTCCCACAGAAGGTTCTCAACCCCACAAGCCACTGGTACCCCACACCCATGGCACAGAGCTTGAGCTCTCCATGGGAAACACAAACCATTGGAAAAGCTAATATTGTCTGTCAAAATGATTGAGAGATGTGATTGGGCCATCAACAAAAAGTAAGTAAATACATTTATCCCCCCAAATCTTCCTGTGATGAGGACAAATGGTGGATAATAGGAAAGCTGAGCTTTCCAGAGGTCTCGGTGATTTTTCATGCAGAATTCCCAGTGCGCCAAGTCCCCGTTAGCCTAAGGCATTGCAACAGCAGGGAAGACAGCAAAAAAACTTCACTGGGAATCATGAGAGTGCTCCAGAGGCATCCATCCTACACTCCCTGCACAGGCAGCCCCACATCTTGCAGAGCAAACAGGCCTCGGAGCAGAAAGGACAAAGCTGACCTTGAATCGGAAGCGGTTGTTCGTCTGATACTCGGCCGTGAGCAGCACGGTCTGGATGTCATTCCCGAAGAGGGAAGGGGATGGCAGTCTGTCCAACGTGGCCTCAAACCCTTGGGAGACAAACAGGGGGATGTGTCAGAACCCAGGAAATTCCTCTGGCTGCCCTGAGGGCTTGAGCCCCTGCCTGGGGGGCTCAGAGACCTTGGCACAGAGCCCAAGACCTCTGTGTCTTTGATTTAGACCTTGGAAAAACCAATTACAAACCTTTATTTGAAGAACTACAAGTCAAGAAAGTTTAAGTAGAATAATAGTTAGTTTGTCACAAGGTGAAAAATAGATTTTTGAGGTTTTTAGAATGGGAGCTCGGGGTCCCAAGATGGAGGAATATGGGCACGCCCTGTCCTTTTTCTTTCTTCTTCCCAGCCTCCATCTTCTGGGTGATGTTGGCACATTTAGATTGGTTTAGAGTAGAAGCTCACTGTCTAACATAGGTGATAGGTATTGGGAAGTTATGGTAAATAATGTACATGTAGTTTTTAGYATAAAAAGRTAACACCAGTGTGCCTCAACCCGACCTGCCAGACAGACCTGCGGCGGGTCAGAGAAGGAAYATTATAAAYATGAAATAATAAACAACCTTGAGAACGRGAACAGAAGAATTGTGACTCCTCCTTTGACTGCTGGGCTGGGAAAAGAGGCTTGTACGGATCTCAGAGTCACTGTGACCAGCAGAAAYCCYGAAAGGGTGGGAGCTGGGGCCCAGCCCAGAGCTCACCTGCCTGGGTGGACCTCTTRGGGCCGCGCACTTGGTAGCCGTGGYTGGGGGAGAAGAAGCACCAGGGCACGTTGGCGTCGTTCTGGGGGCTCCAGCAGCAGCCACGGAGGGAGCAGGTGCTCTGAGCAAGGACAGGGACACAAATAAACCCATACCAAACCAGTTCAGTGCACATTTCACCCCAAACACCAGATACCTTCACGACTTCTGCACTCGGGTCAAGCCCTGCTTTGAAAAACCCCATGGAGTGAACTCGGTGGTGGCACAGAAAGCACTAAAGAGAGTTTCTTCTGGATTCAGAGTAAACTTGCTTATTGGAGATGCAGTCTTTCTTAAGACTGACCACAAGATTCAAAGGTAAAATAAATATTTTTAAAGAATTATTGAATTATTTAAATATTTTAAAAGAATTATTCAATTATTATTCAATAATTATTGAATTATTATATTATTCAAGCATATATTGTTATATTATTGAATTATTATTCAATAAGTATTGAATTATTGTATTATTATATTATTGAATTATATTAATTATAATATATTATAATATAGAATATAATACAGAATTATTGATTATGTTCAATAATCTACCTCTCTCCCCTGTGACAGATACAGCAGAGCCTGACCAAAAGTCCCACACCGGAGAGGGGGTGAAATTTATCATGGGATTAACATGTAATAAACATCTATATATGCAGAATTGAACATCGTGTATAATATCTACATTTTAATGTAATTTTCCAGTATCAGAAATAGTCAGACTGCTTCTGCATAACCTCAAATTGAGATAAGTACATTAAAAAAAATAAAACTATTTTTTCAAGCCTCTGTCTCAGTGCAGTGGCACCATGCTTTACACACACATTCACAAGAAAGCAGAAATTCCTTTGCTCTGCTGTTAGAAATGAACTTGTTCAYGTGCTCTGTGTGTGAGGTTTACGTTTGGAGATAAGATTGGGGCAATGAATCACAAAGTTTCCACCCGTTTTCTCTCCTTAAACCCCCATTCATACTTAGGGCAAAGGACAGTGGCAAAACAACTCTCACTGAGGGCAAAGGGTGATTCCATCAGTGATCTCAGGTACCCAGCTCCAAAAGGGACACCTTCCTAACCTCACTTTCACCTCTCCACTATCAGAAACTCTTTCTGCCTCCATCTGATCATGCAAAAATGCTTTTGGTGTTTGTAATAAATATTTAAAATATTCTGCAGCTTGAAATAGGTGGACATGACCCCAAACCTGCATTGCTGCTGTCCTTGCTTTGGGGTTGGAGAGCCCAGACTGCTCAGTGCAGGTTAAATTATTCTCAGAGGCTCTGGGCAGATACAAAGTAAGGCAGCTCCAGCCCAGCAATCAGGCAGGTGCTGCAGGAAGCACTGAGGGAGCTGACAAAGCCACTGCCTTGGGAAGTCTCAGGGCAGTTATTTGATAGTGGTTTTACAGAGCACAGAAATCACTCAAAGCCACCCGAAATAAACCCCAGATTCACCAAACAGGTGAATGTTTTTTCCTCTCTGTCACAGAATCATCCCATCAGAAAACACTTGCTGTCATTTCCATCAGGTTCCAAGCCAAAATTAAGGGCTGGAGGAGAGCTGTAGGGATTCATTTCCCCCTTTGACAGGCAAAGCCCTTGGTAAGGCTGTGAAAAACCCAGGCTCACTTCCCACCTGCCCAGATGCCACCTGAACTCCCCATTTCCCATTTATAAACCATTGCAGGGTARAGGAGAGGAAGCACACAGCCCCCCAAGACTGCAGAGATCTCAGCTTTGTCCCCTCACTTCATTTCTTTCATATATGGGGAATATCCTAAATATAAGAACAGATTCACTACTTCCATCCTCTTCTCCCTTCCCAGACCATCCCATAGAAAGCAGAATAATTTTCCTAAAGCCTGGCAGTTCAAGCATCCACATTCCCAGCTTCCTGAGCATCTTTTTCTTTTCCCCAGCTATTTCTCCTGAATGCTCCCCAACTATTTTCAGCAGTTCCTTCACAGTCCAGTGATATTTTTCCAGCTGGATCTTATCCTGGCAGATYCCTATTTCTGTGGCACAYTGAGCTTTCTGCACAAGGAAGTGARCACAGGAGCTGAGGGYTGGCTGTGCCTGGCACAGGGGAAGGAGCAGAGTTCACCAGGGACACTGGGGAGCCTGCTGTAAAAGCAACCATCTGCTATAAATAAAGATGTGATCCCAAGCTGGGGGCTGTAAAAGCAGCACAGTAGATAGCAGCACCCAAAGCTTCATTAGGAATAACCCTGGATACAAGGAAGCTGTGTGCACTGGGGTGCAGCATGGGCTGAGCTCCAAGAAGAGCCTGGCCACCTGCTGAACTTCAAAGTGCATCCACACAGGCCTCCTCCAGCAGGGCATTTTGGGGAGAAAAGCACAGAAACCAAGCCCAAAGCAACAWTTCCCCCTTCCCTGAGCTTTCAGAGGTGTCAGCCTGGCCCACACCAGCTCTGCTCAGTGGAATTCTTGTTTTACTGCTGTGTTCTGCTTGTCTGAGCAGACCTCCAGGCAATTTTCCACAGCAGTGAATAGAWCCTGAATATCTTCCTTCTTCCAGTGTCTCTATCTTCACCAACCACATGATCAAATAATAATATCTATTTCTTTTCTTTTGTTATTTTCTTTATTTCTTTCTCTTCTCTTCTCTCCTCTTCTCTCTTCATTTCTTCCTGCCTTCCTCTTCTGTTCTCTTTTCTGTTATCTTCATTTCTTCCTACCTTCCTCTTCTCTTCTCTTTTCTGTTCTCTTCATTTCTTCCTGCCTTCCTTCTCTTTTCTCTTCATTTCTTCCTGCCTTCCTCTTCTCTTTTCTCTTCTCTTCATTTCTTCCTTTTATTTTCTTTCTCCTATTTACTTCTCATTTCTGCAATCCCACTCATTTTCTGGCTCCACCCTGGACACCTTCAGTGACCAAGGCACTCAAGGCAGACACTAACCCTTGCAGATCAGCTTAGCCAAGCCATTTTCCCAGCTGATGTTTACTGTGAAAACCACAAATAAACACAAACCACTGCAGAACAGTGATGCAGGACCTGCAGTTTCACAGATTCCTGCATTAGTGCAGCATGGCACAACCAAATCACTTCCAGGGCAACATGAGCACAGGAGTGAATGGAATCACTGGGATTGGATTCTGGCTTTCCCCATGGACTAAAGGTGATATTTATCTCTAAACCTGTCAAATCTGCTGCCTCCTCTTCACTAATATTCAGAAATAATTTATTTTACCTCTAAATTCCAGATCAGGCACCCTCAGTGTTCCAACCTGCATCTACTTTTCTGCTGGGAGCTGTGATTTGATGGTTTTTAATTCTCTCCCAGCACCAGCCTTGCAGCTGCACCCAGAGCAGCACTGCTGCCCTCCCTGCTCGAGGAGTGCAGCCCTGCACGTGGGGTGACTGGTTCAGAGGCAGTAATCACAGATTTCAATGGTCTGCATGGCTTCTCCTGCAGGGCTCTGCCTCTTCCTGGGGCAGGGAAGGAGCCTGAGGAGGCGAGGAACAGGCTGTGATTTGAACCTTTCCTAACCCATCCCCTGCAGGACTTTATTGAGCTACAAATCATAACAAAACCCATGGCAGGAGAGGCTYTAACAACAGCCAGCTCTGGAATTAGGTGGGAATTTCCTCCAAGGCTCAAACAGCTGGGGAACAATTTTTATACCTCTGTGAATGACAGAAGTAACCCACATCACACTGGGGGTTTGTTTTCTCCTAAGCTGCCTCTCCCCAGGTCAAAGATAGATACCAGSCATCCACCAGAAAACAGGAAAATTCATAATAAATATGAAAATAATAATTATAATAAATAATTAATATTTATAATTTAATTATAATAAAAATTATAATAATTATAGTCTTTTAGGAGTAACTATTACAAAAACCTTCTCAATGTGAAAGCACTGAAAAATAAAGGGCATCATAAAGTCATGGAAAKGTTTGGGTTGGAAAGGACCTCAAAGCTCCTCTCATTCCAATTCCTTCCATGGGCAGGGAACCTTCCACCATCCCAGGCTGCTCCAAGGCTCATCCAGCCTGAGATGATGCTTTTCATGGGAATTTTAACTCCAAGGTTCTTAGGCCAAAAGGTCTYTTCCATACTCTGCTCTCTCAGACACCCCAACCAAGCTGGGATCCCAAGTGGGTCTGAAGGGAAGCTCTGACCACACCKTGTAAAGTGGCACATCCCAGCAAAGGCCATCATTTCTGAATTACTGCAAATGCCACTTTTTGACCTTCACACCAAATGAAACCGTTCAGAAAAAGCTGTTAAAAACCAAGGGTGACTCATTTAACTGCTTGATGTCTGACCAACATTTTGCCACCTCTGCCCAAACCAGAGAAATCAGACCTGCTGTCAGTGGGCTGAAACCCTGCAAACACTGGGAAAATCACACATTTAAACAGGTTAAGGAAACACCTGAGCTAGTAGAGACAAATGACATTTTTATAAATAAGCAGGAGGTTTTTATGGGATGAAATCTCTTTTCTAGCATTTTCCAGAACATTACCAACCTGTGTTGCTAGTTGATCTGGGATGCAGTCAATTCTCTCTGCTACTGGTGTATCCCGACATTGTGGGTAAAATTCTGTCAGGGAAATAAAGGAATGGGTTAATACCAGGAAATAAAGGAATGGGTTAATACCAGGAAATAAAGGAATGGGTTAATACCAGCATCTCTAAACTGCAGGAATAACTTGAGTCCCTCTGAACTCAGTGCCTGCTTCCCTAACAACAACAGAGATCCAAATCAYTATCAACCATGGCTTCTGTGCTTCRTTTTTACCCTTGGAAAAYRGCACACAATTATTTCAGATATGAAAACTCCACTGTAAGTTTTTGAGCATATAGGTAATTTTGATAATTTTATTTCACTAGTCCAATTTTCAGTGACTCCTGTCAATGTGCTCTGCTTCATTGAAAATATATRGAAAAATAAAAATGGGAAGAACTTTTCTTCAACTGGGCTGTCATGGTGCTCCTTCCCCTGAGCCAGAGTTTTTAACAGGAACTGGAATTGGAGCATCAGGGAAAAGCACCTCCATTAAAATGCTCCWTCAGATTTCAGGTTTGTGGGACTGAATTTAAGGTGGGCAGCTTTAGCTGATTAAAGGGAGCACTGAATGTTACTTTATGTATTTGGGAACTGTTTGTGTCTGGAGCAAGGACTGTGAAGTGCCCTGGGCTGAGATGCACACACACCCCCAGATCTGCCTCTTTGCATCAGCTGCACTTCTGTTTTTTGCTTAAAAAAACTCCGACTCATGACAGAAACAAGAAAAAAATATGCAGATATTAGTTTGGATGGGTAGTTCTACTAAAACACCGAGGTGTTTGCCTTGTAYAAGCAATAACTTTTATTTTTCTGCCAATTTCACCTCCAAGCCTTTTACTCCAGTCCCTGTGTGTGTGAATGGAATTACACAAAATGGGACTGGAAGTAAAGCAGGTGCTCTGCATCACATCCCTAGAACACAAGGGTTTCCTGATTTATCAGTRCATCAGCAAGAAACACTGGGGGATTTTAGGATTATTATAATATTCCACACAATTTGTCCASTCCCACACAGGGATCAGGCAAATTTTTTTTCAGAGTTATCTTTTTATTTAATACTCCAAAAATTGCAATTATCTGAGCTCTATGCTCCTAAAGAAAGTCCAATCAGCGGAGGGAGAGATAAGAGATTTTTCATGACAATAAACCCTGACTCACACCATTTATTGCATTAATAGCTGATAACTTTGATTGTATCACCCACAGCAAGGCCTGGCCACGATTCACCTTTGGGTAATGATAAGAGCATTTGGACAGTGATAAGAGCAGGAGCCCTGAGGCAGATGCCAGTGGGGTTTGTGCTCCTGCAGCAGCAGCCATGGGAAGCTCTCACCTGCAGATTTGACTCCAGAATGTCCCGTGGCCAGCAGCCCAATGAGGACACAGGCAATGACAGTCACCACGGTGAAGAGGGCAATCAGGGTGAGCTCCAGCCCACTGAACTTCCTGCCCATCTAGAAACCCAGAGAAACTCCATCAGCCAAAGTGAAACACGGGGAACAGCTCTAAATTACATTTCCAGTTTATAAACGTTGCTAATAACATTTATAGTTTAATAATTTTTATTAAAATTATTATTTTTAATTAAAAAATTAATTCTGGTTTTAAGCCACATCACCTAATCCCAAGGTTTAAATAAAACTCTGCTTAAATACTATGTGCAATAAGTCTCCAGTTCAGGATAATTCACTCCGTGCAGATTTTRAAATTATTACACTGAGAAATGTATTTTGATCCCTGCAAATCACTGAGTACAGAACAATTTACTCCTGAAATAGACCATAAAGTTTCCCACAGGTTACTAAAATTCCTGAAACAGAAAACAAATTAAATAATCTTCCCCTTTTTTCCTTTTCTAAACTTTCTTTTCTCCTATAGAGCAAACACAAGTCTATTCATTTAAAAAAAGAGGAACTCGATTTGTTAAAAATATACCAGAGAAAAGCTGGAATAAACCCTGAGGGCGTGTCCAGGACACGTGGGGAAGGCAAGACAGAGCTAAATTGCTTTTTTGTGCAGTGGCAGAACAGATTGTGTACAAGCTCATGGCACAGTGGTTGCTGCTGGAACCACAACTGAAATATGGGAAATAACTCAAAGGAGTCAGTGCCTTAAAAAGCTGTGGAAAACACAAGGTTTTCCCAAATTCCTTTTTTTATATTTTTGGTGAGAAAGATGTGCTGAGCCAAGGGGGCTGTGCTGGCTCAGAGARMAACCCAGAGCCATCAACACYGAACTGTGCACCACCAATCAAACTGATTAAAACTAATTAAAACTAATTAAAAYRAATCTCAGCAGCCAGATCAATACACACTGGCAGCTACCRCTGCATTTAGCTTGTGGTTAARGGCATTTAACCTCATAAAACAGAGTTAAATACAGASAAATTGGTTCTCTTCAGTTAAGGAAGTGTGGGAGCACGTGTGCATTGCTCTGGCACATCAGAACACTTTCACATGCTTTAGCAATGACCCACAGAAGTGAAAAATACTTTAGAATGAACTATTTTGTGCATGAAATAACAGTTTAAATCATTGTGTGCACCTGTTGCCATTTTTAACCCATCAGCCTCCCTCCATCACAAACTAAAATCCCCTTTTGCTGTGTTGCCCCAGCTGATACCATCCTAAAACTTAAAAGCCCCARTGTTCATTTTCCTGAAGAGCAGGATTTTATTCAAGCTCTTGTCATTAAAGCCTTCTATCTCAYTGAATTTCAGTTCTTTCTTCTCCTGGTCCCCCTCCAAACCCTAAAACATTGGAGATAAATCCTTATAATTCATACATCTAAGTTATGTGATGAGCATTCATCAGCAAGGCAAAGCTCTCCAGAACCTTGGAATAAATAAAAAGTAACATAATATATATATATATTTAAATGAGAGCCTTACCTTAAAGTTTCTGTGGTTCCTTCATTTGCTGCTCCTGACTGTGAAGCTCAACATCAAACCTGGGGCTTTATGAGCTGCTGTTATCAGTTCTCAGCTGTGCTTGCAGAGCCCTGGGCCAATGGCAGGCACAGCCAGAATTACAGGCAGATTACAGACACTCTTTGGACTAAACACTCTTTGGACCTCAATATGAAGCATCAGGTTCTGCAAAGGAGGGAAAAGCAGCCAAGAAATGCCAGRCAGCTCATCCAGTTACATGGCTGGGTTTTTTTAATCTGTTCTTCTCCCATATCTTTGTTACTTTGACCTTCATTGAACTGTCATGTTCCTCTTGTATTACTTCTSCTTAATCACCACAAGAAGTCATTAAACATTCTCAAATGAGGGAAAGAGCTGTTGAACATGTGGTAGGGGAGAATCAAATTTATGACCATTAAAATTTTTATTGGAATTAACTATAAAAGATTAATCTTAAATCAATATAAACAGATTTCAGGGGATATGACTAATAAATGTCAAAAGCAGATGAAAAAGATGAAAGATTAACACAGAAATGTTAAAATTTTATAGTCATGAGGCTTCAATCATAACCTTAATATGAATGCTTCACACCTAACTGGTTTTTCTCTTTTTCTTGCAAATGATAGATGGGATTCTAACAATAAATCTTCATTTCCAAAGGAAAGCTTTCAATTCATATTATTATGAATATTTACAAGTGAATTTTCAATAATAAAGAAATGGCTGAGAAGTCCTTCCTTCCTTCCTTCCTTCCTTCCTTCCTTCCTTCCTTCCTTCCTTCCTTCCTTCCTTCCTTCCTTCCTTCCTTCCT
>NDFG01000007.1:3113039-3157402 GCA_002167245.1 Sporophila hypoxantha
CATCCATCCATCCATCCATCCATCCATCCATCCATCCATCCATCCATCCATCCATCCATGTCCATCCATCCCTCCATCCATCCCCTCAGATCAATGCCACCACTCCCAGGGACTCAGGTGAACCACAGGCAGAGTTTCCAAACCAACCTCACCCCTCCTTTCCATGGAAACAACCTCCAAAACCAAGAAAAAGCTGGAAACTTTGCTAAAAATTGCCAGATATGTTGCTTTGTGAGTGTCTGTGAAAAAAACAAAAAGGTTTTGTGTGGATTATGAGGATGACAACGGTTGGGGAAGCCTGAGGGGTTTGTTTGATGGATATCTGTTCTCCAAAGTTTATTTATTTCATTTGAGTGTTCCAGGAAAGCCCAGCACAGCAGATTCCAGGGGTTCCATTTAACAATCTCCCTGCCATCAATAAAACCATTTGCTTAAGTGCTTCCCTGAGCTGGCAGTGCCACCAGGCTCTGTTATCCATCACGCAGGGAACGCTTCCCTCTGCTCCAGAGCACACACCCAGCAACACCCAGCTCTCCAGGGAGGCTTCCCAGCAGCTTTCCTGTGCTCTTGTGAGGTCCTCAGGACGAGGTGAGAGATCAGAATTTAACTCCATGTTCTCAGAAGGCTGATATTATATTATATTATATTATATTATATTATATTATATTATATTATATTATATTATATTATATTATATTATAGTATAGTATATTATAGTATAGTATAGTATATTATATTATGATATCATGTCATATCATGTCATGTCATATCATATCATATCAATCATATATCATATCATATCATATCATATATTATATTATATACTAAAGAAAGAGAAAGGGGACATCTGAAGTCTAGACAAGAATTAATAATAAAAACCCATGACTGACCAGAGACCCGACACAACTGGACTGGGATTGGTCATTAAATTAAAACAATTCMCATGCTGGGTAAACAATTCTCCAAATCACATTCCAAAGCAGCAAAACAGGGAGAAGCTGAAGCTTCCCATGAGAAGAAAGGGATTTTCCATAAAATATCACGGTGGCACTTTCCTTTGTTTCCTTTCCAACTTTGTTACTCCACAAAGGAGATCAGGGCAAGGTGTGAGATCAGTCTCCAAAGGGGAGGAATGGGGAAGGGACACTGAGAGGCCATAAAGACAAGGAGAACTCCATTAAGAGAAGAGCTGGAGCAGCSTGGTCTCTGCTGGCTCCTGCTTTGGTTTCCAGGAACTCAGAGCTGATTCCTCTCTGGCAAAAAGCTGGGAAGAAGAATTGTTGGAAACCCAGGGGTACAGGCTGGGCTGCAGAAAATGGCACAGGAAAGCAATCTAGGAAATGAGGYGCTGTTAAAAATGCAGTAATTTAAAAAGAGGCATTTATCTCTGCTTTGAACAGGTCCATTTTTAATTAAATCACACACAACTTGCAAAGCTCRTTAGCTGGGCTGGGTGAGCTTCCTGACATTCCTTCAGTCAGCAGGGCTRAAAATTGGRGTTTCAGCTACAGGACCATGCTAGGAAATASAAATGKCTTATGCTTTGTCTACAGTTTAAGAAGGGAAATAGAAATGGCTTATGCTTTGTCTACAGTTTAATAAGGGAAATAGAAATGGCTTATGCTTTGTCTACAGTTTAATAAGGGAAACAGAAATGGCTTATGCTTTGTCTACAGTTTAATAAGATTTTTTTTTCACTGTTTTGGTGTCAAATATTAAACAGAAGTAAGGGTTACAGCCCTTAGTTTCTGTAAGAATCTGTTGGCACATTTCCAGTCCAGCCAGGAGCATTATCCTGGAAGGATGTTTGCACAGATCCAGCAGGAGCACACTCCTGCAATCCCACATTCCTCCTGTGCAGGGCTGAACCCACCCTGCACTCTCCAGGCTGGCTCTGGCCACATCCAAGCAAGGAAAAAGGCTGAGCTGTTTTTAGGGGCCCAGAGTCTCCTGCAGACATTCAGCTGAGCAAGGCAAGGAGCTGTGAAACCTCACCAAGGCACTGGAAACAGATTTTCCACCAAAGAGGCTCTGGAGAGAACGAATTTGGATTCATCCCATGTTGTGTCATTTTCCCAAAGCACATCACAATTCAAGATCAGATGCTGTGAGCTCCGACTCAGACAAAGGCAGTTTTCATTTTATAGTAATTGACAACCAAAATATTTTGATTTTGTTTACCAAACAGACGGAGAAATAATATCAACTGAGTCATTTCATTGCTGTGGAAAGGCAGAACATATTTGAAGTTCATTTTCGAAGTATGTGCAGTTCTTCTCAAAGAAATGCAAATAGACATTCTTGAGAAATGATTTTTCTAGATAAATATGTTTCTTTATGTCYAAACAATGAATCTTTATTCTCATGCCAATACCACTTCTGATCCAACAAAGTATGGCAGAGGTGATGAACATTAAAATTTATTGCCAGTGGTATTTATGAATCTTTATTAGGTCAAATTAGAGACCAGTGATAATTAGAGATCAGTGATCAYGATAATGATGACAAAGGTAAGAATTCCAATGGATCTATGGCACATAGAAAAAGGAATAAATTTCRCAGTTCTCAGTGCAAATGAGGAAATGACTTGCTGGGAGTGTCTAAAACACAAAAATAATTACTGGAAGTCAGTGCAGAACACACTGCTCGGGTGATGACTCASTGGGTAAGACCTGAAATCAGAGGAGGAATGTTATAACAATAGTCCTAAAAAACCCCAAACCCTCTCATTCTCATTTTAATTGCTGCTGAGCACAGAAAGCACGAAGCGAGAAGGCGTCAGATGTAGAAGGAACAAGTGTCAGGATGGTTTGAACCATAATCATGAATATAAATCACTTGATTATGTCTGAAAATTAATAACTGCTGCTGCTCAAGATAGCAAAGGGTAGCTCTTAGTACAGCCAAGTCTTATGTATTGCCAATATTTATTATCTACCTTCTCAACTGACAAAGAAATTACAAGATTGCACACAAARAAGAGAATATTTTTCTTTTGGCCATTCATGCATAAATATCAAAATGTGCCTGGCATTATTACTTGATCAAAATCTATCATCTGCTTTTTGATTTTTTTATTTTTTTTTAAGCTGTAATAAGAGAACATCAGGGATATTCCAGAATGGAAATATCCTACAAGAAAGAGATTTGAACCTGGCATTTGTAGCTGACARTGTTCACTCCAGGATAGAGTTCACTGCCTGTAAATGAAGGGGAAAAGGACAATTAATATTTGCTTCCAGCTAATTGCTGGCTCCAGACAATGCACCAAGCTGAAAGTGACTCTCAGCTGCATCCCCCAGCTCTGCTTTGGGCAAAATGGAGAAAAAGGAGAAATAAGTTTAATAAATTAGCARTTATCCTTCCTCCTCAAATATCTGGATTGTCAATTTTTTGATTTTTCAGACCAAGCCTGCTGTGGGTGCTGGTTTTGGGGTCCTTTGGCTGGGAACAAGTGTCAGGTTTTACTTTGAAATCATCCTTTTCTCAACTTCAGCTTTATGTGATTTTTTTTTCCCATGYTCCCTCCTACCTGGAATGTACCAGCAGAAAGGAATTTTCACTCCTGCTGGCAGACCTAGAAAGAGCAGAGATGTTTTCTGCACAGGGACATATCAAGGTTAATAGTAAAGTTAAATCTGAATAAAGTTTGAAATAAAAATATAGGTATTGCTTCGTATGAAACCTAATTGGTGAAAAGTTGAAGAACTGGTTAAGAAAGGATGCATCATGTCTCAAATCCCTTTAAAAAATGTCCTTCCTTCTCCTTTGATTCCTTAAAAACAGGGGAAATTCTTAAACCTCCCAAGGCATGTCATTAATTTTGTGCCTTCTAGAAATGCATAAATTCAAATGTGATGTGCTGAAGTAAAGCAGATACTCTTCAAGAATTCAAATATGGGCAAATGAGAGTGYTGGATTTAAGAGCCCAAATCACCACTCTGTATTTAGGCTGTCCAAAGACTGACTAACATAAAATAAATATTGACACAACCACCTCTTCATGCCAGTTTGGGGACACATATGCACAGAGCACCAGGACACYCAGGAGGCTGCCAGCTCCAAAGATCCTTGAGTCATACATCAGGCAGGTCCAAAATAGCCTTGGATGGATTTTGTAATGCTAGTTAAGGGAAAAAACCCAATAAACTGGGGACTCTAATTTCTTGGCTTGTAAATATGCATATTTTTACGACCAGAAAACCCAGAAATTTTAGGGTTTTTTTTAATGAAGGTTAATAATTACAATAATAATAACAATAATAATTAAAAGAAAGAATTTTAAGGTGAAATTACAGATCTGCAATAATGACAAAAACCTAAAAGGAATGAAAACCTCCAGTTAGTAAATAACACTCAAAATGCACCTTATAAATTCCTAACTTCATTATCCACTATTCCTACCCGTATTCCACTGAGTTTTTTCATGTTTTTACTGAACAAAAGCTGAAATGACAGATTATGGCCCAGCTTTTGGAGAGAGGAAAAGATAATTCTGAAAGGAGCTGCTTAATGAAATCAGGGCTTTGACCCCTTGCAGTTTTTTTGTCAGAGCTTTTCTGCTGCTCCCATGACTTTCCCTGTCCTTGCTGCAGATGGTCCAACAGCCAATTCCTGAGTTCCTTGCTGCTCCTGAGCAGGAAACAAAGCAAAGCCACCGTTATTATCTCTTGATTCCTYGCCAGCTTTTTGCTTATTTAGACATGATACTGTTGGATAATATTCAGCTTTGCATTTCTTACCAGTAAAAAAATAATAGATGGCTATTGTAGGAAAACAAAAGGATTAAAGGCTTAGGAGCTTCGGGTGCATGTTTAATATTCAGATATTTGTAATAACAACTGAGAGATGCACACAACATCAGTGCCAAGAGAGTGATTTCCTTACACCTGTTTTTGTGTGGTAATTCAGGGAGCACTGCCCAGGAGGGCTGGGCTGGGCAAGGGACTCTGCTGAGGCAGAACCCAGCAGCTCATCCCAACAGCATCCAAGACGTGGGAAAACTCAAAGTTCACAGCTTTGACCTTCATTGCCACTGCCACCTCCATGGAATTTCAACTCCGAGTTSTTRAGYCTTAACTTCTTTTTGCCAAGGTCGTGGTTAAATATGTGAGRTATTTCTTGTTGGGAYTCAGATGTTTATTACTTCTTATCYATGTCACAGTCTCACAAACCCYGAGTTCTGCAGCACCTCACTYCAACAAACTAAAAATGGAGCCCCATCTCTCTCTCTAYAAGGCCTTTTAAGGATMAACTGTCCAGTTAAGAAATGACACCTMAWTTATTTTTACTTTTAACCCAATAACCAACCACCCMTGSYCYRCAATGTGGACTTTGTATCCAATTACACARAACCACCCAAACCCATGGAGGAGAAGGTGGAGAAGAAGGAGAAGAAGGAGAAGAAGGAGGAGAAGAAGGAGAAGAAGAAGAAGGAGAAAAAGGAGAAGAAGAAGGTGGAGAAGAAGAAGGAGCAGCCTCCGCCCTAAAACCTCCATCTTGCTGTATATCTATTACTATATTCTAAACCCTTAAACTCTGAGTTTCCCACCCTGTGGTATCACACACTTCTATCCAAACTCCACACCCACAATCCCAGTTCTATCATCAATTTTGGAAGCTTCTCCATGGCCTCAGGTCAATGCAGTGTTCTCTTGGGGGTCAGTGCCTGGCAGCACAGAAAGTCTGAAATTCTCAGCAACCAGGGTTCCAACACTTAGTGACCTCTAAACTTGCACCCAGGGGTARTTCTTGCATCACTGGGATGAAGGATTCCAACCCTCCATGAAAAAATGATCAACCATGCCATTAGATGCCACAAATCCTTACAGATTCTGATCATACTGGTTCCAAGTTTCCTCTCCAAACACAACAGCTGGAAGATGTATTTGTTTGGGGGTTTTTAATGATATTTTTACAGTCTCTTGTAATTCAAGTGTGAGTGGGAGTGAAGGCATCAAACAGTGTCAGACTTTGAACAAAGCCTGGGGACCAGTGAGACTGTGGGTGTTCGTCTCTCCTCAGTAGCTCTGCTCCTAACTGGAAAACTCTCCATAGGAGTGACACCTCCTATATATTTGCACACATTTATTTATATAAACACATTTACATACATTTATTTCAGCTGACTTCAGGAGTCCTTGATCACGGAGATGCCCTGGTCAGGCTCAAACCATGAGGATGGAAATCCATGCAGAGATTTAGAACTGGGACTACTGAAATGCAGCTTCAACAAATTATTTAAACACCTCCATCTATTTATTCTTTGATCGTGGAGCGAGCAACACTAAAAACAGTAATCAGGGAACTAAAAAGGGGAAAAGCTGATAAAAACTCAGGGGAAATCCTGGAAAAAATGTTTAATGCAAAGTGTCCCCAAGGTGTGACATGTCCCAGGGCACATCACCCAGGAGCCCGAGGCACCAAGGACTGGTGTCAGGAGAGCCTCAAGTCTTTATTAAATGTAGGAACAATACCTTGGCAAATTGGGTAGGGCTGGAAGCACCACGATAACCCTGAATCTGCATTTTGAAGCTTTCAGGGCCCGTGGAAGGTGTGTGCTGTGAGATAAAGCAGCTGCCTTTGAAAAGGAGACTTTAATCCATTAGATATTTGCCATCTAAATAGCTCCACTCTGCTGGACCTGAAGCTTTCTCTGCAACACAAGTGCTGTTTCCCTTTTTTCATTTTCCCAGTTATCTTGTTTTACAGCTTTCTCCACTCCACTCCTTAGCCTACATTTAGGCAATTATTTCCCTTTCCTTTAAGCAGAAATACAATATCTGATGGTGGCAAACAGGCAGAGCACAGAAATTCCTGAGTCTCACTCCAGCATCTTATTACACTGCCCCATTTTCTCATTTGTTCTATAATTATGGGCAATTAGGGCTGAGAGCACCGAGGTCAGTTCTGTTTCTTGAAGTGTGTTTGCCATAAAATCTCCATTTTAGCCCTGCTGCAGCTCATTGAAATCCAAATGGCACAGAGGGGAAAATATGCAGAGTTCAGATTCAGTGAAAGCAAAGTTAGAAGGGGCTTCCTTCAAGTGTCCAAATSCCAGAGCAGCCCCTCTGTGGGTACAAAACCATGACTGGGACTCATCCTTGTCCTTTCTGGCTGTGATTCCTGGAATATGGGTAAAACTCATCCAGGGAAGACACAGCTCATACTCTGAGTCTTGGAAGAAACCACAGATATCAGCTCCTGTCTGAAAGTTTAAAAATGATCTGATTGGAATAAGTCATGTACAGAATCAAGGTAAATCAGTGGAAGGTAATAACTCATTAGCTTRTAAGTTATTCCAGAGAGACTGAACTCAGTCGCACCTAGAAGGAAAAAGAATTCTTTACAATTTCCCTCCCTTTGGTGTCCTGATGGTCACATACATAATGCACACTCAACAACTTACTCCATTTCTCAAACTATTAAATGTATCACTCAATTCATGGSAGTTAATGCTCCTTAGTTGCTCCACCAGGAACCAGGCACACAAACTTCTTTCTCTGACTGGTGTGGATGCATTTCTGCTCAACTTCCTTGGAGCAATCCCTTTGCACCCTGAATCACTACAGCAAAAACCAAACACAAAACATGTCAGAAACTTGCCCTGACTAAATCCCACTGCTCTCCAAAGTGAGACCCCCATAATTGCCTAAACTGCTGCTTCATTAAGGCACTTATTTGCTTATTTTTCTATAGGATTTGCAGCTTTAGTGACACCATAATTACAGCAAAGATACACGAGTCACTTAAATTACCGCAGCAATTAAACCAGACTAATGKGCCACAATTATTTCCTCCAAGACAAACTTTCCTAGGATCCTTTATTCCTCTGTTTGATGCCATCCAACACTTTAATTCTCTGCTTGCTTTCCCTGTGTCAATAATGCTTTGGAGGTGGCAGCTAAAATTCCAAAAGTGAAGACAGCAAATGTCACGTGTAGAACTGCTCAGGCATGAGCACAGCTCAAGAGTTTTGCTGTTGGGGTGGCAGCTCTCTGCTCTAGCCCTGAACCAAAATACCCATGGAAAGCAATTATTCATGTTAAAAAGCTTGAATTTACCTCCAAAAGGTTCCTGCATTCAGAGCTYTGGCTATGCAAAAACCTCATTACAAAAGAACAGCATCAAGGCAATATCCCCAAGTTTCTGTGCCTAAAGGATGGAGGAATGAAGTGACACCAGGTTACATAAAATATTGATGCTCACTTTTCAGTTACAGGGTTTTATGCATGCAAAAGGTCTTCCTGCTTGGAAGGTTTACTACCAGAATAAATTATTATTACAACGTGTCTTCGTTTGCACAAGTGCTTCTTCAGCTGGCAGCAAAGAATAACTTGGGAGCTGATGTACAGACAGTTTTTAAAACTCTCATTTTTTCTCGAAAATTTAAGTGCAAGGAGATCTGCACAAGCTGTGTAATTTATCACAGTGATTTCTGTTAGGGTAGCTCTGCAAACAGGAGGAGGTTTGTCACTGCATTTCGGTTCACGTGCAGCAAAGACGGCAATATTCCTCTCAGTGGTTTATTATTTCCCACTTGGAATGCCCAAATCCCATCAGATTGGGCTGCCAGCACAGGGATCAGCCATTGCCTCCTGTCCTGGCAGCAATTTCACCCCTGCCTTGCCTGGCAGGGCTGCCCTGGCACGCTGCCACTGGAGCATCCTCTCACACATCCAAACTGCCCTGATATYTCCTCTCTTTATGGGAATATCAAAGTTCCCAAGGGCTTTAAGGTCGTTAAGAGCTGTCCAGAAAATCTGCTCCTTGCTCAGTGGCTGAAGTGCAAATGAAAGAGCCAGCTCTGTTATCATCAGATCAGGTGTTATCTAAAGCAGGCTGGGGACAACTCAGAGGGACAGATAATGATGCTGGCCTTGGAGCTGGGAAAAGAAATTTTTTTACTGCAGAGAAAAGAAAAGTAAAAGAAACTTTACTTCAGAGTAAACCTGTGTGCTCACACTTTGCATTTTAAAGTCTTCAAACATCAATGTTAAGATGCAGCAGCTTGTATGAGGAATAATTAGTAAAGCCAGGAAATAAATGTGATTATTTCTATAACAGACCTTGTTTATCGTGAGGAAAATGTGAGCTAATTCAGATTTTAGTCCTGCAAACCAAATTAACTTCACGATGTTTCACTGGGCCAAATCATGCTCTGCATTGCCTTCTTTAGTAATTATATCCTGACAGTGCATAATTAGTGTCTCAAGTCGAATTCCCCCACAGCCATCAAACTTGCAAAGAAAATAAAAACTAAAACAAGGCGCAGGTAGCAGGCTCAGGAGACACGAGGAGCAGGAGTGGGGTGTGTGGGATGTGTGTGTTTAGTGCAGTCACACACAGGGCTAATTTAGAACCATGATTTTCCTGACTCCAGCTGGATCTAGACAACAACCAGGAGGCTCAGGTCCTGGGGAGAGTCCAGGAGAGCCAGGAATATCCATTTGCCAGAGGAGGAGGCTGAGCACAGCAATTTTTATCYTATTCCTGCTCTTCCAGCACAGACCTTCTTCTGTGAGCCCTCCTTGCCAGCTCTGRGGGACAAAGAGGAACCAAAACACASAGGGACACCTTGAAGAGCCATAAATCCCCATGGCTCCCCAGCAGAAGTGTCCAGCCACATGYTTCATGCTTAATTAATTAAAAATTTAGCTGCTAATGATGTTCTCTCCATATATAACCAGAGGGGCTCCATCAGACAAACCCCTCACCCAACATCAACCCAGTGGTCAAAGCTCCCCTCAGGAAAAAAATCCCAGAAAATGTGTCTGGGGGTAAGAGGCACAAATTCCAAATTATTGACTACACTCTGAGCAGGCTGGGACAATCCAGAAAAAATCTGTTCCATCAGATTTTGCAAATCAGGGGCGGTTTTTGGGGAAAAGGAACAAAACCTGGTGTGAGCCCTTTGCTGGCATCACCTCGGGAGGAGAGAAACTATGGCTGGGTGSCAGCTCTGGAGTAAACCAAGCTTAGGTGAGCTCAGATTTCAGTAAATGTGATCCTTACCATGGTGCAGATTCCATTTGAAGGCTGCCACATCTCCAGGGGCAAATTCTGCATCAAGCAACAGCTAAATTTACAAGGAATGGGAAGYTGGAGTTGAAAACAGATTCAGAGATGAGTGCATTTATCTGTACACGATAAATCAACAAGAACAGATCAATATTCTCTTTCCAGCTGTTAGCAAAACACACAGCAAAAGTCAAATTCATTAGTAACATTCCTTCTGTAATTTAATTTTGCGCATTTTACCTTTCCTGTTCATTAGAGACAAAAAATTCCTCTTCCAAATAAAGATTATGGGGATCTCAAATATTTAATCCAAGGTTAATTTCACTCCTTTTTTCTATGGGAAGCACTGGGGAAAGCTGTGACAGAGAAGCAGAATCTGGACTGGCTTGGCCAGGAAAATTTCAGGTGTGWCTGCTCCTGTGGTGCCAAAAATGCTTCCCTGGGCTTCTCCTCCTGATGGATGGTGGGAAACATCCCAGTGATGGAGATGAAGTAGTGATTGCTATTTCCATAATGAACAAATTATCACATATTATATAATTATWTATTAATATCTATCTGCAGTTAGAGCACCTGAAGTGATAAGCACCCTTAAAATTAATGTCTGTTTGTGTAAAGTTGAGAAAAAGTTGTGCTACTCTCCCTCTGTGGGTATCATGTCTGCTAAATGTCACAAATATCACACAAAAATATGGCCAAAAAAAAGAGTTTTTCTTAAAACTCCATTGAGTGAGTGGATACAGTGATATTCCTTTGARACTGTGGGTGATGTTTATAAACACTGAGGTATTTGGCATCTCAAAGTAAGCAATTTTCTGTGCTTCCAGGGCAAGGCTGGGTTCCTGCAGATCCCTATAAGCCCAGGGTTTAATGAAGCTGAAAATAACCCTCAAATCTGAGGATCAGCCTCATTGCAGTTGCTCCCTGCTTTAAATCTGCTTGAACTCACAACTGCATCCTATTTGGGATTGTTTCATTTCCAAAGTGATGGCTGATGGAAACTCAAGCCACTTCCAAGTCTGATGCATTTGCCAAGTAGAAATATTCAAAATSTAAGAGGGAAATGAACTTTATTAACCACAAAAGGAATGAAATGTAGTATTTTGATTGGTTCCCAGGGTTGTGGGAGACCCTTTGATGTTGCTTAKGAAATACGAAGTGGTTGAAGCATTCTGGTGCAGTCAGTTTATTTGGGGGTTATTTATCTTTACTGCTAAACAAAACATGAAAATCCCATTATTTTGGACAGATGAGAGAAAATAGCACATTTTGGTGGTGGTCTGGCACTCACCTGCCTGTGGACAAGATTCCTGAGGATGTTTCCCACCATCCATCAGGAGATGCCCAGGGAAGCCTTTGGGCACCATCAGGGACCACAGGAGGAGTCACACCTGAAACTTTGGTGGCCAAGCCAGCCCAGAGTTTGCTTCTCCTTCCCCAAGGAAAAAAATAGTGAAATTAAGCTTGGCTTAAATATTTAAATCCCCCCATAATCTTTATTTGGAAGAGGAATTGTCTCTCTTTCTGTGTGACATTTGCGACATTTAGCAGACATGATACATAGAGAGAGCTGCACAACTTTTTCTCAACTTTACACAAAYAGACATTAATTTCCAGRGTGTTTATCACTCTGAGATAYTTATGAATRTATAGTTATATAATAYATGATTATTTGTTCACTATAGARATRTTAATCACTACATCACCTCATCACCACTAAAATGTTTATGCCTAAAGAGGTCCTTAAACAAACACTGACTCTCTTTTGGGGGCTGGAGTATGGAAGGCTTTCTAATTACCTGGATAATTAAGAGGTTTGGTGCACCATTGTTATTTTTTTCTCTAGAGAYCACAATGTACTTTTATGAAATTAAACAAAGGCCTAAGGAAAATTTTCCAGAGACAATATTCCAGAGAATTGTTTCAGCGTGGTCCCTCAGGTGTCTCATCCCCCTCCCTGTACCTGTTTAATCAGTCAGGCACTGCTGACTGCCAAGTCCATCTTCTGTGCCCTCTGTAATTACAAATCAATCATTACAGAGGATTCCAAGCAAGAAAACAATACYAATAAGAGCAAAAAGCAACTCTTCATTAATTGAACTCGAAGCCTTGCTAATSCAAGTGGCCCAGCCCTGTGACAGGCAATCATTCCTGGCTGMTTTAATGAGCACCTTCATCTGGCACTTCCCWGCTCTGAGGGCACTTGGACACTGTGGGTTGGAGGGTTTGGYTTCATTYATTTATTTTTTAGACCCTAAAAGGGGTGAAAGAATTCAATGGATAAGTCCATGCAATATTTTACATACAGAGTCACTTGCAGTGAAGGTTACTTTATGYATTTGGGAGCTGATTATGGCTGGAACTGTGAAGTGCAGGGATGTGCCCTGGGCTGAGATGCACACACACCCCCAGATTTGCCTCTTTGCATCAGCTGCACTTGTGCTTTTTGCTCAGGGAAACTCCTGCTCTTGACAGAAACAGGAAAAAATATGCAGATATTAGTCTGGATGGGCAGTTTTACTAAAACACCGAGGTGTTTGCCTCGTATAAGCGATAATTTTTATTTTTCTGCCATTTCCACCTCCAAGCTTTTTGCTCCAGTCCCTGTGTGTGAATGGAATTACACAAAATAGACTCGAAGTAAAGCAGGTGCTCTGCATCACAACCCTGCAAGGCAGTGGTTTCTGAGGTACCAGTAAATGTTTCTATGGTTATAGGGCTTTTTTCCACACAGTTTTTCTGCTCCCAGAGTSTCCTGATCCTTGAGCAGGGGTGTGCTGATGCTAAAATCCAAGGAGGRCACATCCTGTGACTGTCACCAGGCAGCAGAGGACGATCAACCTCTAAATTCCTCTTGCCCATCCAGACCCAGAAAAACCCCACTGGCAAAAGGAAAACACAACGACAGCYTTGAAAGCCCCATAAATTACATCACTAACTTATTCAATTATCAACACTTATAAATAATTCAGGTTTGAAATCGTGCCCCCTAATCTCAGGGTTTAAATCAAACACTCTTTAAGGACTGTGAAATAAATCTCCAGTTCAGGGCAATTCACCCAGCACAGATTACAGCATTATTACACCAGTGGGCAAGCACTGAGAAATGGTTTTTATTCCTTGAAAAGCACTTTGCACACAGAGAACAATTTTCTCCTGAGATGAACTATGGAGTTTCCTACAGGTTACTCAAATTCCTGATAAGGAAAAGATGTTGGGGGCTTTTTTTATTATTTTTGTTACCTCTTTTAGAAGTAACGTCCAGCTGAGGTTTGTTAAAAATGAATTTACCACAACCTCTAAGGAGCTCTCTAGCATGCTCAGAACATGTGAAAAGGCAAGGCAGAGGTAACAGGGTGAATTTCCTGTTTGTCCAGTGGGAGAACAGATCCTGTGCACCAGCCCTGAGSTGTCACCAGAGGTGAGAGCAGCAGGAACTGTCACAAGAGCTCCACTGGTGGCTGCTGAAATCCCAGCTGAAATATGGGAGCATATTTAGATGGACTCCAGCCYTAAACTGCTGGAAACCTCATGGTTGTCCCAAATTCCTTTTTTTTTAGTGAGGCAGAGTGGAGCAAGGAGTGCTGAGCCAAGGGGGCTGTGCTGGCTCAGAGAGCAACCCAGAGCCATCAACACCGAACTGTGCACCAGCAATCAAACTGATTAAAACTAATTAAAACTAATTAAAACTAATTAAAACAAATCTCAGCAGCCAGATCAATACACACTGGCAGCTACCACTGCATTTAGCTTGTGGTTAAGGGCATTTAACCTCATAAAACAGAGTTAAATACAGAGAAATTGGTTCTTTTTAGCTAAGAAAGTKTGGGAATGTCTGTGCCCAGAGATGCTGTGGCTGCTCCTGCATCCCTGGAAAGGTGCAAGGCCAGGTTGGATGGGGCTYAGAGCACCCTGGGGAAGTGCTGGGAGCAGAAAAAGATGRGTTTTAATGTCCCTTCCAACCCAAACTGTTATATCATCTTAAACAAGAAACAGGAGAAAGGAGAAGGAAATATTTAACATTTAGTTTGGCTACTTATTGAGTTGTTGTTGGAAAAAACTACTGGGAATTAAAATATTCCATTCAAGGCAGCAACCAGGAGCTGCAGCCTCCTGGGCTGGAAATCTCATCACAAATGGGATTATTTCTTGGGCTCCTGTGCTTGTATCTCCCGTCTTCCTGGTGGAAGATGATTAGCCAAGTGCTTCCTGTCACTGTGCTGTCCTCATCCAAGTGCCCTTGCTCCATGGATTCTTAATTTCTTGATTTCAGGTGTCTTGGTTGGAAATGCAAGCTGTGGCTGGGGTGCGTGCTCTATTTGTCATCTGTCAGAGCTGGGGCAGTTCTCTGCTGTTCTTTGGGCAGTTTTCTTTATCTCTCCCACAGCCAATTCCTCCCTCTAGGAGATCTCTGCTGTCCATGGGCCATTAATTATTAATTATCTTCTGTCCATGCCAGTGAGTGTCCCTGCATGGCTGATCCAATTCCACCATCCCATGGGGAGATGCTCCGCCCAGAGGGAGGCCAAGCATTCCTACCTGGATCCAATCTGAGGTTTGGACAGCACAGCAGCCTTTGTCCCCTGCATTGCCAGAGGAGCAGCTTGTGCTTGCCCTGCATCCCAGAGAGCAGCTTCCTGCTGCCCTGCATTCCCAGAGGAGCAGCTTCCTTCTGCCCTGCATTGCCAGAGGGAGCAGCTTCCTGCTGCCCTGCATTCCCAGAGGAGCAGCTTTTGCTGCCCTGCATTGCCAGAGGAGCAGCTTCCTGCTGCCCTGCATTGCCAGAGAGCAGCTTTCTGCTGCCCTGCATTGCCAGAGGAGCAGCTTCTTGCGCCCTGCATTCCCAAGAGAGCAGCTTCCTGCTGCCTCTTCCCAGAGGCAGCTTCCTTGCTGCCTGCATTGCCAGAGGAGCCCAGGCCCATCTCCAGCAAGCCCTGGAGCTGCAGAGGAAAACTCCCCCCTTGTGCAGGATCCCTGCTGCAGCAGAAGCACAGCTGGCACTGCAGGAGGGCTGAGCCCCCATGGATGGGGCTGTGCCACCCCTGACACACAGGGGACAGGGCTGCTCTCACTCTGGCATGGTTTTTTGTATTACCGCATTTTTATTTAAATTTTATTTTTTCCTAGTAAAGAACTTTATTCCTATTCCCAATATCTTTGCCTGAGAGCCCCTTAATTTCAAATTTATAGCAATTCAGAGGGAGGGGGTTTCCATTTTCCATTTCAASGGRGGCTCCTGCCTTCCTTAGCAGACACCTGGCTTTTCAAAGACACCAGGGCTGCTGTCACAGCTTTCTGTGGCCTTTCAGCTGCTGCTGGGTCTCTGCAGGAACAACCCAGTGTCAGGAACCTCCTGCTGTGCCACAGACTAAATGAGAGATGCCCCTGACCTCCTGCCTGTCCCTGTCCCTGCCTTGTGCTCACATTTCCTATTTGCTCCAGGTAAGGACTCAGATATTTCTCACACTTCCATCTCTCAGTGCTGGAGCTCCCAGCTGTCTGACAGCTTTCACTGAGCTGCTTTTCACTGCCCAGGGAGCAGCCCCAGTGTGTAGTGTCACACTCTGGAGTGCAGTGACCTGGCCCTGCCAYGGTGACGTTGATGGATCTCTTCTTTTGCTGCAGTTGCTGCTTTCTCTTCCCTTTTCTTCCGTCTGCTGTGAAGGGAACAAGTGAAAAATTGGCTTCCTCAGGGTGAGGGGRAATCAGCACATGGAATGTCCTGCTGGTTAGCTCAGCTCAAACCCCACACTGTGTCTAGCCCTGGGACTAAAAGGACTTGTAGCCTGTCCTGACATCCTCCCTGAGCACTCTGGCTGCTGGGGGAACTGCACAACCTCATCGGTTCCAAGGAGAATTACAAACATTTTTAAACATCTGAGTATTCAGTAGTTTGTCCCAAAACTACTTTAATGAAAGAGAATGTGACAGAAAGGACAGCAGAGGGACCATGTACTGACCCCTGCCTTGGGAAGGATGGTTTGGGAATGCAGGGAAAGTTCAGGTGTGGCTTCCACCTSCAGCCTGGGCAATCCCTCCCCAAAGGCATCAGTTACCTCCAAGGGATGATGACATTACAGCTGCTGGGATTGAAGGAGTTTGATCCTGGCCACCTCTTCAAATCAAACAGACAAAGAACCAGAACAACTTTTTGACCAATCCTAAGCTAAATTTAAACTAAAAAAAAAAAAAAAGAAAAAGTGCTAACAAGCCTAATTACCATGAGTCTTGCTCTGAAAGAGGAAAGCAATTTACAATTACAATTATGTAATTGTAAATTATTTTTAGATAATGAACTGTTGGTTCTTAACATGTAATTTTTCCTGTCTGAAGAATAATGCGGACAATTTTTTTTTCTAGTTTTCCAAAATAAATCCTACCCCAAGAGTGAAAGTCAAAGCTGGTTAGATGCACTGTCAGAGAGGAGAGGGACTGTGCCTGATTCATTTAAATTAATTTCATTTAACCTCCACATTCCAAGAGCTGAAGTGGAGAATCACTGGGATGATGTGAAAATGTTTTTCTCATGTGACATCCAGGAGACAACAACAAAACTTTTCCTCAGCTACTCCCATTTTAGCTGCTTTTCYTTTATTGGCATTCCCCTTGGTCCAACTCAGTTTGGGGAAGGAATTGTTCCCTGTGAGGGTGGGGAGCCCTGACACACATTCCCAGAGCAGCTGTGGCTGCCCCTGGATCCCTGGCAGTGCTTGGACAGGGCTTGGAGCAGCCTGGGACAGTGGGAGGTGTCCCTGCCATGGCAGGGGTGGCACAGGGTGGGCTTTGAGGTCCCTCCAACCCAAACCACCCTGGGATTCTCTGACAGTTTCAGTTTGAGCAGGGGTAACCTCTTGGTGGGGTTTTGTCTTTTACCCACACTTAACCAGCATCTGTGAGGCCACAGGTGCTTTGTTTAAAGCACAAATGATACTGAGAGAAGTCTTGGAGATAGCTGGAATCATTCCTTCAGCTTGCTCTTGAAGTTTCCATCACCTGCCTTAAGCAGCTGCTGTCATCACACAGGGCGGGATGGGATTTTTATCCTCCAGATCCACACCTGCCCATCCCATACCTATAAATTGTGCCTTTTCTCCTTGATCAGGAATATGTCAGGACCTAGACATTTTCCCAAGGGTGGTGGCTGTCACAACAGCCAGGAGCTGCCTGTCCTGGCCCAGCTCAGGTGGAGCAGTYCTCCAGCAGCTCCTGGASCAGGAAGGGTTTCCTCGTGTGGGTGGTTTGTCTYGGGGTCRGCTGCTTGTTCTCTGCCCCYGAGGTGAGCTGGGTGGTCCAGGGAAYGGCCCCAGGTTCKGAAGAATGAGACTGGACTCTCTGRTGTTCGGTCTTCAGGTTGTTTATTTTATCTTATCTAAAAAATTKTCTCCCTGCCAGACAGAGGTCTGTCCAGCACGGCAGCCACAACGCTCTCCGCCCTCCCACGAGGCTGCGTCGTCTTTTATACTACAAATTACGTATATCATATTTACCTTTATCTTCCAATGTCTATCGCCCATGTTAGACAGTGCACCTCTATCCTAAACCAATCCCCAGGTGCCAACATCACAGCAGAAGATGGAGAACAAGAAGAAGAAAGAAGAAGGACGAGACACGCCCTGTTCCCTCCATCTTGTCTCCATTACCTTAATACTAAAATCCTAAAATCTACATTTTCACCCTGTGCACACCTTATAAAAACACCCTTTGAACCCGTGTGATCTTCCAGYCYTCATACCAAACCTGGCAATTCACTTGCAGGATCAAAGTCCAACCACCAAGTGTTCCGGGCATCATGCCAAGGTCTCTGAGCCCCCCGAGGGGGTCTCGGCTCCCAACGTGGTCTCGGGATACTCCTCACATCCGGAGTGATGTGCAGAGTTCCCACAGTTTGCACCAGAATCCAGCTCCTCCCTGTACCAACACAGGGTTTAGATGGTGGAAAAGCTCCTTATTTCCTGTGGAAAAGCCGCTTGGGGAGGTGCTCAGACCAAGCAGTCAAGTGCACACAGCACACTCAGCATGGGCAGCTCAGCCAAGAGAGGCAGCAGGGCCTTTGGTGGGATAAATTCCAGCCAAGGTTTATTCCAGCACACCCAAGGGGATCAGGGGATCTTTTGGTCAAAAGCCCAAACCATGTGGTGTGCACAAGGTTAAGTGTGGGGTCAGTGGCCAATGGTCTGAGGGTTGTGGTTTGATACCACAAACAATGAGGCAACAGAGAAAGGAGAAACCACAAGAATTAGGAACATATGAGGAACACAGACTGGGGTGGATCAGTGCTGAGAGGCTCCATGGGGAAGGCTTTTCCTCCAGCCTAGGTGGAAACTCTATGGTTCATTCTTCCAGAGCAAGGCCCTGAGGATTTCCCTGAGGGGTTCAAAGGGTTCCTCACTTCCCCTGCAGGAACCGAGCCCTGCTTGGAGGCTTGGAGCAGGATCAAGGCTGCTCCTCAGCTGCCATTTGAGGAGTTTGGAAACAAGGGAAAACAGCAGATGCAAACACAGCAGCACAGTCTGTAGCCCGGGGTGGGACAGTTATTTCTGYGTATTTAATAAGCGGCTGCTTGGTCAGCTCCTGCTCTAAATGAGGAGCCAGTTCTGTTTTTCAGGTGTGCACTGTTGGTGTTCAGAAAATCATCCTCARTTTAGCTGGAACATTGCTGGAGATCTGCTCTGTAAATTGCCATAACTCCTGGGTGTCTATTAGGGACGTTTGCCCCTGCCAGAACGAATAAAATAATTGAGAAAAATGCAAATAGTTGGGTCTTATGTGAGTAAAAAAAAATACTGTCAGCTCCAAAAGGATTAAGTTCTTGGTGTCTCTTCAAAAACTTTATGCATTTCATCTTCTGATTAAAAAGGAAGAAGAAGGAATGTTTGCAATATGGAAGCATCATACAGTTATTATTCCATGTCCTCCCTGTGTCCTCCCTGCACAGCCAACCCTGACTGAGACACTGAGATTCAACTTTGGGAGAATTTCACTGTATGTCTTGACATTTTACACTTCCCTGTCCAGATCCACATCCTCAGTTTGAAGCTGGAAACTGTAGAAATATTTAGGCTTAGCCTTTGTGTGTTTTTGGGGTCCCCCAAAAGTCATCACTGCAGGTGGAAAAGCCCCACACAGACCYCTGTCTCAATCCATCTGTACTTGCACAAATTCTGCACCTCTGGGGTGTTTTATTGTGTGAAATATCTGATCCTTGTGCTTTAGAACCTCATTTACATTCACTTTTGTGCTTGTGTGGCACTTACACAAAATTCAGAGAGTTCTCAAGCAAATGACTGTTGGTACTTAAATGCAGAATATGCTTTTTAAACATATAATTAAACCAAGATATTTCCACCAAGTGCACTGAAATCCATGTGCCCAAATTCAAGGCTAAATCCCTGCCATGTTTTAAGTCTGTGTTAAAACCAATTTTTAATTAAAAATCTGGGATTTTTTTTTCTGGTTTGTTCTAGGTATGCGTATCTTGCATAAAAGGTGGAGTTTTGGGGGCGTTTCCTCAGTATAATTTTCTAGTGGGGAACCAGATTTCCTCCTAACTCTTTTCTATTTCTGGCCAACCACAGCTGAACATCTGTTTATTTCCCAGGAAAAATGTTAARCAACAATACAAGGTTGTAAATGGAGTGAGCATCTGATGGAACAAATTCTTGTTTATAACCCAGACCTGCACATTGGGAATTTTCTCCTGACAGTTCAGAGCCCTGCATCAAAGTCACATCTCCTGAAAATGAACATCAAAGTAACTCAGCTCGTTAGGGTGGTGTTTCAACAAAGTCTGCAACATCTCTATAAATTAAAAAGTAATTACTGCTATCAACTTTTTATTGACTGTATCACCATTCTGTTGKACAGGATGCAACTCAATGGAGAGAAGTGTTGAAGGAATTAAAAATAAATCTATTTAGAACAGAAATTAAGTTGGTTTGGCTTTCCTATTGTGATATTTTAGAAAGAGTCAAACCACCATAAGTATTTTCCTTTAAGGAAAAACACAGAGTGCACAGCATGGTTCTGAAGGCAATAAAACAGGACATGATCAGCCCTGGACAGGATTTTATTTGGGGAGACAAAATCCTCAGTCAGGGAGTTCATGTAGCAATGACAAATCCCATCAGAGGCCAAGGAGCAGAATTTGTGTCTCTGTGGTTACCATGAGCCAGACGATATTTTTAACAGATTTTGATCATTCTGGAGAAGAGTTCAAGATCTCTGGAAGTCCTGAGGACATCTCACAAATGATTGCAATGTGTGTGTTTTACATCTAATAATAGTCATGTGTACAGAAATGAAATCACTGGGGCTTTTATACATGGTTCACATGTAAAAATGAGTGACTTTGAAGGGATGACCTTTTATTTGTTCAAAAACTGCTGCTGATATGGAGTTTATGTGGTTTCTTTTCCTGAAACAGGTGATTCATRCATATTTTTTTGTTGAGCTTCATCAATAACCAAGAGTTATTCATCARTCCTGGTGGAGATTCTCATCCCTAGGTCAGCAAGATCCTCTCGAGTCAGACTCRTGACCTCCCAGCCACAGCCTTGATTTGGGCAGTTTTGGAACCTTGCACTTATTTTATGATTTGAAAACCAATTTCAAACTGTAAACAGATGCATGAGTCATTTTATAGGCACTTTCTCCAAAAGATGCTTACCCAGGGTTTTTAAATGCTCACTAGTTTATGYTTCTGTTTCCTGGAGATATTTAGAGAAGTAATTATAACTGGGAAGATGCAAAGCTCCAATTTTTATTAATAATGCACAAACTCGTGACACCCAACAACTTGTACACAGAGCATCCAAATGCTCCAAAGGACTCCATAGATTTTACATTTGATATTATTTTCTTGGAAGCTTTACTATTCTGGATTTTCAAGTCAAGGTCAAGTCAATCAAGTTGTCTCAATTTATTGTTTAAACTCAGATAAAAATATTAACAAATATGGGGATTTTGCATGAACTAAAATTTCTTTTTTTTTCCTTATTTTGTTTATGTTTATACATTTTTCTGTTGAAAACATGCCTTGAATCACAACATTTTTCTATTTTAGCTGCTAAAATAAAGCCTTCATAATGGATGCAGCATCAGCCCTTCCTCTGACTGTAGTTACCCTCATTGGAATTTCTGATCACACCCAAATCCACCTCCTCTACTGAGATTTTCCAGCCCAGCAGATGGGGAAGTCTGYTGAATAATACTAAATACTCTTACAAAAGAGACAAACCCAACTGAAACCTGACTTTTCAGACTTTTAGCCTTTAAAAGACAGMGAGGAATTTGAAGGATTTTTTTGCCTACATAACTTTTGGGAGCTCTTTTGCTTTTCCTCAGCAACATGCACAATCTGACACAACATGATAAAATGGTGAGGGGGTCCACCAGGAAATCATTTCAGTGCTTTTTCTGAGTGCTGCAAACTGCTTTAGTGACTGGAAAGAAACTTCTTTCATTGAAAGGATCATTCTGTTTCCATGAATTTCTATGCAGCAGCCAGCTCGCTTTGCTGGGCTCTGTGTCCGCAGGGATGTGCCCACACAAAGTCATGGGAGGAACCATGCCCTGGAAAAGCAATCAGAAGAATTCTTTCCCAGCCTTAGTGGTTATTTTTTCCCAAAGAAACACAAAAAGAGGCAATGCATTGTGGTTCTGTTCCTCTTGTTAAAGGCTATTCTTGTGATTTTTCAGTYCAGATTTGCCTGGATAAAATATTCAAAATAAAACACATTATCCATAATCCCTTCTGGCCTAATTCCATTCCGAGTTTACTGATGATGCAAGCTGACATTCCCAGTAACTGAGGACTAAGTTTAGCCTCCAAACATGCATGTAGCACTCGGCTGGAGCAGTGTTCCCTGCAGACACGGATCTGCCCTGACTCACAGGGAGGGGATCTGCTCCCTCCCGGATGAGCAGTGCCTTCCACCATGCTGGGCCAGAGCAGATGCTCTGTGGAGCACCCCCAGGCCATGGGGCACATCCCTGTGTCCAGGCTTGGAGNCCCCAGGCCATGGGGCACATCCCTGTGTCCAGGCTTGGAGAAGATCTCCATGTCCATCTTTGTCCCAAACCCTGGGGCACATCCCTGTGTCCAGCTTTGTCCCCAAACCATGGGGCACATCCTCGTGTCTATCTTTGTCCCCAAGCCATGGGGCACATCCCCATGTCCATGCTTGTCCCTGAACCCTRTGGCACATCCCCATGTCCATCCTTGGAGCAGTTCCCCATGTCCATCTTTTTCCCCAAACCCTGGGGCACATCCCCATGTCCATGCTTGTCCCTGAACCCTATGGCACATTCCTGTGTCCATCTTTGTCCCCAAACCCTGGGGCACATCCCCATGTCCATCCTTGGAGCAGTTCCCCATGTGCATCATTGTCCCCAGGCTACGGGGCACATCCCCATGTGCATCTTTGTCCCCAAACCCTGGGGCACATTCCTGTGTCCATCCTTGTCCCCAAACCATGGGGCACATCCCTGTGTCCAGATTTGGAGCAGATCCCCATGTCCATTTTTGTCCCCAGGCCATGAAGCACATCCCTGTGTCCATCTTTGTCCCCAAACCCTGGGGCACATCCCCATGTCCATCTTTGTCCCCAAACCCTGGGACATATCCCTGTGTCCATCCTTGTCCCCAAACCCTGGGGCACATCCCCATGTCCATCCTTGGAGCAGTTCCCCATGTCCATCTTTGTCCCCAGGCTACGGGGCACATCCCCATGTGCATCTTTGTCCCCAAACCCTGGGGCACATTCCTGTGTCCATCCTTATCCCCAAACCCTGGGACGTATCCCTGTGTCCATCCTTGTCCCCAAACCCTGGGACATATCCCTGTGTCCATCCTTGTCCCCAAACCATGGGGCACATCCCCGTCCTTGTCCCCAAACCCTGGGGCACATCCCTGTGTCCATCCTTGTCCCCAAACCCTGGGACATATCCCTGTGTCCATCCTTGTCCCCAAACCCTGGGGCACATCCCCGTCCTTGTCCCTGTGCTTGTGCTGGCCCAGCCCTTCTCTTTAACCATTAAAAACCACCCAGCTGCTGCACAGATAAATCCCATAGGGTGGGAAAAATTGGGAAAGCTGATGCAGAAATAATGGCCCAAAATAAATCCTGCACCTGAGGTGGGAGGAAATATTTTCACCTTGATTTAATTTTAGGCTGGAATTTTTCATGTCTGACCATTGCACCCAACACAATGCAAACCCCTGAAGATGGGTAAAAAATTAGATCCAGAACATTGTTCTCTGTTCATTTCCCAGTCCAGCTGGTTTGAATAGAGCTCCCCATCCTCTCTGTCACCACCTTCACTGGGGGACATTTCCCTGCATTTCTGCAGAGCCACCTCAGCCCTGCTGTCACCGGTCCCTGCCCAAGTTTTTCCTCCCTGCTCCCCACTGCTGTTCCTGCTCTTTGGCTGCACTCAGGACCAAGGGATTCCTGGATCTGGCTCTTGGGGTCCAGTGTGTCCCTTTAGGGAAAGTGGGACTAATTCCCAGCTTTCACATTATGATTTCCATACATTATTTGGTGGGGTTTTTTGTGCTAATAGATAAGGAGAGGGAGACATGCAAAAACTACAGAGTTTTCCCAACTGGCTGGTGCAGAGCGAGACCTGGAGCTCCAAAATTCCAGTAACTCACCCCAGAGGCCAAGCAGCTCTGCTGCCTTTTGTTTTCCTTCTTGCAAAACATCTTTATTCCTATTTGCAGACTAAAAGTGACGAGCTATTGACTGCAGAAAAGCCAGGGGCTGGAATAGTAAATAAATCTTGCCTGCCACAGTGCTGCCTCCGCAGTGAGAAACTCGAGCTGACACGTCTCTCATTACTCTGTGTTGTTTCCTGTATAATTTATGACTCTCCATTGCATGTGTTTGGAGTTGTAAATGTGATCTGCAGCTGCAGCTGACATCAGGCATGCAAAGGACAGCTCCCAATAATGCTGTTAGTCCTTTATGGGCAGAGTTACAGTAAATAACACTTAATGTGAAATATGTAGAGCCATAACAAACATGACAGTGGCTAAGGTTGCTTCTGCTGAGGATKCTGAGAGTGCTTGCAAGGAAGGGAAGGAGCTGCATCAAGGACAGGGCCCACAGGTTCTTTGAAGACTCCTCCTTTCTTGTTACTGAGGTAAAACACGACAAGAAATATGTTTTAATACTTCTGTTACAACAAATTCTGAGAGCTCTGTCTGGATAAAAGAATATCTGGTCTTCAGTCCATTAAGGCAGCTCCAGGTGATCCAAGGAAATTGATCCCATGGAATGTGGATGTTTCTCATGCACTGCTAAATATGAACTCATTGTCTCCATCCACGGCAATCTTTCACCAGATTCTGAGACTGGTCTTGGTATCCTCCCTGTCTGCCTAAAGCCAAACAGGAGCACTAAAACCAGCCTGATTTTCTTGTGGATGGAATTCTGTGGGGTACCAGCCACTGTAGATTTCTGAACTGGAGAAACCACTGTAGAAACAGCTTTTGTTATTTCCCTTCTTGTATCACTGACTGTGATCAATTTTCACTCTTAAAGCAGAACTAAAATGCTGCTTTTTAACATCAGGAAACCATTTTAGGTAAATTCTGCTTTAAATTACACTCACCTAACCCTATAGAAACTCAAGGGCAGATCTTACAGTTTCTGACATTAGGAAGAAATTCTTTATTCAGAGGCCCTGGCAGAATTTCCTAGGAAATGGACAAGCTATGGCTCCACAGTTTGGGACTTCCTGAATATTGGAGTTCCCTTTCTGCCTTACAAGGYGATGCAAAGAATTGGAAACCAGCCCRAARCACAAGCAGCTGGAAAGTTTCAGGATCAAATATMAATTCATCTCCAGAAGTTCATCTCCAGAAGTTCATCTCCCTGTTTGGGCTCTCTCCAGCCAGCTCACCACAGCACTGGGAAAYTTGGAAAACACAGAGAATCTTAATTTTAAGTTTTTCTCCTGCTCTGATTAGGCTGTGAAAAGAAACAGGCGAATGTAAAGAGATCCACCCACTCCAGGCACATTAATTACAGGGACTGAAMGTCAGCCAATAATGGAGGTAAGACAGAAATCCAGTGCATTAACAACTGAACAATGGCCATTGTTCTCTCGTTTACCCACAGCTGCAGGTGTGTGCAGCACAGCCTTTGTCTTCCCGGGGGCTAATTTGAGTGTTCTGACATTGCCAGAGAGAATTCCTTTATCCATGAACATCGTGCTGCCAGCCCTGTCCCAGGCACACACAGGGCTTCAGCCTCTCTGCAYAATTTTTTGTTTCACGCACAAATAAACAGATGAAAACCTGTTTGTTTGCCCTCCTTCAAGGACCATTGGGTTATTCAGGACAAGAGTTGTAGCACAAAAACAAAAATAAATATAAATTAGCCCATTGAGACAGTCCTCCTCGTATTGCAGTGACTTTTTTTTCTGTGGAAATAAAATAGGATGTGTAAAAGGGTCAAACTTCAGAAAAAAAATCRTATTTCTGGTGTTAACCAGTCAAGGGCCTGCCCATACACAACTGAATGCTACAGGGCCAACTAAAGACACACATTTGGCCTCTTTCCCCATTCTCTCCATCATTAATAATTCAATTTTACAGTCACTTCATTAATTTGATTATACATAGAACAGCTTTTGGGTGAGGTGTTGCCTTTCCTTGAAAAGAAAAAGTAATTGCAATTTTTCTCTGGATTCTCCTATTCTCAGTTATTCGTCTGCCACAAATTTTACTTTTAGTAATGACAAGGCGGCAGCAACAAAGATCATGAAGTCAGTCATAGTTTGCATTTGGATTAATGTAATACCAGAAGTGAGAAAATTATTGGATATTAATTCCAAAGGATTAGGCATTCCCAAGCCCCTGTTGATTACACCCACATTTCTGGCAGTGAAAATACAGGGGTTTTTTTGTTTTTTTTTTTTTAATTTTAAGCCCTTTGCCACCGATACTTTAATTATTCTTCCTTTCAATACTTCATTCCATTATCCTTAATAGCAGGGAATCTCAGGATGGTTTGGGTTGGAAGGGACCATAAAGCCCATCCAGTGCCACCCCTGCCATGGCAGGGACACCTTTGCTGTCCCAGGGTGCCCCAATCCCTGTCCAACCTGGCCTTGGGCACTGCCAGGGACACAACACTTATTTATCCCTTAAAACCATCAATTACTGAAGTTTAAGATGTGCAAAATCTTTTAAAAAACATTTTTTGAGTCCAAAACCAAAACCTTTGTATGCTTGACAAGGTTTTTTTCCACAGTACCATTTTTCCCTGCAGACAAAACTGACACAAACCAAAGCACAGAAATTTGGTAATAAAAGAGGAGAAAAAAAAAGAATTGCTCTTTCTATGAGTAGAAAGTTTTGTTAAAAACATACTTTCTTCTAAATTAGTATTATTTTCAGAAAGCTTCTCTAGGCTTCAAAAGTGAGTTTCCTTCAGATGAAAAATGTGGGGTTTTTCTTAAGATGAAAACAACATTGAAAAGGTTTTTGTTTGAAGTTACATTCAGGTAGTCACATTTTTTTCAGCTACCAAATATTCATAAAAAAAGTCAGCCTGAGGATTTTGTTTTCCAATTAAAAGCAGACATTTTTCAACGGAGAATTTTCGAAGATGAAAAATCTTCAGGAACTTAATCACAGTCCTAAGTGTTCAGAACTTAATCCTGACACATCTCTATCCAGATTTGTCAGTGATTTATTACCATAGTGCACTATTTGGGTATGCTAATAATTATTTTGATATTAATAATGTAATTTCTTGTTTGTTTAATTTTTACTTAATTCTTAAAACCCTTCCTATAGAAAGAAATACCAGTAACAAACATTCCCCTTTTTTGTATATCTGCAAAGTTCCATTAAATAGAGGATCTGGACATTAAATAACACACATTATACTCAGAATATTTTTATGAGAAAAGAAATTTTCACTGTCTTCCCCATGGAGACAGGAAATTGGGAACAGAAGTTTAATTCCAATTAAACTCTAATTAATTTTAAATATCTTGGTCTTTAGGTACGACACAATCTCCCAAAGCTCCAGGTGGKATAAGTGGGTGGGAGAGGCCTCCTCCCAGGAATGTTTTTCTCTCCTGGAGACACAGATCTCTGAGGATCCCTTTCCCATTTGCTGCTTTGAGAACAAATTGCACCTCATCAAAGTTGGATGAGTCTGCACCAAAAAGATTTCCAGGGGGAGGAGGAGGAAAATATTTAGTCAGAGGAAAAATTGGCAGCTGTGTCTTAYACTCCAGACAAGACCTTGGTGGTCAATACCTGCTGATTTATTAATAAAATGTGTTATATAGAGCTTTATCCTTATTGACACTGTGAAATATCTTGATTTGGTTCAAGCAGGATTTGGTAAAGGGAGATTTCCTTAGAGATTTTTTWTCCAGCACACAAGGACAGGAGCAGCCTTTAGGTGGGTGTAGAAGCTCGTGCAGAGGTTGAACAGGAGCCTGAAAACCCCTTGTGAATTAATTAACAGCCTGGCCAGGGGCCTGGGGACACTTCTGCCACCAAAGGCCATCCCACAGCAGTGACTTCTTTCCATTCCCATGGGTGAAAGGCAGAAAAATGCCTCCAGCAGAGTGAAGCAGCCCTAGAACTTTGCTGGCTGAAGCTCACACGAGCTGAGAAGTTGGGCAGATTCATCTGCATTATTTCAAGAAATTCTAATGGCTGTTTGGAAAGCTCCAGCAGCAGGTACCAAAGATCTGGTGTCACCTGAGCAGCAAGGCCAGACCAGCAGCACTGCTGTGCTGGGAGCACTGGGAATCTGAGGGTTTACACCAGGCACTGCAGCCTTTGGGTCACAGCATTTCTTTGGTTGTCCATCTCTAGCATCCACTCCCTTTGTAACTCCCATCCTAAAATCCACTSTTCCTTTCCCAAGTATGAAGTGGCATGGAATATTCAGCTTTCCAGAGGCAGGGTGGGTTTGTTGTTTCTTTTGAGCAGCCTTGCCAGGAGCTCAGGTTCATTTTAGATGAAATTCATCCTGTGAGGAGGAGATTTGCAAAGCTCATCACTCCCCTGCTGCCTTCAGCCTGTGGTTCCTGTGTGAATGGCTGCTCCCCTGAGGACATGGACATCCAGGCATCTTCTTTAACACTGACATCAGAAAAACTTCTTTCCCCAAGTCTCCAGACTCTGAGCAAAGCAGCAGCTCTCTGAGCTTTGTGGTTCACCCTACTAATAAAAAAAAGTAGCCATTGGAGGATGATATTCCTGTATGTGCCCCAGAGTTGCTGCACTCAAGTGCTTAGTCTGACATTAGGTCTGCATGAGTTAATTAAAAAATAATAATTTTTTCTTCTCCTCTTCTGGTTGTCTCCAGTCAGGCAAATATGCTGAAATCACAAAACCAGCAAAGGGATTGCTTTAACTAGGAGATAGGGTATGAATTCAGCATATTTTCTGCATAGAAAAATGACATTTGTATGGAAATGACCCATTTTCTTGAACAGGCAGCTATACATCACAGAAGTTTCACTGTAACRTTTATGCAAAAGAGATTGGGAAGCACTTTCCCATAAAGTGCTGATTTCCACCAGATGAAATTGTAAGGCAAAGCACAATCCTGAAGCTCAGGAGAAACATTTCACTCAATGTCATATGTTCTGGGTGTTTGTTTTGATTTCCACGATGATTTCATGTTTGTCTCTTTGTATTCTCCCAGAAGGAAGTGCAGGGCTTAGGAAGGAATAATCCATTCTCCCTTTTTTCTTTCCTAATCACATCCCAGCTTCCAAACGATGGCAGAAGGGCAGCAGGACATTTCCACCCTGCCCCAGGGACCAGGACAGCCTGGGAAAGGTCAGGGTGGAGGCACAAGGAGGTTTTTCTGCAGGACTGGACAAGGGCTCTGCCACAGAGAGCCAGAATCCCCATGACAAATCCACGCTCTCACGACCTACATATCTTGGAACATTTGCACAATGCATGTGGCAATTCAGCAATCAGGCAGCACTCTGAGCACACAGCTCAAGGAATGCTGAGGGATCAGTGCTCTGCAGCTTTTCCTTTCAAATGCAGCATTTTATGGCCCGGTATCCCAGGGGCTGAGCCAATTCTGGCTCTGGGGCCAAACCCAGAGTAAGGATCARCAACACAAAATCAAAACCAACACCAACACATTTTATCCATAGAAGGGTGTTATAACCATAGAATACATAACTAGCAAATCATTTTTAGGCTGTTTTTATTACAAAATTACAATTTGAATTAATAGTTGCACAAGTACAAGATTGTTTTTATGCCAGTGCTGAATGAAACGCTCTGACCTCGCTCAACCCCACCGAAGCCAAGTGCAAAATTCACCCTGATATGAATGAGAAATTCTTTSAGCTTATCATGAATTAAGGTAGAGCTTGTTCTGATGATGAATTGAAATTATTTAAAATCAATTAGAACAGAAAAGACACATCCCAAACTAGATGTTCACTGAGCTCAGATTCTTGATTTACAGCCCAACATCCTGACCCTAAATGGAAATCCATACATCACTGAGGCAACATAATCAGACTTCAGATAACTTACTTTAGTGCAGGAATTTTTTTTTTTTCCCTGTTCAAGCCAATTGCTGGGAAATTAATAGCAACCAGAGTAATTAGCAGTGCAGATATTTCACCATCAGAACTCTGAGAGCATAGCAGAGGTTTCCAAACACTCAACAACCCCTTTCCTTTGCCTGTAAAACCAGCCCTGAGTCATTTTGGCCACTGCTTTATTTCACAAATGTGGAACAGCTCTRGAGCAGCTCATGATTTACTGGAAGTCCTCTGGAAGAATAAAAACCTTCCAGGCTTGTGCTCAGCCACTAAGCACCACTCCTTTCAAAACAGAAAAGAAAATTTAAGTCATTTGTGCCAATGTGACATTAATGGAAGCAGCTTCTTTTTGGTGGGGGGGGGGGGTTACAGAAAAGGACACGCTGTGGAAATGTGATTTCCCCTGGTTGCATGACTATTTATATAGAGAAATAGAAATTCATATAAATGTATACATTTCTATAGATACACATTTTGTACACTGTAGGCATATACATACATACATACATATATAYACAGGGTGTTATATACACATCCAGATTTGTATATACATATATATAAATATATATACACACGCAAATGCACACACAGCTTGCTTTGGAGCCAGCTAGAGTTATAAATTCTCCCTCCCCCACAGAGCCAAGATGATCGGAGCTGCCTCTGCTCAACACCCCACGGTTGTCTCTCCAGCCCAAATTAAATATAATCCTCATTATTCTGCCTCTCTGGTGCCTGAGAAACTTGGCAACCTCTCTGGGTGACTCGAGATGCAGCAATTCCTCCTGCCTTGCCTCTCCTAACCTATTCTAGGAGATGCAATATGCTGCTAAGATTAAGTGTCCAAAATGCTAATATGTCTGAGAAGTGCCTCCACTGACCTACATCGGGAATGTAGGTCGGAAAGGAGCTATTTTTAACCAAAATGCCCATATTTTTAATTACAGTCCAAAGCAAGCCACATTCCTGAATCTCCCAGAAGTTTGCAARGATTGAATTTTACACTTCACTAGTGTAATTATAGGTACATCCTTAGATTTACACACAGTATATACAGCACATACTCAGCGTTTCCGTGACACACGAGGCACTCGCTCCTGCTTGGAGCTGACAGCAACTAATTTTAGGAACATCTCCTCCTTCTCCCTGATTCATACCTGTTAGAGATCCTTCTTATCAGTGCTCTGAAGGCTTGGACAGACTCTGGTTGGCTCTGGTTGGCAAAGGCCTGTGACACCACCACGGCCAACCTGGCCAGGCTGCCAGCAAGCTGAGGGCACTCCAGGCGGGGCAGAGGGAAGTCTCGAGGTGCAAAACACCACTCTACAGAAAAACCCAACAGAGAGAACTGTGTTTTCACTTGGTCTCCACTCCAGGCACAAGCAGAGGGCTCAGGGTGTGTCCTCAGCCCAAAGAGGATCTGTGCATGCAGACAGGTAAAAGCAATTCTGGGAATGCCAGCGACCTGCAGGCTGGTGAGAGCTTGGGCTAAAGGCAGGAAAAAATAGGGTCTGGGAGCTATTTTTTACTGCTCTAAAACAAGGGTTTGCAACAAGAATTTCATGGAGTTACTGGCTGTCTCGAAGCCAGCAAGAGGCACTTGACTTTCAGGTGCCATTCTCACTGTCAGCCTTGGCAAAATTCCCACTTGTCACAGCTTAGCCATTGCCATTCCTTCCATCAGCCTCCCTGGCTGCAGTGTCACAGCCCCCCAGTGCTAACAGGAATGCATATATGTATATTTATCTACATAAATTAGATCCATCCACAATTCTTCATTGGTTTAAAACTGAAGGGGACAATTAAACACGGACTGAACAATTACTCTCTGCCTTAATCAGTGCCTTGACTCCTCCTCAGRACCCCTCAGGGCTGGGACTTGCCCTTTTTTTGAAGAAAACACTGACATCAACTGGATCTAAAAAAGACTTTTTACTTGCCATATTTCTTTGCTTGCCAATACTATCCACTTTCCAAAGCAGCCAGGTTTTTGGGTCACTGCAAGAAAACATAACAGAAGTGATGCCACAGGAAATGTCTCTCTGATTAAGAAGAATGCATTTCGCTACAGATTTATTCCAGCAGTGCTTTGGGGACAACTGATCAGTCCTGCCCTTGCATGGCAGTTTAACAGCACCAGAGAAACCTGGATGTGTTCCCTAAAAAAGACAGACAAGCTTAACTGACCAGCATCCATTACCAATGCCTAATTTTTGTAAAGCTCATTTTCCACCAAAGCACCACAACATGAATGTTCTCAGTGCTCCCAGCRCACGTGGGGCTGGTGGCTGCAGTGGTGCAGGACCCCAAGGACTGGATTTCTCRGGTGGAGCAGCTTGGCTGGTCCCATCCAACCCTGCAATCTCACTAATGGGGATTTCTGGCACCTCCCTTTGAGTCAGACCGTGCTGGGCACTCCCAGGACACAGCAGAGTGAAGACATTTCAGCTCTGAGGGGCAATTCCTACGYTCTTTGGAGCAGAGCTCCCTCACTCTCCAAAGAAAAGAAGCACAAGAATTAAAGTCCTATCATGAGAATTTTCACACTGCAATGTTTCTCTCTCTCTGGTCATAGCAGTGATAAAATCAAACTGAACAATTACAGAACAAAAAAAAACACACAAACCCAAAACATTATTTAACTTTGATTTGCAAAGCAAAAGTCTCCAAAGTTCAAAGATGAACTTTGGTTCAAGGGTTATTCAGATAATGGACATTATATATATATATATATTTAAACACATGAAGTAATTTAGAGACCAAGTACAAACCCAAAGGTTTATGTATCTTTCTATAAAACTCAGGACAGTTACTGTTGGGACTGATTTAGTCTTAAACAAGTACAGCCTGAAAAAATGACCAAAAAATACATTCCTGTAATTCTTTAAGGTGTAATCCACCTACTGTCTCTGGAAAAGCAAAAAAAAACCAAGAAGAAATGCTTATAACCCACATAAGCAGTATATTAATGCCACTGTAACATTTGGGGAATGTCATTAAATTCAGATAAGGTCCCTGTAGGACAAAAAGTCCCAAACCTTTCTTCAGCTTTTTKTTTTGGTTGTTTGGTTTTTAGAGTTACTGTCACAGGAGTCCCTCCTCAGGAATGGTGCTGGGTGCCACCACCACTGGCAGGGATGGCAGTGCCACCAGAGGCAGCAACACAAATGAAGTCTTTGCCATTCCAAAAGTGATTTATCACAATTCAGGAGTCATGCTTGGAGTCATTCACGCCCTACTGCAAAAGCTGATCAGTGCAGAGAACCTCCCTCCCTGGCACTGTGCTCCAAGGACAAGCCAAACTGCTGTGCCACATGCCATGGGCAGGATATTCCTCCACAGGCAGTGGCATTTGTTGGAATTCCCAAGTACAGAGAGAGTCACTCCTTGGCTAACCTGAAATACCTCTTCAGGATTCACAGAATATATAGGATATTCTTGAGAGATTTAGAAAATTCTAGTGGAAAAATAAAGACATTAGGAAAAGTAAATGGACATTAAAGATTCAGGATAGGACGTAAGACTTGGTTGTGAATATTTTATATTTGCTCTGCCCTCTGTTAGTATCTGTTCTTTTTAAGGCACCCAACAGCTGAGTTTTGCATGTCCACACCTCTAAATAGTGACTAAGAATAACCCCACACTCCAGATCAACATCCTTAACATTCAAAAATATCAGGATTGATGCACCACCCACCCTCCAGAGGCCACCCAGCACRAATGGGGGACAGAGCCTTCCTACAGCTCTGCTCTTTGAGCTTTTTCCTCTCATTTTCCCACAAAAATTATCCATCTGACACCATCCTGATAACACCACAATACTGACCAATTTAGCAGAGGCAATGCCACCACAGGGAAGTGTTTCCAAACGTTTCCACAGGGATCAAAATTAACCTACTGGTGTCACCCCAGCAGCCTCCTGGGGAACTCTGTGCTTTGCTCTCTGAGCAAAGTCAATGGTTTCATAGAAATCTGCCAAACTGCCCCAACAACCTGAACAAAAATGTGATAAGGACAGAGTTTTACAACTGGGAAACCCTAAGGATCAAGGAAAAGAGATTTTAAAGGAGTTGTAGGAAACACAGTTGTCAGASCCTGTCAATCACAGAAACACAGAATGCCCTGGGTTGGAGGGGACCTCCATATTCTTGCTCTCAAAGAAAAAAGATAATACTAATAAAAAAGTATTTCCAARTAATTTGCAATTGTTACATTAATAATCTTCTTGGCTACTTGGTCACCAATGACACTAGARTTAAACAAATTTGTCTTTAAAATCAAAAGCCTTAAAGATTGTTTGGTTAATTTGTGAGTGAGGTCAATCAGAGAATCACTGAATTGATGGCAAACCCATTTTCCCTGTACCATCACTCATTTTATTCTGAAACAGTCCCATGGAGTACTTGTCTCAAAATACTTGAATCCACTTAATAGATGTTGTAATTTTCTGAGATCAGATTTTGCTCTTCATTCAAGTCTGTTGACTAAAACTGAGCATAATGTGGTGTCTCAACATTGGCTTCAAGGGAGCAGAATTGGGCCTCCACTCCATTCCCACTCAAGGGTTTGTTCCAAGCACATTCCAATTCTTCCACTKCCCAATCAAACCAGAAATATTTCAAGAACTGGGGAAAAAAAAAAAAAAAGTATTTCCACTCACAGCAGAATTAAAAAATAGGAATTTCTGTACAAAGAGCTGTGTTGTGAGCTACATCCTGGGTCGATTTGCATTTCTTCCATGGAGAAAAACTGTGTTGTACTGTGTACAACACAAATACATAATTGTGTACACACAAACACATAATTGTGTACACACAAATAAATAATTGTATACACACAAAYACATAATTGTGTACACACAAATACATAGATACATAAATTCACTGAGAACCTCAGCTACAGATTGAAAACCAAGCCTTGGAGAAACCCAGAAAATAGGAACATGCAGCACACAGAGCCTGATTTCCCAGTGTCCATAAATCCATGTTGTAAAAGCAAGTGCCTTTGGAAGAAGGGCAATCCTGGAACAAGTTCACCCTGGGGTGGCTGGAGCTCTGCCATGAGTTGTACCCGTAGTAAAGCAATGTCCTGAGCAGTGAACTCCCACACTCAGGGCCAAATTCTACAYGCTGCTCTTCACGTGAACATCTCTGTTAAACCTCAACCCCAACCATGACATCTTCTTCACGTGAAGTGGGTACTTGAAGCAAGCAGAGGCAGCACAGAGMTCATCAAGTGCTGCTGGCACACCCAAGTGCTTCAGGAGAACAGCCTCACATTTTGGAGAGACCTTTTCCCCCTTTCATGGTTCTCAGAGAACAAGTTGGACAAACCCACACATTTCTAGCTTAAAACCAAATCAGCTGTGCTAACACACTCAAAGGTGCTTTTGTCTGGAAAGGTCTCTGACAAAATCTGGAGCTGCCACAGCTTAACTCATGYTCACTGAAGCTCCTAAGAAATGAGATTCTCACTCTCCAATAACACTCTAATCACAGCAGTAGGCAACAGGCTTTCCAAAATTCAGATTATCACTCATACCATAACATTTGACATCTTTCTGTCGCTGTTGATGCACTCAAAGAGATCCATGAAGACATTTCCAAACAAATTTTTTAACCTAGGTTACAATGTGATGGTGACATCAATGACAAGATCCAGAAAATACAAAAAGCACCAATAATTGAGCACCAGGATCATGCTTTCCATTTCCCTGGGTGCAGCTGTTGGCTGGGACTGGGGCTTACCTGGCCTTGCTGTTCTTTTCCACCTGTAGGAAGAATTTCAATGGTCAGTGAGGGAATAAACCAAACACTTGCTGAAGGTTTTACTACCACAGGTTGAGCTGCTCAGGCTGACACCAGGTACTTGTACAACCATGAAATCAGCTAAAAAATTATTTATTTCACATAGCATCCCATCAAACAGCTCTAATGCAACTGCAGATCATTTGATTTTATTTGATTCCTTCCCAGCAGTATTAATGCTACCAGTGCTACTGCTGATAGAGACAGAATTATCATTAATACTCCCTATTAATTAGGAGGAACCTGGGTTGGAGCATGCAGAGGGTTACCCACTGCAGGTCAGAGATGATGGATCCACTTTTTTTCCCCCTGCAGTGGAAAGGAATGCTGCTACCCACTCAGCCTCAGCTCAACACAATGAAAAAAGCAAAATAAAAGTCATCAAAACACCCTTTAGACATCACASTTAAACATTGTCAACACTTCCAGAGCAAATCATCCCCAAATCATCTCAGTACACAAGGAAAAGGAAGTTTCCTACGCAAGGAAAGAAAAATAACTCAACGTAAGCCAAAAATTATCTCTTTTAATACAAAATTCCATTCTCATAGAACAAATTTATTTCCACTGAATAAATAGATCTGCTCACCATCCACGGGCGAGATTACTGCCTATAGTAAGGATGAAATTCTCTTGCCTTTCTGCAGTTTAATTAAAATATAAACATTATTTGCAACCGGCTTTACTCTATTTGGATACAAGTATGAACACTTGGGGCTTTGAGGACATTGCCAAATGTATACAGCACCACTCTCACTGGGGGTTGTACTTTAACCTGATTTATACAGCTCCACGCATCACTTGCATGTAGGCTTATCAATGTAATTATTACGATTATGATAAGAAGGACCTGGCCTTTGCACTTGCATGTTTAATACTCTTAGCACGTGCATGCTCTTCCACTATCTATTAAAAACTCAGCAAAACAAACAAATGAGCAAACCCCAACGGGACAGAGCTGAAGGCAGCAGTGAGGAAACACAATCTCAACTCAAGAGAGGAAATTGCAATGTGTAATATTTTTACTGATGGCATGGAGGATGATGCCAGCTTTACAGAGTTTCAGAGCTGTCCCTCCATCTCCAGACACACACAGCTGCTACCAAGGCTGGGGAAAAATGATCCTCCAAGAGTAAAGCTCACCATGAGCATCCTGCCCAGAGCTGTAAATARCGACATTGTGGGGAGAGCAAGTATTTRTGGGTTTATCTCTGTTAAAACAYGTTGTGCAGGGTGTTCCCCAAGGAAAGGGCAGGTGGTGGSGAGGGCGACCTTGGCACTGTGACCSTYTGCCAGGAGGTGACAGACCCCGCTCCCAGCAGCACCTTTGGGGGAACAACCTCAATTCACCTGGACAAAACACCCTGACTGCTGTCCCAGAACAAATGGTGCTGAATGGACACATTGGGTATTTCTGGAAAAACCCACTCTCTGGAGACACATTGGGTATTTCTGGAAAAAACCCCACTCTCTGGACACACTGGGTATTTCTGGAAAAACCCCACTCTCTGGACACTTTGGGTATTTCTGGATTAACCCCACTCTCTGGACACATTGGGTATTTTCTGGAAAACCCCACTCTCTGGACACATTGGGTATTTCTGGAAAACCCCACTCTCTGGAGACACATTGGGTATTTCTGGATTAACCCACTCTCTGGACGCATTGGGTATTTGTCGGCTGACCCCACTCTCTGAAGGCCCTCAGGGGCAGCGCCCGGCTGTGGGGGCTGCCCATGGCGGCCCTGCCCGCCCCGGGATAAGGCGCCCGCGGGTTCATTCCGCGGGGCGGACGGGGACAGGGAGCGGCGTCGGGAGCTGCTCCAGGCCGGGATGGAATCCAGGATCAATCCTGGGATCAATCCTGGGATCAATCTCGGGATCAATCCGGGATCGAGCCCGGGCGCTCCGGCCCCGCCGCCGCCCCTCAGCGCTGGGGCTGGGGCGCCACCTGGCGGCGGCGAGAGGCCGCGCCCGGCCCGGGACCCGCGGGGACACAACAGCGGCCGGACAGAGGGACAGCGCCGGACAGAGGGACAGCGCCGGACAGAGGGACACCGCCGGCGACAAGACACCAACGCGGACAAGATACCAACCGGGACCCGCCCGGGCAGGGAAATCAATCCCATGGTCTTTGGTCTCCCTCCGGTTGCAGCGGGAGCGGGAGAAGGGCAGCGCTGGGATGGATGCTTTGCTTTCCCAGACCGCATCCCCCCATTCCAAAGTGGAAATGAGTTTAATCCGGAGGGGAGGGAGCTCCCAGAGTGCTCACCCCGCTGCCAGCACCGGCAGCATCCCTGCGATGCCTCCCGGTGCGTCCAGCAGGCCGGGAAGCAGCGCTCCGGCGGGATGCGCTCCCAATTTCCCCGATATTTTTAACTGTCAGGACAGTGCGGCAGGGATACAGATCGCAAATCGGATTTGTGACAGTCTCGGGTGGTATCTTGGCAAGAGACGCTGTACAGGGTTTTTTTTTTTTTCTCTGTTAACATCACAGTGCATCGAACTGTTATTAATAAAATAGCGTTCAAGGTTATGGGGGGAAGGAAATCTCTGTGGAGGAAGCTGAAGTTTCAGGTTCAAGCTTTGTATTCCTATATATATATATATATTTGGGGGTATATATATATATATATATAATCTGCATTTTTTTTTAAAAAGGTTTTATTAGGAAAGCTATACCAGACGCATCACTGTACAATGATTTAACATTACCTTTACAATTTATATTCACTTGAAATTACAGAATAAATATATGCACATTGTTGTACCTTTGTGTGTGTGTGTGCGTGTGTGCGTGTATGGGTGCATGAGAGAAAACATTAAAAGTGCTTCCTACAAAGCTGTTAGTGAGAGGTGCCCATTAGCTTTTGGGTTTTTTTTTTCCTTTTTTTTTTTTTTCTCTGTATATTTGCATGTCGCTTTTATTAGGAAAGTGCGGATGTCCTCCAAAAAAAAAAAAAAAAAACCAACCATGGCGTCATGATGAAGTGTCACTGAGCATCCCCTAGGTGTGTGCGCCACGTGGTGACATCCTTTGGGCTGCTCGGGTGGCTTCCCCCAGCCCCCGGGACTGCCCCCGGGGTTCCCCCCGAGCCCCCCTGCAGGGGCCGGGCTGGCGGAGGGTGAGGGTGAGGAGTGTGCGTGCGAGGGAGGGAGAGAGACAAGAGTGAGACATTCGAGCAAGACCCTCCCCTCCCTTCCCTCTTGCAGTTTCCAGGCATGCAGCAAACTGCGCTCGTTTGCTTCTTTGCATTATTTTTTTTTTCTCTCTTTTAAATAAATGTACAGAATCTGTGCCATGATGGGCAAGAAGAAAGCAGGCCAGAAAATGCCATCTTCCCTCCCCCTCCCCTCCAAGGGAAAATATTAAGGAAGTTTACTGCCAACGGAAAAAGGAGAAAAAAAGGGAAAAAAAAAGGACCAACGAACAAAACAAACAACAAGAATAAAGAAAATAAAAGAGAAGGGAAAAGAAAAAAAGAGAGAAAGAGACACACATAGAATTTACTTAATCAGGATCAATACAAAGATCCCCGATAATAATAATAATAATATAATAATAATAATATACCTTTAGACATGGCACAGTCAAAGTCTCAGTTTCAGTATAAAAAAATAATGATTGATTAACATCTGCTGGCAAAAGTCTGCGAAGGCACTTCGTCGATTACTGATCTGAGAAGGGCCCTGCCCCGCAGCGCGCACATCTGGCGGGGCAGAGCGCACAGCTGGATCCTCTGCTCGCGGGCGGCGGGGCCGGGCGGGCGGCGGGGCGGCGGTCAGAACCGGTACGTGGTCTTCTCCAGGACTTCGAGGTAATCCGGCTTGGTTTGGAGTTTGGCCCTTAACTCGAGGTATTCGCTTGTGGGGGTTTGGTGGTCCGGGAAGCCCTTGCCGGCCGCGAAGAGCAGGGTCTCCTTCAGCCGGGCGTCCTGCTGCAGGTCCGGGTATTGCATGCCGGGGGGGTGGACGTGCAGTTCCTTCAGCTTGGGCACGGTGCCGTAGAGGCAGTCCACGAACCCCACGGCGCAGGGCGGCGGGCGGTCGCGGTCCCGCGGGGCTCCCCCCGCCGCCGCCGCCGCCGCCCCGAGCGCGCCCGCCGCCAGCCCTCCGCCCGCGGGGTGCTGGGGGTGCACGGCCACGATGGTGTTGAGCTGCGAGCTGGACACGGCCAGGCTCCACTCCTGCTCCTTCTCCAGCAAGGTGCGGTAGCTGCTGCCCGGCTCCGGCGCGGCGGAGGGGGCGGCGGGGTGCGCGAAGCCGCGCTCGCCGCCGCCCCGCAGCAGCTCGGCCGCCTCGCCGCCGCCGCCGCCCGCCGCCTCTTCCTCCTCGCGCGGCTTGTAGATGGGGTTGTTGCACATCTGGGTCACCGGGTGCGGGATGTAGTCGTAGACGTGGCCCGCCGGGGGCGCCTTCTCCGGGGAGCGCTCCCCGGGGCCCCCCCCGCCGCCGCCGCCGCCGCCGCCGCCGCCGCCCTCGGGGAAGAGGCGCGGGCAGCGCAGCGGCACCGCGCCCAGGTCCGCCGCCTCCGCCCGCGGGCCGCGGAACGGCAGCTTCCGCCGGCGGCGGCGCAGCACGAAGGCGAAGAGCCCGGCGGCCACCAGCACGGCGGAGAAGAAGAGGACGAGGAGGCTGAGGATGAGCACGGAGAGCGGCACGGCCGCGGCCGCGGCGGCCGGGGGCAGCTCGTAGGCGGCCGCGCCGGTGGCGGCGGGCGGCGGCGGGGCGGCGGCGGGCGGCGAGGCGGCGGCGGCGGCGGCGGCGGGGCGCAGGGCGGCGGGGCACAGCGCGGCCAGCTCCAGCGAGCGCAGGTCGCGGCGGGCCAGCGGCTCGGGGCTGGCGCACAGCACCTCGCCCACCACGCTGACGGAGCTGAGCGCCTCCAGCCACTGCTTGAGCGGCACCAGGTCGCAGGTGCAGTCCCAGGGGTTGAGCTTCAGGTCGATYTGCACGATGGCGTGCAGGTGCTCCAGCACCCCGGCCACCGGCAGCGCCAGGAAGTGGTTGTTGCGCAGGTTGAGGCGCGCCAGGGASGTGCCGGCGAAGGCGTCGGTGGGCAGCGTGCGGAGCAGGTTGTCGTTGAGGAAGAGGAGCTTCAGGTTGGGCATGAGGCTGAAGGCCGCCGGCTGGATTTCCCTGATCAGGTTGTACTCGAAGTACAGGTAATGCAAACTCTGCAGGCCCCGGAACATGCCCGGGGTGAGCCGCTCGATGTCGTTCCCGTTCAGGTACAGGCTCTTGAGGTTCGGCAGGTTGATGAACGCCCCGTCCTGCACRTAGGAGATCCGGTTGTTCCCCAGGTGTAAGAGATCCAAGGAGGAAAAATTCCAGAAATCGGAGCGGTAGATTTTCTGGATCAAATTCCCGCTCAGGTACAGCTTCTTGGCGTTCAAGGGCCTGGGCAGGAGCTCGGAGATGTTGTGGAATCCCCGCTCCTTGCAGTTGACCGTCAGGCCCAGGTCGTTGATGTGCAAACTGCAAGAGCAGCCGGTGGGGCAGATGATGGGGATGGGGGGCCGGGTCTGGTAGGCAGCCACGGGAGGTTGGTTGGGCCCGGGGTACAGGCCACGGGGGGTCGGGGGAGGCCGGGGCGCCCGGGGCTGCTTGGTGGGCTTGGGCTGCTTGTTGGACGTTTTGTACTCAACAGAGGAAGCGGTGAAATGGAAGGAGGACAGCATGGAGGAAGGCTTGGTAGGCCACGCGTTCTCCTTGCTGGAGGACAGCTGAGGGATGCCCAGGCTGGCTTCCACCTCAGAGTCGGACAGCATGGGGCAGAGCTTGCTCCTCTTGATTTCCCGCAGGTCCTTCCCGTGGAAGTGGAAGGGGGTCTCGCAGGTGATGTCCCCCACCAGAGCGGTGTAGGGGATGCGCTCCAGCCAGCTCTTGAGCTGCACGATCTCGCAYGTACAGTTCCACGGGTTCTCCTCCAGCTGGATCTCCATCAGGCTCCTGCCAATGTGGTCCAACATCCCGCGGTACGAAAGGACTTTGAGGCGGTTCCCCCGCAAGTCCAAGTGGGTTAAGGACACAGACTTAAATAAATTGGTGGGAAGCATGGGGATAAGATTGTCATTTAGGATAAGGACCCTCAATTTACTTAGGTTTCGAAATGCCCCGCTCTCAATCCGTTTAATGACATTGTAATCTGCCTGCAGATACTCCAGACTTTCCAAACCCAGGAAAGTGTCGTTCCTGAAAATGTCCAATTTGTTTTCGTGCAAATACAACCTCTTCAGAACTCGGAGCCCGTTAAAAGCCCCCGTCTGAATGTCCTGCAGTGCATTGTTCCCAAGGTTAATAGATACAGCATTGTTCAAGTGAAGAAAACTGTTGGTGTACAATTTCCTCATGGAATTCCTCTGCAGATAAAGTTTAAAAGGTCTCGACCACGACTCTGTTATCTGACTAATATTTATAAATCCCTTGTTGTCACAATGTATATGGAAAAGGCTCTCCTTCACTTCACAGTAACATGGATCAAAGCAGGGCTCATCCAGTTCCTCCGAGTCCTCTATCAAGGGAATAGGTGTAGTCCATGCTAGAGCAATTGTGCTTAGAAGAATTATCCACAACATCCTTCCTTTATGAAGCCTCTCTGCCGTGGARGGTTTCATCATTTGTTGATGTTTACAAAACTGCAACGGGAAGAGAAACACAGATTTCAGTATTTCTGCCCTGCCCTTCTCCTCTCCCTAAGCCCCTACCTGCTGGACTCATGTCGGGCTCCTGGAAAGTTGAGCAATTGTTGGGCAGACGCTCCCAACCAACTCCAGGGGTGTCGGCTGGSCGAGCCTTGCCCTGATTTATACTTGGGAGATGTTAGAGGGCTCCATCACGCGATAGCAGCCTGCCTCGCTCCCCTCCCCGTGCTGAATGCCACCTATAAAGGGGACAGCACATGCAGCCCCGCACGGCACCACGAGCACACCGAACGTGTTGCGTCGCTCCACGTTCCCCAGGCTTCAGAACTGCCCGCATCTCATCCCCGGGCGCAGTTTTAGCCCGGGAGCCATCACAGCCCGCCTCKACTCCGGGGGGGATACACACCGAGTGTGGGCACATCTCTCCAGTGTCGCACCACATCCTTCATCCATGCAAACTCCCAAAGTTATTGGACCTCCACCCTCAGATCTCCTTCCCTCCCTCCCTCCCAGCTCGATGCGTTCCACACGCGAGTTCCAGGGAATGTGCGAGCTGTGCTGGTGTCCCTGGCAGAACGGCTCCCCTCAGAAATCCCCACAGCATCTCCACCGGAGTAAATGGTTAACGACCCTGATTGGGAAGGAAACCTTCCCCTCGCAAATGCGYCCCGGTGAATTAATGCAACCGGTATATTATCAGATAAATACACACCACATATTAGTCATTTTAGCTGATTAAAGCATTTAGAGATGATTAATCTTTCTAAAGCACATGCCCATGCGATCAGCAGATCTAAAGGGAAGTGACAGCTGAAGAGGCACCTAGCATTGAAACGCTCAGCCTGCCTTGGATTAGGGCATTTTGTGCCCCCAGGACCAAGCAGGAGACCCGGTTAAAAAGCTGAAAGTGGAAGAAAAAAAAAATACCTTGACACTTACCAGCCGATAAATTCTCTATCCTACTATACACGATTCCGAATGAAGACACCATTCTTCTCCAATCAGATGAAAATAATACTGCCCTAATGAGATGCAGCTCCTTCAACATATGGTTTCACCCTTCCTTTCACCAGATATTTTAAATGTATGGGCACAGGGAAACGCTAAGGATGGGAATAATACCAGTGGTGATGCAGCCTTCCTTGAATCCCTGAAATGCCCATTAGAATGATTCGGAGCGATCATTGCTTTTAGTCTCAATCTCCCAATAAAAAGGTCCTTTTTGCCTTCCTCGTGTAAGAACTAGAAAAAATTGCCCCCCATCCGTAAACTTAAGAGCAGAAAGATGCATTTAGGGGAGAGAAATGCCAGAGGAACAGAAATCCTTAGGATCAACTTGCAAACGAAACCCTCCCCTGTGGGAAAGAGGAGATGGTTGAAAGCACGAAAAGAGAAATACCCTCTGCAATTAAAACCAGCATCTAATTGGGGAGAAGGGAGAGAGACGAGAGCTATATTGCAGTATCAATCTCTCTGTCTCCTTTGCAAAATATTAGCCACTTAAGTTCTTTCTCTTCTGCAAGGGCTGTAATAAAAATAAAAAAATAAATAAAGAGGATTATTATATCTTCTTTTTGGAAGAGGGGGGTGTCTTTGACCCTAGGCGGAAACAAAAGGATCCAGAAAGGTTGTACTTACCGGTTTGCAGGAGAGATTTTAGCACATCGTTACCCAAAAAAAAAAAAAAAAAAAAGGCAAAAGAAAGGAAGGGGGAAAAAAAGAAAGCTCGAGTTTAAAGATTGCTGGTTTGTCTCTGCCTCTCCCTCTCTGTGGCTCTCTCTCCCTCTCTCTCTACTCCTGCTGAAGCTGAGGCAAAAGGAAAAAAAAAAAAAAAAAAGAAAAAAAAAAAAAAAAAAGAGAGGAAAAAAAAAAAAAAAAAAGAAGCAAGCCTGAAACGTGCTGGGAATGCAATGAGCCCCTCAATGATCCTTTTTAGGATGCAGAGCTGCTGTTTGGCACACTCAATGGAGGAGGGAGGAGAGGGGCTGCTGCTGCTGCTGCAGGCTCCAGCGCCGCCGCCGCCTTCCCCGGGCAGCAGCAGCAGCGGCAGCGCGGAGCGGGCGCCGGGGCGCGGCGGCGAGCGCGGGTGCGCGGCTGTGCGCGGGTGCGGGGCGCTGCGGGGCCGTGTGCGTGTGTGTGAGTGTGTGTGAGTGTGTGTGTGTGTGTGTGTGTGTGCGCTGCCGCTCCTGCCCTGGATCAGGCTCCTCCACGTCATGAAAATCAGCTCCAAGAAGGGGAACAAACGGAGGGGGCGCGCTCGGCTCCAGGTCGGGGGCGCGCATTTGGGAAGCCCTGACTACACAGTTTTTTTTTTTTTCCTTGCCTTTTTTTTTTTT